>CM048058.1:7102602-7632602 GCA_026259375.1 Verasper variegatus
CTGTGGACTCTTGTTGATGGTGGATTGGTGTGTGAGGGCCCTTCAGAAGTCAACCTAAGCTATTAACACTTGTGCACTTCAAAGACTCCATGATACTGCCAGGATCGGTTGCAGACATTTCCCTTCAAAGCTTGAAGAATGCTTGGCGTAAGAAGACGTTCCTAAATGTGTCTCCTGTGACCACTTGTGATTAAAACTACCCTCTATGCTCTGTATGCATATAATTGTGTATGCCGTTTGACCACCTCCAGATGCGGTGTGAGACATCAGATCTCCAGAAGCATTAATGACGTGTTCTGGTGCGTTCACACCTGCACTTAGCGCTGAACACTTCATCTCCGAGGACGGATGTTGATGCCTAGTCTGAACATGGTCTGTGGCATTCTACATAGGAACGGACTTCTTCTGTATCAGTGGTTTGATAACACACATGACTCAGGGTGGGGCACTGTCTGTGTCCTGCACCCTCCTGCTGTGGTCACTCACTGTAAATCATTTCACTCTGTGACTGTCAGAGTCGATACGCACCAATGAGTGAAGCAGTTCAAAACAGCAGGGTGGTCCTCGACACACACACACACGCACACACACACACACCCACTCCTGTTTCTGCTTATGTGATGAACATGCTCACCCTGCAGATGGTTTGAGCGTGTGTGTGTGTGTGTGTGTGTGTGTGTGTGTGTGTGTGTGTGTGTGTGTGTGTGTGTGTGTGTGGAGAGGGGGGGGGGGCAGAACGCATGAATCCAGATGCAGAGAAAAGAAAGAGTGAAGGTAATGAAAAAAGTGACAGGGAACATTTAGTCAGTCAGATGAGAGGAAACGCTGCCTCTTACTGGTCATTGTCTGCTACTACAACAGATCAAAGAAAAACAGATGAAGGGAAGAAGGAACAGAAGGAAACTCATCATGAAAACTGAGTTCAATATAACTTTATCTTTACGAGCAGTGCTGCCGTCTGTCTGGATGGAGACTTTTAGAAAGCAAGTCATGTGAAAAAATGTCAATGTTCATTTAAGTTTGTTGTTTCTCTTCTTTCCTCAACCATTTTGTCTTCTAATTTTTCCTCTGCCGTGTGTGTGTGTGTGTGTGTGTGTGTGTGTGTGTGTGTGTGTGTTGGACGAGGTGCTGGTGGTTAATGAGATTCCCAGTGCCCATGCAGGTGCTCTTTCTAGATAATTACTGAGTGTGTTTTTTCTGTAGCCAATATCCAACCTGAAGCAAAACTAGCACTCTGTCAGTACACACACACACACACACACACACTCACCCACACACATACACACACACACACACACACACACACACACGAAAGAGAGAAATGTACAGAAGGATCAAATCAAATTTATTCCCACTATCTTCTCTCCTCTCTCGCTCTTGTTCTAGAATCTAGAATTTTCCATCATTCTATCACCAACCCTGTTTGTGTGTCTTTCTTCTCCTTTAGTTCTCTGTCTTTCCCTGTTCTCTCTCCTCCCTTCTCTCTATCCCACATCTCCACTGCAGTGTTTATGTGCAGATGAAGGATCGACAAAGCATTAGTCTGTTGTCTGGTAAAAAACAAAATCACAGAGGTAGCAGACAACATTGATTTACACACACACACACACACACACACATTTTAGTTTTTTAAAGCCATCCATCACTGATTGGCTGAAATGATTTATGAGGAAGTGCACTGACTGTAGCTGCCGTCGCCTGTAGCCTGGACCGAGATGAGCGGAGCACTGCATTGCGTTAGGAGAGGACAGGGATTCTTCGCCAGATAACAAGGAGACTATTTCAATCTGTGTCTGTCCACTTTGTTTGTGGTTTGATGACGCAGAGCTACTTTTTACAGTTTATAACATCCAGTGTACACAGGCTGCAGTTAAGTTATGGACCTTTGCACAATCCTAACATGAAGAGCCTTTCTTATTTCACAAATAGACAATAAGCAAGTATTCATAATAGTGTTAATCAGTGCTTGTATTTTAGAATTTGGATTGAATATTTAACCACCGTTTAATCTGGGCTCACGTCACAGAGGTACCCGCCCAAGTAGAGTTTCCCAGATGTCTCGCTCCCACGCTGTCCACCTCTTCCTGGTGGATTCTGAGGCGTCCCCAGGGCAGATGGGATATGTAGTCCCTCAGCAGGTTCTGGGTCTACCCCTGGGTCTGGGTGTACCCGGTAAACCTCCAACTGAACTGATAAAATGATGAGAACTGCATTTATCAAAGCAAAGTAAATGTATATAGTTACAGTCAAATATTGGCATTGGATAGATATTAATATTAAATTCAAAATCAACATTGAAAAACATGCAGTCTAATTGCCATGGTAACCCTCATGAAGTTACTGCCTTCAGAGGAGTACATTTTTCAGGCTGCACAATGTCCCAAAACATGTTTTATTACACTGAAGTAACTGACTTTAATGACACAATGTTCATATTGTATTGCAAGGAAAGAAAATGCCCAGCTGTGTTTTCTCTGTGTGTGTATAATGAAAGTATTGTTTGCACTGGACAGAATCCTGTGTTTGCAGATCTAATATTGACATTTTCCTCTGGACAGCAGGTTGCTGCCGCTGTTACTGGATATTCTACTTCTCTGTCTTTAAAAAATACATTTTTTTTCTGCCCTGGCAACAAAGAGCATTTGGAAATGCACTACTAAGCATCATATTCTTGAAGCTGCTAATTCCATGTGTTTGGATTAATGAGGGACAAAATGAGTTAGGGATTTAAAATCTGACTAGTGAATCAACTATACTCTTCCATCCCCCTGAAAACACTCTCTTAAAGCATTTACTCTCCGTTAATGTTTGGATGCAAAGGAGTTAAAAACACTTCTGCTGTCGTATCTCCTGAATCTCATCCGGCATCTTATCCTGCATATTTTAACACGTGCAGCAGTAGCAGCAGATATTTCACATCTGCCACTGCTGCGCTGCTGCGTCGTCTGTCAGACGTGCATGCCGCCTGAAACCAGATCAGAATTGCGTTATTACGCTCAATAAATGTGCAGGGATCTGTCTCCCCAGCACGTTGTGTTTGCATGCAGCACCTGGAGACATCACACTGATGCTCACACTGAAAATATGAAGCAACCTCAGTCATTACAGATTTCAGTGCAACCAAGGGATTCTTGTTTTGATGAGGGGGTTACATTTAAAGACAGTATTGAGATTTGTTTTTAATTAAATTTAATAAAAAATGTACTTATTTACTTTAATTTCCTGTATTATCTTTATAAAACTTCTAATTTTATTGGAGCATGAGTTAGAATTAAATTCCAACTATTTGTGAGGTCAGGAATAAACTTCGAAGCTCAAAATTCACATATTCCATTCAAAAAATCGTAATGTTTTGGATTTACATGTTGAATTTAGTGTATATTTTAAGTAACTTAAAGTAATTATTAATAATTTCAATTCATCTCTTCAATTTTTTTCATGGTTAATTTGTTTTTTTGCCTTAACAAACCATTTTACCTTTCTACATAAGTTAACAAGACGCTGCTGTCATCTAACATTATTTATCCTCATAACTTCATATCTTTGCGTGCAAGATGTTCGTGTGCATAGAAAACACAAACATTAAAATTCATCCTTATTTTCCAAGTTTAGGAGTTAGTTCCCAAAACTTGTATTTCCTTTGCTTCAAAGGGACTGAAGTTTTTAACTGCAGTAACAGTGGACACAGACAGATGGCGCTACCTCACTGGAACTCCCCACTTGACAGACTGGACATGAGAGAGAGAGAGAGAGATGACAGGGGTGAGAGGTTAGAGAGGGAGAGGGAGAGGGAGGGATGGAGCTGGAGTGAAACAGAGAGAAGGAGTGAGAGTTGAGAAAAGAGAGTGAGGAGATAAATAAAGAGATGACAGCTACAGGCGACATTTTAAACACTGGTGTGAACTCCCCCCCCCCCCCCCCCCCCCTTCCCACTCCCTCTTTCTTTGTCCCGTGAAGACTCTTTTTTTGTTTTGGCGTCTTTCACCAAATTAATTTCAGAATGCATGGCCATCATTCCTCCCCCCACCCCTCCTTCATCTCACTTTCCTTCCCCTTCTTCCCTCTCTCCCTCCATCTGACCACTGCCCCTCTCCTCCCTCCCCCTCTCCCATCATGCCTGGTTGGTTCCAGGCCATTTGATTCCTCTCCAGCAGGCCTGTACCATTAGTGACCAGCAGGGGAATTGTTGTTCTCTGCGTGCAGCTGGGTACAGGTGTGCTGATGCTGTCACTGTGTGTGTGTGTGTGTGTGTGTGTGTGTGTGCAGCTATCAGCATCACTCTCAGCATAGTCACATGCTGCACGCACACACACACACACACACACACACACACACACACACACACACACACACACACACACACACACACACTGATGCTGTTATGCTCTCCCCAGGAATAATATTTCAGGATAATTCTGGTTGTGTATTTTTACTTTTTGCCTCAGGTCGGACTGAGCGACGTGGCCAAAAATTATATTAGGGTAAAAATGTTCACGTCATTGATATAGATAATTAAAATACTGTAAAAACCAGTCCAGCAGAACCGTGAGCAGTCAGATCATCAGGCAGGTTTGAAACGTCTACCCCAGTTTTGCAGAATGAATTTTACCTTGTGATTTTTCTGTTATTGTGCATGCTTGGTTTTCCTGCTGCAGTGCGGGATCTGCAGCTAGACAATGATAATACTTAAGGTTTAGATAATTACATTGAAACTGTCGCCAGCTTTAAAAGCTTTCTGATTGTCTGAGTATTTGTTGCTCTAAATTATCATTTCGTCCCAATTCTGTTCCAGTTGTCAGTTCATGCATATGTGGCCATTTTAAAACATCCAGTGCATGATCTCTGTCTGTGGCACAGGCTGATGGTCACTCCTCTGATTCTATTGCCTCACTTTGATTAAGAAAGTAGATTAATATCTTAACCAAGAGAAATATTCAAAGCTCATATAAAGCAAATATAATACAAGAGTTGGCTATAAATTCTATTGTATTTAAACATACTGTAGTTTCCTGAGCTAGAAAAAACAACCTTCACTCACTCTCACAAACACACATACACACACGCACACACACTATAGTGCTGTTGTAGCCACAGTAACGCTCCAGCCAGCAAAGTGTGACTCAACAGAAATCTATTCTTCTCCATTGTTTCTTCTGTTCCTCCTTTCCCCATCACTGGATACAGACAAACACACACACACACACACACACACACACACACACACACACACACACAGACCCCTCCAGCTTTCCTTCAGCCTTGCCCACCCTCTGTGGGCGCCGTGCCTGGGGAGAGGCAGCATGAACTGGGCAAGAAGCCCCAGACTGAGCCCTGCAGTCTCACCAGCACCATGAAAGCCCAGAGAGAGAGAGAAATATTAAAAGAGGGACGGAGAGAAAGGCAGGAGATGGGGCGTGGGTGGAAAAGAGGGGGGGAAGGGGAACGGTTAAAAAGACAGCGAAGGGAGGGAAGATGAGAGGAGGTGAGGGATTGAGTGGAGAGAGGATGAAGAGATAAGAGGATGCGAGAGCAAGGGAGACATGAAACCAAGGAGAGGATGAGAGAGGTATGAGACAAAAGAAGATTAGAGAGATAGATCAATAGATAGAGAGATACAGAGAGAAGAAGAAAACGAAGAAAGACACAGAGGGGGAGAGAAGGAGAAAGTGTGAGGCCAAGAGAGAAAAAGAGAGAGCAGAGCAGACAGCCAGCTCTCCCAGGAGAGAGAGAGGTCAGAGCAACGGACACATCTCTGGAGAGACCGTGTGTGTGTGTGTGTGTGTGTGTGTGTGTGTGTGTGTGAGGGATGGGAGGGAGGAGGAGGAGAGAGGAATGCAGAGGAGGAAGAGGAGGAGAGCAGTGGAGCGCAGAGAGAAAGAGGAGGTCTTGTATACGATACACAGTGAAATGTGACCTTGGCAATCTATATCTGTGCGTGTGCATTTGTTTTCTTCTGTGCTTCATTTGAATGCTGCTGTTATTCTCTGTTTTTCTCCGAGACAACAAACCCCATCAAACAATTCGTCTCTCAACACTTTCTGACTTTTCTGTCTGTGGCACAAACCAACCAGCTCATAAATCTTACAACAGGACTCAGATCAGCTGCAACATCGGTCTATTACTAGACTCCATTAATATTTAGCTTCACTTGTTTGCTCTTGTTGGTGAATTTAGTTACTAGGAGGAGGAAACTGGATGTTTTTCACATTTATCACAATCACTTTTTTAGATTTTTGTGTGTGAAGTAGGAACTGTCAGGAGATGACATCATCATTCTTAGTGCCATGGACTAAATTCTGTTTTTTAAGCCGCGTTCAGAGATGCACCGAAGTCCTGGACATTTTCCAGAGGGGCTGCATGTGAGAACAAACGTCCGAGTCTGTTGTGGACATCTTCCGTAACTGTTCCTTCCAGCCCTCACATGGAGAGAGTGGGCATAACTGCAGAACTGGAAGAACACAATTATCACATATACAGAATAGATTAAAGGTGAATTTAAAAAACATATACAATACTTGAAATAGGTGAAGGCTGAACAAACTGTATGTCAGTGTTACATTGTGCTTCCTTCATCTGTGACTACACAAGCATTAAGTGGTAGGATCAGCTGTTTTTATATGATT
Source organism: Verasper variegatus (assembly GCA_026259375.1). NCBI lineage: Eukaryota > Metazoa > Chordata > Actinopteri > Pleuronectiformes > Pleuronectidae > Verasper > Verasper variegatus. Next base: position 7,109,226 of record CM048058.1, read on the forward strand.
TTAACAACGAGATAAATATCGAATATGACCAGTTTGTAAAAGACACAAAAAACAACATTCAAGAGAAGTTTTATCCAGAAAGTATCTGTTTCACTGTCTGTACAATGCTGAGGGCACTGTGGGTTATACTAGGACGTGTGTGTGTGTGTGTGTGTGCAAGGGCAGTGCAGGTCATAGAGTGCCGTGTGTGTGTCAATAACAGTATCTGGAGGCCACAGGATTACGTGACCTTGCATGCCACATGTGCTGTTGTCTACACACACACACACACACGCACACAGACGCGTAAACAAATACAAAGCCCCATGAAATCTTCAGTCTCCTAAGGGTCTTTATGTGGCTCTTGCGTTGGTCATGGAGGGTTAGAATAAGGAAGAGGTGTAAGAGGAGAGAGAGAAGAGAGGAGGACGAGAGGAGATGTTTATCTGTGAGAAAAACGACGAGAGGAACGAGAGAAGAGCAGAGTCTGAAAAATAAGAGATGGAAGGGAAGATGGAGACACTTTAGTCTCCTTCACAATACATTTATATGCTGATCATTTATTTTCAAATACAATGTGGAGGAATTAGAATCAGTGGAACTGTACGATTGAATTATTGAAATCATTGGAAGCTTTTCTCCAATAGTGTGACATCATTATCCTTCACACACGTCACTGAGAGGAGGTTGGAGCTGGATGATCAGATTCCAGACGTAATGTTTTGGGAATAAGCTACTGAAGCATTTGGTTAAAGTTAGTAACTTAATGTTTTTAAACCAATACCTCACTGTTTCTGTGATCTTAACCAAGTGGTCTGAGTTGCCTTGAATAATAATGTAGCTGCTGTACATAGAGGACCTTCTCCAGCATAAACACTGAGCTTGTCAGGACCAGAAGAGCTCCTGGGGACCAAAGCATGGTCCTAATGAGGTGTGTGTGTGTGTGTGTGTGTGTGTGTGTGTGTGTGTGTGTGTGTGTGTGTGTGTGTGTGTGTGTGTGTGTCTGTGGTATGGGAACAGGTGGAGATGTCTCTGTTATCTTTTCTTAAATCTATGTTCATCTTCCCTCTCAATCAATTCTGCGTGTCCTTTTCTTCAAGAATTAAAAAATGTTGTTTTTTACGATTGGTGTGTGTGTTTGATGTCTCTGAGTCTTGATTCTTCTCTGTATTTGTGTGTCTGTGCTTGTGTTTGAGCTTGTATATGTGTGGGCTCACATTGCTACCCCCTGTGTGTGTGTGTGTGTGTGTGTGTGTGTGTGTGTGTGTGTGTGTGTGTGTGTGTGTGTGTGTGTGCGTGCACGCACCGCGAGCCCCAGTGAGATCCAGCGAGCATGACGGAGAATGACAGGTTGATTTATGGCGAGGCTATAAGTAGAATGACTACTGCTGGAGAGAGAGAGAGGGGGAGAAAGGGTGAGAGACAAAAACACGACAGAGAGGGGAGGAAAAAGAGAGATGGTGGGGCGAGAAAGAGGGAGAGATGAGGATGATGAGAGGGAAGGGGATGCAGAGGAGGAGAGAGCGGAGTGACAGAGCTAAAGAGGCAGAAAGAGAGAGGGTCAGAGAGGGACTGGTTGGGAAAGGTGAGAGTGGGATCAAGTTTCTTATTTGCATTGTGCTAAGAAAGGCAGAAAGAGGAAGAGGAAATATGACCAGATAATGGTGTGAAAGTATAGATGGAGGAAAAAGAGGAAGAGTTTAGTCCTTGTTCCTGTGATGATGAACAGCACCGTGTCGGCAGCATCGAAAGTAACATCATCTCCACTATGACTTTTTTTTAGCTGCAAACGAAAAATGAAAACACAATATTGAGTTGCATGTTGGGAAACACAACACCTGTGTGTAGCTGTTTGACTTTCACATATAAAGAAGTTGGTAGGAGATTGTTTGGGTCAGACGCGTTCACAACTACAGGAAAATGTCCGAAACATTCAAGTAAAGGCTGGTACATGTGAGCAAACAAAAAAGATAACTCGGACATTTGCGTTCTAACACACATGCCCCTCTGGAAAATTTCAGAAAAATTACAAGCATCTCATAATAATAAGTGAGATGAGTCTGAACTTCAGCAGCACAGAATGACTTCTGAAAAACTAACTTGAGAACTTGTAAATACAGTGGGGTCCAAAAGTCAACAGGGTCTATTGTGAACATATTATCATATGAAGAGACAGATGCCGTTGTCTCAGTCAAGACATAATTGCTTGACCAGACAATGAACCAATGATATAACCTTAGATTTGATTTGTCAATTAAGTGGAATGCTTTATTTTTGAAATGTCAAAGATAAGAGAGCGGCTGTGTCCAACATTTTTTGTGTTTTCAGAGACGAGCTTTTAATTTAAAACAGCAGAGTATTTTACCAATGGGCTAATTCAATCTGAACCGTGTGTCTGACATTCAAGTTGTTGTTGTCATGAGATTTGTCCGACTTAAAGGTAAATAACAGTCTGAAACACACACACACACACACACACACACACACACACACACACAGACACACTCTCACTCTCTCTCTCTCTCTCTCTCTCTCGACCTGTGCATCAAAGCTCTCGTAGTTGCCAGGTTGTCATGGGACCATTTGCTCTGGCAGGTTTTTGTATGTGTGTGTGTGTGTGTTTTCCTGTGTGTTCCTATGTGTTTCTAAAACACCAGTGCAACCAGAATTTTCTATTTTTCCCCACTTATTTTCATTCCTTCGCTCTTTTCATCTCTCCGTCTTGTCTTTTCATTTCTGTTTTGCATAGGAAACGGTTCTCGTCCAGTTCTCTGCCCTCAGGTAAAAAAGAGAGGGAACGTCTAAGAAATCATGAAAAGCAATAACGAGTGTTTTCAAGAGAGGGGGGGGGGGGCAGAGGAGGAGGAGGAGGAGGGAGTGTGAGAAATATGAGTGAGAGAGGTAGATGAAGACAGAGGGAGAGGGAGAGAGAACAGTCTTTGATCTCTCTCCTGGGGAGCTGGTCCTGGCATGTAGCCAGAAAACACACACACACACACACACACACACACACACACACACACACACTGGGTCTAGCTGGCCTGCTCCAGGGCTTTGTTGATTATTTCTGCTGGGAGGATCAAAGACGTCAAACATCCCCCCCACCCCTCCATCGTCCATCCATCCATCCTTCAGCTTTCTGTCCGTCCACCAGTCCATCTGTCCACTCATTCATTGTCGTCTGTCCATTCATTCTTCCATTAGATAGAAAGATGTATTTCCAATGCTGGCAATTAAAAAGTCTTTACAGTAACCACCTCTGAACATGAGCGACATGAGGCAGTCTGACACTGGCCTGCTACAGATTCCAGTTGTCAGGGTGGCCGAGCGGTCTAAGGCGCCAGACTCAAGGCTTCACTCCTTCCTGAGCAAAGGGATTTCTGGTCTCTGAATAGAGGCGTGGGTTCAAATCCCACTCCTGACAGATGTTTTGTTGCAGGCTTCATCCATGTACTATTGAATGTAGGGAGCTAGTTGAGTTTACATGTGTATTATCCTTTAGGCCTTAGTGAACCTTATAGCTAACAGAACCAGGAATGCATCTCTGAGAAGTCACCCTCTTAAAAATAACCTAAAACCTAAGCATCTATCTGCTAATTCCAGAAATCTATCTGTGTAAAGTTTATCTCCAGAACTGTTCATCTTATCAGCTTCACACTTGCCACATGTATTTTTAAGGGCCCAGAAGAAGAGCAGTGTTGAATCTTACGGGATTTGGACACGTGATAGGTCCTATATTAATAACATTTGAATAAAGAGGCCGCCAGCTGTCTATGGCAGCAGCGGCTGAGACTCATGTGGTTTACTGAAAAACCTGATGTTGACTTAACTCTATTTCTCAGCCTCAGAAACACAAAGAAACATGTATTTTATTGTAAATCATTTACCTTTTTATCGTATTTTGGATGAGCGTTAGACGAAGGGCAGTGGTTTACGGTAAAATCCAAAACAAGACGTTCTCTCATTCAATGACTGTTGAGGTTATGTTCTGTGCTCTCATCATTTCTTCCTCCACTAACTGTTGAGATGATTGTGTTCTCTTGGCGGTGCTCTCCGTGGTGCTGACCACGTGTCGGTACTCCTACTGCCAGTACAAAATGCGCCCGGCTAGCTCAGTCGGTAGAGCATGAGACTCTTAATCTCAGGGTCGTGGGTTCGAGCCCCACGTTGGGCGGAGCTATTTTAATAATGCGTCTGCAACTGATTTACAGATGATGACATTACTGGCGGTTTCACTGCTTCTGAAAATCAGCTCTGACAGAGAGTAGTACTGTAGTATGTGAATTCCAAATGTCTAACGCCCACTCATTAAACGCAAACGACTATTGCAGTCTCTTCACATGCAGTTTTCTGTGGGAGAGAAGAATTATTTTTGACATGGACTCAACTTTGACATTCACATCAAGGCAAAGAAAGCAAAGTGGGAAAACCCCCAAAAGCACAACATGAGTTTTAAAAGAAAGGTCACATTATTTTTTGCATCATTCATCATTCACTTATCTGTCACGTTTTCTTCATCAGTCAGTTTTTTCCCTCTTTAGAATTATGAATGATGATTTGTAATGATAAATGAGCTGTTTTCTTTCTTTTCATGTGATATACGTTACATGACAGTAGCCCGATCGGCTCAGTCGGTAGAGCATTAACACTCACAAATTTGTCTTCTCTGATGAGCTTGAATTTGATCATTTTTTATATTTTTAATAACTTCACATATAATTACTGAGGATTTTTTTCTTTCAGTTATGGTGAAATCTTGTGTAGTAGAGTTGTGATGAAAAACCATAGAAAACTCGAAACAGTGGAGAAAGCTCAAATAAAGGCAAAGCCCTGTGTTAATGTCTAACTCAACTAAGCAGAGTACTGAGAACTAGATCTGTGTGGAGGCTAATGACTAACTGGTCACAGCGAGCTGTTGAGTCAGAAGACCACGTTGGTTCAGTTGAACAGATAATGAGCTGAGCAAAGGTTGAACACAGAGCAAAGAAATATGTTGTAAAAGTTTATCACGTAGTCAGAGTGTGTCCTGTTGTGTTTAGAATCTCTTACTTTGTGAGTTTTCTCTGCTTTTTAAAATGTTTGAAATGGTCTAACAGGAAGGAATGAATCAATCAATCAATAGGGGACAGGGTTTTTCAGGTCTTGGATAGGATTTATCAAGACTTCTGTGTTGTCCATTTAATCCTGTTTATCCTGTGTGTGTGTGTGTGTGTGTGCGTGTGTTTGCATGTGTGTGTGTTTGTGTGTGCGTGCGTGTGCGTGTGTGACTGATGTCAACAGCTGCCATCAGCAAGGTCAGGGCCCTGTGTGTGTGTGGGACAGTGTGGAGACACAGTTACATCTTCAGCTGCTGTTGGAGTTGTAAAAGAGACATTATCACCCACTCAGTACCTTCCTTCTTTCTTTCTTTCTTTCTTTCTTTCTTTCTTTCTTTCTTTCTTTCTTTCTTTCTTTCTTTCGTACAAAGGTCTCATCTCTGTCTTTTCAATTTGTTCCTGTTCCCCTTGAAAAGAACCGTGTTGCTGAAGACCCCCTCTGCATCTGCAGTAATCACAGTCGTCAGTGTCTGAATCAGCTGCTTATGAATTCTCTCGCTCCGTCTCTGTTGAGCCATGGAGCCTCAGGGTCTAACCTCTAGTTGAACTCCCATACCTGTGTGTGTGTATGTGTGTGTGTGTGGAGTCTCACCCTTGGCCTTTAGTGCATACCTGTCTTAACTTATAGCTTAACTCACACTTAACACTTCTTAACTCTATCTATCTATCTATCTATCTATCTATCTATCTATCTATCTATCTATCTATCTATCTATCTATCTATCTATCTATCTATCCTTCTTTCTTACTTTCTTTCTTTTATTTTCCCTCTTTTATTTTTCCCCTCTTTATTCCTAGGCCTCTGTAAGGCCGGATGTAAGGGTCATTAAAGGAGCTGTGTGTGTGTGTGTGTGTGAGAGAGAGAGAGAGAGAGAGAGAGAGAGAGAGAGAGAGAGAGAGAGAGAGCGCACTGGTCCTTCCTCCCCTGTCTAAAAAGGAAATACCAAATTACTGAGGGCCTCTCTCTCTCTCTCTCTCTCTCTCTCTCTCTCTCTCTCTCTCTCTCTCTCTCTCTCTCACCCTCATACATAATCTTATTGGTAGTTTTGTCAAAAAAAAAGGAAAGACGTGTATTCTTATGTTACGCATATAATTTACTACAGTTAGTACACATAACTATAACTGCAACATTTTGTGTTGACATCAATTGCATATGTACAGATATAAGATAACTTAAGTCACAAACTAAAGGAAAAACCAACATTAAGTGAGAGGTTGTTGCAATAGTAAGATAAAACAATATATGAAGTTGTGGGATGAATTATTATTTTATGACAATAGTAGTTTGTCTTAAATTTAAGTTAAATCCTGAAGGAAACAGTAGATTTGTCATATTTGAGCACAATCTGGTGAACAGCAACACCCACATCAGACGTCACCAAAATTTAACCTAAATGATTAAAGAAAAAATTTAAGAAAGAAGAAATAAAGTGTTTAAAGGCCTGAGGGAGGCTGCTAGAGAGAAGGCAGGCAAGGACAGCAAGCAGAGTTGTGTGTGTGTGTGTGTGTGTGTGTGTGTGTGTGTGTGTGTGTGTGTGTGTGTGTGTGTGTGTGCGCTGGAGGTGTGCCAGGGAGCCTGCTAGCCAGCCAGGCTGAGCTGGAGGGCCCCTGCTGGGGGTGGGGGGTTCAGGCGAGCCCCCTGCTGCCGCTGGCCTACTGCAGCATGCTGGGAAAGAGTGAGGGAGGAGGGAGAGGGCAAGAGGAGGAGGAGGAGGGGCGATTTGGAGGGAGAGAGAGAGAGAGAGAGGAGAGGGAGGGAAAGAGGTGGAGACAGACAGACGGATAGCCATGGGCGAGAGAGGAGGAGGAGATGATGTTGATGCAGAGGGAGAGGTAGAGAAGGTAAACCCAGAGCTGGAATGTGAGAGGAATGCAGGGAATGGAGGAGTTTTCCTCTGGCTAGGAGGAGGGAAAAAAGAAAGGAAGAGAAAGGAGGTGGAGAAGTTGGGAGGGTGGGGGATCCAAGACCTGAGGCGCTGCGAAACACTCCTCTAATTTATTCCCTCCCTCCTCCCCCGTCACTTTCGCTCCTTCTCTGTCGACACTCCAAGGATCCAGATGTCTTAAGTGACTTTTTCACCACGATCAGACAAACTTATCATTCTGCAGTTTGCCACAATCTTTAAATCTAAATCTGTCTATATAGATTTTGTTTAAATCTAGTAGCACAGATCTTGAATAGAAAAAGATTCAAGTCAGTGTCTGACAAGTGCAAATCGAAAAAATAAAGACTTTACAGAGGGATTTGTTTTGGCAATTTTCTGTCTAAAACCAGCATCTTTAAAGCTGCTTCCAGAAATGCACTGAACTGACATTCTCCAGAGAAGCCTGGAAAACAGCAGGAGCGAGTGGGTCCGTTCATGACGTTTCTAACACGCAAGACACAGACACACAAGGTCCAGACCAAAATTCTCTGCACATTCTCCAGAGTTCATGTCTGAAAACGGCTGGAGTAAGCTGTAGTGTTGACAGGAGCAAGCTGTCTGCCTGTCTTTGTGCGTGGGTGTGTGCATGTGTTTGTGCATGTGCACATTGTGATATTCTCTTCCATGCTGTGTTCACTTAGAAGACCAACTCTTTAAATATGAATAACATCATCATGGCGAGACAGGAGTGTGTGTGTGGGCATGTGTGTTTCCTGTATGGGTGGTCGACCCAAGGTTGAGAGACCTGTGTGTGCATGTGTGTGTGTGTGTGTGTGTGTGTGTGTGTGTGTGTGTGTGTGTGTGTGTGTGTGTTGCTGCCCCACATAGCTTTCCAGTGATATTTCCTCATCTACCTTCAACCTCCGATCGGTGTGTGTGCAGCTCATCATTAACGATCTTGTTTCTACCCACTCTCCTTTCCTTGTTTGCTCTGACTTCATTCTCTTCCTCTATTGTTTGCCTCACAGTTCAACCACTTGATTGACACCACAGCTCATGAGAAATGATATTTCCAAAGCATTGATTCCACAGATTTTACATTGCAAACAAGCTGATGACACGTATTTCATTTTGTTACAGTCAGTGTTACTGAAATCGAGAACTTGTTTTCAACAGACACCCAGCAAACACCATGTGGCATCCAAGAAACAACAAATATAAAGTCAGGCACCCAACAATAATCTGACAGAAAGAATTAATACAAACAGACAAAGAAACTGTCAGATAATGAAGTTTAGAAATCTCAAGGGAATTAAACCATCGAGATAATTGTTTGTTGTTCAATCTAAAAGATGCATAGTGCCTGAATCCAGTTAGTGCAAACATGTCTAAAATTAGGGCTTTAGTTACTGTAGATTTACTGGAGGGAAGAAAGCTTTTGAGGTAGTTTGGAAGCTTTGACAGTCTTATTGATAAAACTTGTGTTTGATGACACAGAAAACAATCATTAGTATATTTGCTTTTTGAAATAAAACCCAAACTGGGCTCATGCTTCAGTGATGATGGGGCAAGCCTGACAGTAGAGAAAGTCTCTGTAGTCAAGTATAAAAGTTAACTGGACAATTCAGTGGCATAAAATAGAATGTCATCTGCGTAAAAGCTGACATTATAGAATTAGATTAGATGATAGCTTGGAGGAAAATGTCTATTTCTATGTGTTTTTTCCTAATCTTGGGCTTGGAATTCCTCATTTAATACTATACCGAATACTATGTATGTTGATAAGTCTTTACACCCACAAAGGATTCAAATGAAACAATGTGAGAAGAAAATATTATTTTCCTCAGTAGTTATGAACATGCTCCCTGTGGCAGAGGGTCTCAAGTGGACATGGCTTCATATTTAGATTTGTGAAATCGTTGTTCCCACTTTGGACTTCTTATGACGTCGGCAAATTGCTGCACACATTGACGAATATGATCTCTTATCATGATCACTGACCGAAGGTTGTAGGTTACCCACCTTTTTGATCCACTAATTCATTCCTGATTGGACAAATGTTATTTAAACAAGATGTGCTGCCATTAATAAGGTTCATATTTACTACTGAATCAAGGATTTGGATAAACCGAAAACATGTAATCTCCAGTTTTAAGATCTTTTCCTTGTCTGTCCTCATGGTTATAAATGTAGTAAAGCAGACTACACGCCATAAACCATAATCCAGTGTGCACAACCTTATCAATCTTTATGGTTATTGGAGCATGTAAATGTTTTTTTCTGAGCCTTTTTCTTTTTAGTTCCTCTTCATATCTGTGTTTTCTTCCTTTGTCTTCCTCTCCTAGTTCGTTCCTGTTCGCTTATTGGCATCACTGTGGAGCAAACAGCAGGAAATCTCTGTTTCTTCCTCCACCTCGCTCTCTGGGGGACTGCTGAGACTTTCTCCTATTTGTCCTGTTTTATCTGTGTATGTAGCCACTTGTGTGTTATATGTGGGTTTCTGCATGTGTGTGTGTTGCGTGTGCAGTACGGGCAAAAACAAAAGGCCCACGTACCCCCACCTCAGTGAATCCAATCAGCGTCTCTCTCATCCTGACATGAATCCTTTTAGGAGAACAGGAGGAAAAGAAGAATACAGGGAGGGGGAGAACAGGGGAAGATGGAGTAGCGGAGGGAGATGGAGCTGAGAGAAAGAAGAAATGTAAACAGCAGGAGGGAAATATGTAATAATAAGTGATGGTAGCAGAGGAGGAAACCGTCGTCTTGTAAGCCCATGGGTTTTCTATGCGCCAGCTCAGCCAATAACATCCCATGGTTATGTTCCTTAGCAGGTGAACTGTAGGGGCCAGGTGACATTCAAGGAGCAACAAAGATGTCAAAACACAGGACTCTCACACTTTTAGTTTTCTGTAACAGTCATTGTTTCCTTAATCTTTAGGCAACATGCATGCTTCTGTGTTTTCATTAGCAAACAGTGTTTTTCACAAGCGACTTGCCTCTGTATCAGTTTGAATCCCCCTTCACACTAACATGTCTGAAAACACAAATCAAGACCCACTCAGCAAGCGGCTGTGAGTGTCTTCGTCCTGGTTTACAAACATCTTTGTTTCTGTCCGTCCAGACTATATCACAGTCCCACCGTTTTCAGACTAAAACAGGGCCAGCAGCATTTCCAAATTTCTAGGAAGCCGTAGGGATATAACCGCAGGAAGTTACCCCCACCATAGTCTTTTCCTGAGCCTTACTAAGTAGTATTGGAGCCTAAACCTAACCAAACTGTGACCATTATTGTAACCATGGCGACAAAGGTCCAGTACGTCTGTTACCGTAGTGTCAGTATTTCAGGGATGCTCCTATGGGTTGTATGGGAACAAACGACCTGTATGGTCGTTCGGGTTGAAGGACTTGTAACGGAAGGAGGAGGAGGAGGAGGAGAGGTGAGGAGTGTCAAATGTGACTTTACACATGTATAGGAGGAGAAGAGGGGGAGGGAGGGGAGGTGGGGGGGTGGTCGCAGACCTAGATGACAGGACAGTGTTACCACAGAAATCAATAGGCCTGTCTACGTCGTTTTGGTGAGGGGGGGGGGGTTTAAGCTTTAATTAAAATCCTGTGTCAGTGCCTTAGTAACACAACACTATTGGATGTTCAGTAGATGTATTAACAGATTTATATACTGTTTCTCTTTTCTCTCTTTCAGTTCAGCTCAGGTTAAGGAGAGAGAGGAAACAAAGGAGTGACTGAAAGAGGGAATATTCAAAACACACAATATATAAGGCTTAAGATCTATAACAGTGGAAAGTGAGATTTTTATTTAAGACCTAGCTTGTGAGATTTCATTATTTGCACCGATTTTAATGTTTCACAGGGAGATCACTCAACATCTGGTGTTTCTTATTGTCACAGTTCAGCACTAAAAGAATAAAACCAAATCAAAATGAAAGTAAAGTTCCAGAGTTCCTACAAAGGTCCTTGGGTCATCGGGAAGGTTTCTGTAAAAATCAAATGTCAAAGGTCGCATTGGTGATTGTGTCGTAGTTTCCTCTGACCCACATTTACCTGTTTTGATTGACCCATTGTCTGCATGGACGTCTATCTCCCTTTACCCATCTGTAAAACAGCCCTTTGACAAAACAAAGTTAGTTCTGCTCCACCTGCTCAGTCTCCCAACTTTGCTTTTTGGCATCGGATCTGTATTAATTTGTTCTGACTCGCTTGTTCCAGCCTGAGTTCTTCTACCCCTCACCCTTGTCTATGTTTCAGTTTTTTGCCGTTAGGAAATTAAATATGGATAGATTTCCTTCAGCGAGACACTGCTACTGATGTAACCACGAAACCACAGACACAAAACATGAAATGTAAAACACACACAGCGCCAAAGAGGGTGAAGACGGAGGAAAGGGACTTCTGCTGCTTTAAGGCTCTGTTCAGACCTGGTGTTACCGTGCGTCTGCAGTGATCTGACCACATGTGGACAGTTCAAACCTGGCATTACAATCTGTTTCCACATACGTGTCCAATGACCACTTGTAATCGGATCTCACTTCCTCACTCAATATACAACTACGTCATTTCTGTTCCCAATGACCACATTAGATTGTTTTTATTCAGTCCAGCTACACTAATGTCCATGGGTGCGTTCATACCTGGAGCAGCTCATGGGATCGGTTCACTCAGGACAGATTCTAATTCCAGATCTGAACAGGGTCAGAGATGAATCTATACACAGTCTTTGGTCACGTAGTGGGTGTGTATTTATTTTTATTTTATATGTGTCTGACAGGCAGGAAGGAAAGAGGGGGAGTCAGAGCGAAAGAGAGGCTGAGAAATGGAAGGCCTTTTCTTCTCTTTCTTCTCTTACTTCTCTTTCTACACACACACACACACTTTTCGTCTCTCATTTAGCTCCATGACTTCAGAGGGGATAACATTGACTTAAATTCCCTTCCTTGCTCTATCCTTAAACATAACTACTACTTGCCTAAATCCATCCTCATTTAATCTAAACCCAAATGTAGCCTACACCGAACCTTAAAACCTTTCTCACATTCCATCACCTTTAAAATCCAGTCATTTACTTTATGAGGACAAGACCCTCAAGTTAGGTCCCTTCGACATGAGCAATATCTTGACCACACACACACATACAAAGGCATGCTGACACTTAAACTAAGTGCACTCACACACACCCTATTCCCTTACTGCCTTACTCCCTCCTCTTACCACCCACACAGAAATGAGGACACATACAGGCCACAAAACACACACAGACACACAGGACCCACCCCCCATCACCAAACACACAGGCACACACACAAGGTACTTTCAGCACTTTCTTCTTTACCATACTCAGCAAGATCAGATGTCAACCCGACTGACACAACACACACACAGAGGCTGTATTTTTCTTTTCACCACGCTCTGTTTCCTCCTCCCTCTTATAGAGTATATGCATTTTTTAAAACCCTCCTACACATACACAGACACACACACACACAGACACACACACACACACACACACACACACACACACACACACACACACACACACACACACACACACACACACACACAGACACAGTCAGGGTGCACACCCAGGGTAACCTCCACACACAGGAGTCATGAGAGGAAAGAGATGTAGACACACAGATGTTTTTGAGGGGAGCTGCAGAGAGGAGATGGGGGAGAGAGGACGGGTGAAAAGGTGAAAAACAGGGCTGGTGAGGGATGAAAAGAAAACACAAGACAGAGAGGAGTAAGGAAAACACAAACAAATGGATACGGACATGGTAGGGCTAACCTTTAGCTACACATGTAAGCAAAGAGCATCTAATAGAGCATGCATACAAGACATAAAGAGACTACACACACACACACACACACACACACACACACACACACAGACACACACACACATACACAGGGTGAGTGAAACATGAATAAATGATTTTCATGCACTGACAAAACCACCACGAGCCAAGACGCTCTCCCTCTCTCACACAAACACACACACACACTCAAATGTGCGCTTCCATGTTGGCAGCAAATACACACACAACATACAGTACACACACATGCATGTACAATTAAATGACATGCATATCTTCATGCAGGAAGCATGCAATGACATGGACATGGACATGCATGCAGGAACATAAACTTTAACTGACATGAGAGAGGTATTGACATCACACACACACACACACACACACAAGTGCGTCTATTGTCACATGCACAATACATGGAAATGGAAAACATAGACACTGTATATACATAGACAGTGTACTGTAAATACATATGTCTATATACAGACTACATACATAGGCTGCAGTAATCTGGTTTCGTTATAATTTGATCAAGTTGAATTTTAAAGGATATTTTCTGATTTATCACAATTTTGGTCTTTGTTAGGAGGAAAGAAAAGCAAACCATGAAAGTACTACCCTGTACTGACCCACTGTGCTTGCCGTAGTTTTGCAGCACTCTTTTCTAATACCTCTAGATAAAGTGGTTTAGATCATCTGGTTTTACTTTGTTGTGTTCGTTCACAAATGACTGCTTGTTTGTGTTTATAGCTCTGTCGGACTTATTTTGAACATGTATACCATGTCCCCACATCTCAGCATTTACATTTTATCAGCACACGCCCAGAAATTGTTGTCGAAATGAAGCTTAAGTGCCTTGCTCAAGGGCAGAGTGACAGTCGCTGGCGAGGGAAAGGAGAGTGGTTTTCATTCATACGCCAGCAGCCATCCAGTGAAAACCGCACAACATTCACCTTTAGGCAACCACTGCTCCTGATATATATTTAAGTGCAAGCCGCCCTCAGCTACACACACACACACATACACACATACAGGGCAGCACGGCCACACACCATGTGTACGAGCCAGATTTGGCTCCGTCCTCGTGTCTGCCATACGGTTGATTCCTCCCCGCTGCGCACACCCTGCAGGCCAAACACACAGCGCTCTGTGTGTGTGTGTGTTAGTGTGTTAGAGGGGGAAAGAGAGTATGAAAAAGAAAGAAGGAAAGATATCCAACGGAGAAGGAAAGAGGGAGAAGACAAATGTATATTTTATTAGGAAGATGTCTTTTAGAGGGAAAATGTCATGTTTCCACTTATTAAACTGTAAAATTTACTTTTCCTTGCGAGTAAAATTCAACCGTGTGCTAAACGAGCTTAAGACTGCTGCAAATGGATTTGTCATAAAGTGAGTTTTCATTGATTCTGATCTTGAGAAAGGTTTAGCAAAGTGAATGTTGTGTCAGGAAGTAAAACCTCCAAAGACTATTCTTGGCTTTTTAGTACACATGAGAGGTTTTGCAAGATGCTTTAACTGCAGTCCACACCAAGTTAACACCAAGCTTAATTTGAAGTTGAATCTTTTACTCTCCATTCTAGACTTTTAGTAGGACTATAACCTACAACCTCAAAAAGTACTATTGACTTGGGTCTGCTCGCAACATTGTCCAGCACTGTGCAGCAGAACCATACATTTTCAATGCCTGTATATCCAGTCCTATAATACAGATGTTGTCACTAACTTGTACTTATGTTGTAAATTGTATGATGGTTGATCAATGGACTCAGGATTAATGGAGATTCTGTTCATCTAGGTTAAGTGGTCGAATTTAAAATCTGCAATCAAATGAAATTAAACAAAATATGTCAAAAAGTAAGATTACAGCTTCTTTTTGTGACGATTGTAGTTTTAAACTCTTCCTCATGAGCAGAGAAAGACAAATCTCAGGTAAATCAGTATTGTGTTATAGCTCCTAACCATGCAGACACAATGGATGAGGATTCTATCGATATGTATTGAACCTTTGTTATATTGCTATAGATGAAATTTCAATTACGGTAATTATTCTTTTATTGCCCAGGCCTTTCAAAGAGAACAGCTGAAGTGTTGGATCAACTGTATTGAAGGACCATGCAGGTGGTGAAACAGGATCAAAGTAAAAACAGCCTGAAAACACTGGTGTAAATACATTGTTTTTACATCTAAACTCTATTTTCAGCCTTAAACCCGAATCGTGCTTTTCTGTGTAACTGGATCAGATGTCCTCATCTGCCCATGTCTACAAGGATTGTGTGAAAGTCGTGAAGAAAAAGCAAACGAAAGCCTGCACGACCATACATGCTGACAGCACGTGTGAACACATCTGCGTAGTCAGACGCCAAATGCAGTATAAACAGAACCCATGTGTATTTTTTAAAATGTACAGTGTATGCAGATCTTTGTGTAGGCGAAGGACAAGCGAGGCATGTTGAAAAAGCTAGAGAAATCAAAATCGAGATGCTAAGATACACAAATCTGGAGGAGAGAGAGAGAGAGAGAGAGAGAGAGAGAGAGAGAGAGAGAGAGAGAGAGAGAGAGAGAGAAAAGGGGGGAGGAGAGATGGAGGGTGGATAGACAGCAGTCTCTGTGAACCTGCATAGACAAGCTCAGTCAGGCTGCTTTGCTGAGAGAGAGGGAGAAAAAGCAAGGATGTTTTGACAGCTCGGAGCCATCACAGCAGCAGAAGGCAGGCTATGTGCGTGTGTGTGTGTGTCTGCCTCTGTGGGTGCAGGTGTTTGTGTGTCTGTGCACGTACTGTATTTGTGTGTGTGTGTGCGTGTGTGTGTGTGCTTGTGTGCATGCACACAAAAGACTAAAGGCAGAGACAGACAGTGACGTTTCCTCTGAATCAGAGACAAAGAGGGAGAAAGGAAGTCTTGCACAGAGCCTGGATGAAGGACATATATAAAAAAAGAGACCATATCTGTGTGTGGTGTATAGAAATGTGGGTATACATATTGATATGTGTCAGGCGCCTACCGCAGGTCCCATCATGCATCATTCTGGCCATGACAAGTAAAGCCTCCTCGTTAGAGCGCTGTTGATGAGCAGACACTGTGTCCAGATTGTTATTGGCGTTTTCACCTTTTCACGTTATTTCCTCACATTTCTATCCTTGTGAACGAAGACAGTCTTTGTAAGCCTCGTCCTGCTTTACCAACACACAACTTCACACAGTCTTCTGGAGCAGCCACAGAGCAGCTCAGGAGCAGTTGGAGGTGAGATGTCTTGCTCAAGGGCACATTGACTTGACTGTTGTTTGACTGTTGTTTTTTCCCCCCCATCCTTTCATTTGAAGAGGCGGAGTCTGATTCAACCGAGATGCCCTTTTCCACTCAGGCTTGGGACCAGCACTGCTGACCCTCCAGACACAAACCTGCTACTTCTGCCTTCTGCCTTCAGGCCACTGCTGCAGCAGTTGACTGTAATTTGTTTCATGATAAAACTCTTTTGTGACCCAAAATCTTCAGAAGCAGCAACTTCAGAACATCGTGCAACAGAAACACGTACGATGACCATGTGGAATGATACAGTTAAATAAGTAATAGTTGATTTTTCACCACTTAGGAGCAGAGGTAACAAGGTAAAAACAAATCATCATACAGCTATCTTGTTGGTATATATAAGATATATGTATTTGTTTCTAGTATTCACTCTTTTTGCTCTGTTTGGGTCTCTACCAACACCTGAGGGAAAGATCTGTCTCTTTAGCCGCTCCCATTGTTGCAAAGTGCTGACAACGACGTTTAGCATAAGTGATGTTAGTAGCGTATTATTACATTTTGGGGGAAAAGTAAAATAAAAATATTTATGCTGCTGTAAAACCAAAACAATGAGCTGATAGACGCTAAAAAGATCACTCGATTTTAGATCAGTAGATAATAACTATATAGAGTTAGGTGGTTATCCTCTGTGGCTTTGTTACTACATGCGACACCTCTTACATATATGAAAATATTGATTTACAATAGCTTTAAATTTGGGGTGAGCTGCCCGTAACATATAAAACAATCTTGCACTTACAAATGTTAGTTTGTGGAAAATCAAGCATTTCCCCGAGAAGCAGACTGAGGGATTTATCAGGTTTGTATAAGACATTTAGTTTTCGGCTGACAGTTTTTGTGATTCATCATTCTCATTGTTTCTCAGAAAGCCAATGCACAGGAGCAAATGGGCAGAGAGAGAGTGTGTGTGTGTGTGTGTGGGGGTGTGGGTGTGTGGGTGTGTGGGTGTGTGTGTCTTTCTGAGGAGATGATCGTGATTGTAAGAGACCAAATGATGGGAGCACTGTGTGTGCAGGTGTGTGTGCATGCTTGCATGTGTGTTAACAATGTACCTTCATGTCCCCTGTGTCAAAGCAACCATGGTGTGTGTGTGTGTGTGTGTGTGTGTGTGTGTGTGTGTGTGTGTGTGTGTGTGCTGTGCCAGGCCAGATCAATATGAACTAATCAATAGGAGAAGACAGCTAGAAGGACCTTGGGGACGGCAGATACACACCAAGTGTACACACTCTCACACACACACACACACACAAACACACACACACACACACACACACACACACACAGGCACGCACGGCCCCTCTTTGTATTCAATCCTCAGTTTCTCTCTTTATCTTCTTTCACTTCACCTTCCATGTCTCTTTCCCTGAGCCTCTTTCTATTTCTCTATTTGTCTGTTTTTAAAATCTCTTTCTTGCACAAACACATCAATTATCTCACTCTTCTCTTCAAGGCTACAATCATACACCATATGTCACTGCCTAATTTTCTTCCTCCCTCCTTTGTTGCTAATCTCTGCATTTCTCGTCATCATCTTTGTTAGATTGTGAAGGCTGGTTGCTTCAGTGACTCAGGGACGTCAGGGAGCTCAGATGAATCTCCTTCGTTGTATAAAAAAAAGAAATCTGGTCTGACTTTCCGACCACGACTCACACGGCTCAGCATCAGAGCCACCGAACAAACCTGGAGCCGCAGGTTTGTTTCAAGTCCGGTCACATCTGTTGAAGCAGCAGTGGAAAGATGAGGTCTGTGCCACTCACAGTCGGGCAAAGCTGGCGGCTGGCACTCATCTGTGTGCAGCCTGTGGAACATGTTCTGGATTTAATGTATACTACACACTCAATATACTTCAAACACATGTATGGAAGCAAAGGAAGGCCAAAATTAGTTGAACTCTTTTGAAAACAATCAAATTTATTTTATCACTGGAAACTTATGAGTTAAACAACTTGAATTTAATTGATTTTTAAAGTTGGAATTACTTACTAAACATTCTTTTCAGTTAAAATGTTTTATATTTTAGTTCCATACTTTATTTAAATTTAAACAAATGGTGTTTTTTTATTCAATTCCAATTAGTTATAATATTCCAAAGGCCATTGGCTGCTTATAATCATATAAAAATATATAATCCCTTTCAAGCAAAACCCAGAAAATCCTGCAATAAAATCATGCTAACTTCAGAATAGTTTGAATCTCAGTGTATACATCGGTATCTTCCAGACTTCTTACAGATCACATATGAAGCAATAAATAACTGACTCATGTGTGAATGGAGCTTTTTACCAAATGCCTGAATTGGCAGCCTGGTTATCAACATGCACACCAGAGCTCTGGACACTCTGGGGATGAGGCACTTTCAGTTCAATTCACTCAACATGCAAATTGAAACTGTAATTCATTTACAGAGAGATAAGAGTGCTACTCCGTCTCAATCACGCCTTTATAGATTGAATATTAAATAACATTTTGGTGGGAATTTTGTCACGGTTTAAATGTCCAAACTTCAGAGCATTTTGGCCCATTAAATAAATCAATCTATAAATTCCCCAATGCTTCAATCACTTCAGGCTTCCTCTCATTCATCAGTATAAGAGTTTCAGGGATGTGAAACGATAGTTATATTAATGCAAAGCTATGTGGAGTATAATTACTCAATTAAACCCATTTATGTGACCCTGTCATGAAAACGGATCATTTGCATTGATTTGTATCAGCGTTGTTCAACGTTTGACACATTTCACATGAAATGAATGACCAATGTCAGGCATATAGTCAAAACAAAAGATTTTCAATTAGTTCAATAACTTGTTGGGCCTTTTCAAAACTCTGATTTGGACTACACCTGGGATGTTTGGCTCTTCGGGGACTCACAAACAAATTGTGATGAATGATGTTGGAATGTTTCTTTTAAAGCGTCATTGCAATTTAATGCCAAACTGGAATGTATTTTTAATGTTAAATATTTTTGTTTAAGAAAATATAAATGCTGATGATACCACAACACTTGTTTTGTAGATTTATGGTCTGTGGTTTCCATGGCAGCAGTTGACTGAAACATGAGCTGGTGCTGGAAGATGTGTTGTCAACTCTCATGGTGCCGATGCACAACTGACTGAATCTACTTCATAGTTCTGTATAACATTCATATTATAGACATGACCTTTTACGACATTAAACAATTAGGAGGATCTGTGGTGCCGTTAACTTTATAATCCTATTCAGAACGTGGAAGCTAGCATGCTAGGCTTGTTTGCTAGCAATTGCTGGCTCTATGTCAATGGTCCACTTTTGATGATGTCACCGTAGAAGATGGATGACAATTCTCCACTTCATCCCACAATCCAGAAATGAAGCCACATTTAGAGTCGAGTCATTGCAGAAGCAATGGATAATGGAACAGGGGTTGCATTTAGTTTGGTCCATGTCCCAACCACTAACAATGGTGGTGGCTGGTTTTATTACACAAACTGCAGCCTGCCACCAGGTGGCGATAAAGGCGCTTTGGCTTCACTTCGTATACAGTGTATGGTTAAAACTCTATGCTAAGCTAATCATGTCCTGGCTGTAGCATCATATTCACATAGTGCACGGACCTGAGAATAGTTTATCTAAAGTTATGAAGCTGCAACATCATCACATGATTAATTATTTTCTCTCAAAATGGAAATGATTTGTTCATCATCACAAAACCTTAAAATAACAATTGTAGGGTTTGATTTTTCTGGGCACAGCTTGTCCAACACTGCATGTTTGGAGAGGAATTCTTTATCACATGCTCTTTCCACAACTCTTCTTTCCCCCTGTTGCCTTCCAAACAATCCTGACATCTACCCTCCAAAAAAGCCCCTGAAAAAATCATCCTTGTTAACGCGGTGAAGTCTCTCTGTTCCGATGCGCAGTGTTTCCTGTCAAACATGTGATAAAACCCCACTTGACTGTTGCTGCAGTTTCTCTGTCTCCCCTTTCTGCCCATTTCCCCTTTCTGGGAGAAGAGCATGACAAATTTTAAACTGGGTAAAGAGAAAGAGAAAAGTTTCTCTTTATTGATGCTTGAATGACAAGCTGAACTGACAGGAAGGTACAGAGAGCCGGCAGAGGCGCAGGCACCAGCTGAGTGTATATGCATTATGCACATATACAGTATCAATCACACGTGCGCTGGAAGACAAGCACACAAAACACGCATCGCACCTCCCACGCTACCAAAACACTGCCTCACCTGACAAATTAGGATGCATGCGAGCCTGCCAGTTTTTGACATTGCAACTATCTGTCACATTTCTGTCAGAGCCTCACATGGTTTCTCATGGAGACAAAGAAAAGGCAGAACCAACATATCACACACACACACACTCACACACACTTCTCTCTCTCTCTCTCTCTCTTTCCACCGTCGAGTGAAGCAGGAATAGGGGGAGCAGAAGTCAACGTTACACGCTGCATAATTTTCTGTCTCGTGTCGTAATTGCTGAAGCTTTTATAAAACATTCCGCAATAACATCCATGGTTTGATTGTGAATGAAGCATGCTCCTATATCAAATTAAAGATTTAGCGTGTTGGCAGTCGGCTGGCTTCTGACATTGATTGAGCAAAACGACCTAGAATGGCTGATGCCAGGTGTATAAAATGTCATCTGGCTCACATACTAATTGCACAAACACTGGAGAAATCATCTCAAAGCATCTCTAGCAGAGCTTATTCTGATACAGGGTACAATCTTGTGTAGCTATGATTCCAGCATAACACAGAAATGGTTGATATCTGCATTTGTTGCCTAATGAGCAAAGGGCCTAGAGCAGTATATGACCTGATAACAGCATGTGATGAATTAATGAACAGAGAAGCTAATGAGTAGAGGGTTCTCCAGTCTAGATGCTGAAAAATACACCAACACAAGTACTGAAATAATAACATTTTGATTAGCAATGAATTATTTTGATTGTTTGATACATTATAAAGTGAATATTTGGGTTTTAGATTGATATCAGATAAAAAACAAGCTATTGTAGACGTCATTTTGGGCTCTTGTAACATACTAGTGTTGTAGCTGTAGAGATGGTGTGTCTTTGTTTATCCAGACTAAAATATCTCATCAACTATTTGGTGGATTGGCATAAAATTTTCAACGGATATCCATGTTACCAGGGTTGATGTATGTTAATGATGTGAATTTGTTCAAATACCATCAGCAAATTCTCAATTTTTTTTGCCATAAGATCTGTTACAAATATTCAGATTTCCCTAAAGATGATTTTAATACTATGCAAAATGTATTTGTACAGTGCCAAATCACAACATACATTATCTCAATGCACTTTACATCGTAATGTAAGTTCCCTCAATGTTTTGTGGAAATTCGCAAATATTTGCATGCTAACACACAAGCCTAGAATGGTGATCATGGTAGACTTCATACCAGCTAAACATTCACATATTCTCCTTGTAAGCATATTAGCATGTTGCTAGCTGCCTATAGTGTCACACTTCCAGCATTGTTGACATTTCCTTTTCGTGTCGTATGGTTGTATCACTGGAACTATTCGGTACACTGCCCCCTCATGATTTACGGTGGTACTGCTTCATTTGTCAGTTTCGTCCATATCGGTAATTTTTCCGAAAATGTGAATAAATACAAAATCAAAGTAGCGAATGACTCCATCTGTATCTTTCTAACGTTGAGCATAAATTAGCCTTAATGTTGTGTATATGTTTGTAGAGTTTAAAACCACAGCACCATCTCTGGCCAAGATTGTTCTATAGGAGAGAACGAAGTAATTGTAATCCACCAACTTTATTCTTTTTCTTCTCTTAACTGAAAAATCATCAATAGTTATTCACTTGAGTGTTGAATGATGTCAGCGTCCCCCTCCCTTTGCTACAAAGTTAAACTTTTTCAAATGGAAAGAATTACTTTTGACCTTCGTCTAAATTCTTACCTTTGTAGAAAAGCAGCTCATTACTTTCTGAGGAATGTGCAGCAGAGGTGTGTGTGTGTGTGTCTGTGTGTGTGTGTGTCTGTGTGTGTGTATCTGGTATCCAACTGAAAATAATTAGCTGGTCTGCTGGGCAGCAAAGTATGAGACAAGCAGTCGCAAGATTTTTGAATAAACACGTGTGTGTGTGTGTTTGTGTATGTGTGTGCGTGGGTGTCCTCTGCCAACCATTGTAGAAGTTAAGGCAGCATTTTGTATTTTGCAAGAGTTCCCTGTGTGTGTCTTTGTGTGTCTGTGTGTGTCTGTGTGTGCCCAGACGGTATTTTAACATGGGTAGCTGACTTCTAGCAGCCCACAGTTAAACAGTGACTCACGGATTCCTCTCTCTCTCTCTCTCTCTCTCTCTCTCTCTCTCTCTCTCTCTCTCTCTCTCTCTCTCTCTCTCTCTCCCCCTCTCCCTCTCTTTTCTCACCAACTCAACCCAACTTTTTCTCATCTCTTTCTCTCTGCGTTCCCCTTTTCTTTCTGCCCCCTATTTTTTTTTTTTTTTTTTTATAACTTTCCCTAATTTTCTCTCCTTCCTCCACTGTCTTACTGCCCCCGCTGTCTTTCTCTCCCTGCAGGTTGGGTGCTGACTACAGCAGACTTTAGGACAGAGGCACAGTTTTTCCTCTGCTCCTCCCCTCACTGTTCGCTGACTGCACCAGCCCTAAACCAGTAAGTTACAGTATAAATCATACCATATTTCTCATCCTAAGTGCAATTAAACTGGTAATATAAAGACAGAATGAATAGTTTAGTCCCACTTACATGAAAAAAACCCTGATCTATCACTTCTATTATTGATTAGATGAGATAAGCAGAAAGGGTGATAAGTTTAACTCTAGAAAAGGTGTAGAGTTTACTGAAATTGTGCGGATCAGACGTGTTCACATTCACAAAAACAGGAAAATATCCGGAACATTCATTCAAGCGGCGGCATCTGGAAATCAAGTGTTTTTGTTTTTGTTACATCTTACATCATCAACACACTCACTTGCTCACATTTTCCCAAAAATGTTCACGTGCGCTCGCTCTGACATTTTGCGGACATTTTACTTGGCATGTAAAGTTTCTGAAAAATGTGTGGAGCAACTGACTCGCACAGTTGCGTTCTCACATCCAGCCCCTGCGGATAATTTTAGGAAAATGTCCAGACTTCAGTGCATCTTCTGTTATACATGTACACACACACACACACACACACACACACACACACACACACACACACACACACACACACATACACACACATACACAGGGATGATTGTATCACCATAAAAAACAACCAAATCAAAAGCAACACCAAATGTTCTTGACCTTAGCTGCTGATAAGTTCCCCCCCACACACACACACACACCCACACACACATACACACACACAGCCCCAAGGGCCCCTGGGACTTCAAAGAGCCGTCTACTGTACCTCAGCAACACCTCGCCACCAGGTGCCGCAGAGAGGAGGAGGAAGGTTGGAGGGAGGGTGGAAATGGAAAAAATGAGAGGGGGAAGAGGGAGAAAGAGGAGTGGGACAGGTAGGGCATGCATTAAATAGGCAGGAAGAAATAAAGTTAAGGTGGAGAGAGAAGGAGAGGAGAGGGGGCGACGGAAAGAGAGTGCAGGTAGAAAAGAAAGAAAAGGGGAACGCAAGGCAGGTAGAGGCGAAGACACGGGAAGAAAAAAAAGCTTCAAAAGAAGGAGAGAAATAGGTTGAGAAGAACGAACAACAGGGATGAAAGCTGACCCGCAGACAGGCAGAGACCTAAAAACAGGCCAGAGAGACAGGCAGGCAGGCAGGCAGACAGGCCGGCAGACAGGGAGCTGTTGCAGCCAAATACAGAGAGATGTGGGGGAGGGCAGTAACACTGTGCTGCTAATGCCCCCGCTGCTTTGTAGTGAAGAACCCCAGTTCCCCTTCTAATGGTGAACTGTTCCTTTAATGATGGCAGTAAAACACACTCGTCACAGTTCAACTTTTACAACTTACCGGCCTGACACACACACACACACACACACACACACACACACACACACACACACACACACACACACACAGGCAGCAAAGCTCAAATGCAGAAGTAGCGTTTATAGTATGAAAAGGTTTTGTCACAGCCGCGACCTATATGTGGGCCTTTGTCTAATTTGGGTGCCTGCAAGCGTTTGAATTAGCTTGTTTAGAAGCTGTCAATCACGCAGACAGGCAGGATGTGGAGATATATTCTTAACATAAAGCCATTTGGTGACTGCTTTGATCCCAGCTGCCTTACAGTTACACACACACATGTTTCTGTACGGGCTGCCGCTCGGAAACCTTTTAAGTTAACACAGGAAAAAAGTGAACCCGGTGTCAGAGCCTCACTCGGTCTGTCGTGGTGTTCTTCCACGCAGGGGAGGTGGAGCTGAGCAGGGGAGGCACAGCGTCGGCTCTCAGCCTCAGGTGGTGATTTCTTGAAGCCATGTGGATGAATCGTGTCAGAACATTTAGAGTCTGTCATTGGTTAAAATGTAATACTCTCATTTGACGCTAAAGCAAAGAGATGGTTATCTAAACTAAAACATACAAAAACTAAGGTCAAAACCAGTTTGTCTTTCTCATATGAAGAACTCAGAAAGACAACACAGGAAAATGTCCGGAACGTTCAGGCAAAGAGTGGTGCCTGCTGAGAGCATGCAGGAGGCATAACGCTTTAAATAAATTCCGAGCTCTCGAATCTCGTTGTCTTCCCAAGTTGACGTCTTTGTCTTTGTCTACATGTACCGCTCCTCTTTTTCATCCTGAGATATTTGTATTCTTCCAGTTTTGCGTCCATCGAGTGTTAGAAATATCAGCAAAACGTCCTCCTGCTGTATTCTCACATTGGCACACTCGCCCTCCTTTTCTGATATTTTACCAGAGGATTGGCAGGAAAAGTTCTGGAAAATGTCTGGATCAACCAACTTGGCATGTCTGAAAGCAGCTTTAGGGAGGTTTGCTTTGGACAGAGCCTGCCTTCAGTCTTTATGCTACACAAAGAAAACCTGACCATCACTGTTTCTATGCACAAATATGAGAACTGTATCTCAAACTTGTCAAGAAAACAGACTTTATATAAACTGGAAACTGTGGAAACCGTTGTGCTTGTGTGTGAAAACGTGTGCGTGTGACTGTTTGCAAAAGGGAAGTAGAACCGTGAAAAGGTGTTGCACTTGCATGTTGAAACTCAGCAGCAGCGTGCAGTATATCATGAGCTGTATCTTCATAAAGCTGAACGCCTAGCAGTGAAACTCCGGAGCTTCATTCACCCTCAGCTCACTTTATTCAAAATGCAAATTGAGACTGCAACCTATACGCTAATGGTCGAGTTTGCATTCTCCTCACAAAGCGTTCGGCGGAATCGATTTCATTGAGAAATAGAAAAGGGAAAAAGAAGTCGGTATTTTGAAAATGAAAAGAAGTGCTGCTTCACAGGTGGCCCGCTCCGCCACCACGCACCAAGGTGACCCAATGTAAAAACATGACAACCCACCCCTCCACCCTGCTGATGTGTCCTTGGGCAAGACACAGTAGATCCGGCAGAGCAGTGCTGGAGCCGAGCGCGACCTCTGACCTCCCAGAGGAGAGGCTGCAGACAAAAAGAGCCTTTTCCCGATGGGGATTAATAAAGTATCACATTATCATTTGAATGCAGCTGATCGTATCTGTGTCAGTCTACATTTCAGCCGGCAGACCTTTTCTGTAGAAACGTGTGATACGGCCGTGTCACGCTAACCCCCCCTGTATCTGCAGGGAGAGGACTGAAGACACAAATGTCAAATGATAAAGAAACAATTGGTGACGCTGCACGCCTCCCTTCTCTCCATTCATTTATCTATCGAGCTTAAATTTATTACAATGTCACGTCTCTTTGCTTGTATTTCTCTAGCCGCCTTGCTGCAGCGCTCAGCCAAGAAAAGTAGTAACGATAATATTGTATGGGTAAAATAAGAAAGTCTATAAATATATGACATATTTTTCTTTCGGCTCAAACATAGTTTTTTTTAGCCGTTTCAGGGAAAAAGTGGCACAAAATGCCTCGGATGACTCTCTCACATCTCAGTGTGCGCTCATTGCAGCATTATTGCACAAGACCAGAGGCCTGCAAAAGCAAACTTAGGAAACAGCAAACACTGACATTCTCTCATTCTTTCTTTTTCTCTGTCCCTGTGGTCAACAATCCCTCCGCTGGCCTTTATCCCCAAATCCCCATAGATAGAGAGTCAGGAGAGAGAGAGAATGCTTAAATGCTTTGAATGATGGTGTGGAATGCTAAAAAGAAGCGTGTGTGTGTGTGTGTGTGTGTGTGTGTGTGTGTGTGTTTGTGAGATGGTAGGGGGGAGCGAGGAGGAGGAGGAATAGGAGGAATAGGAGGAGGGGGTCTCCTGCCTGGTCTAAGATCTGGTATGCGTGACTGAACAAGAGGAGGAGAAAGAGAGGAAAAGAAGAAAAAAAAAAATCCCCCCACCACAACCTGCCTTCCTAACTTCTAAAGACAGACAATGGCTACTGGCCGGCCTGGCAACCCTCTGCATGTGTGTGTGTGTGTGTGTGTGTGTGTGTGTGTGTGTGTGTGTGTGTGTGTGGTGTCACTTCACACACAGAACACGTCCTGATGGAAAGCAGAGAGAGGGAAATCTGCTCTAACCAACTTTAGCTCTCATTACTCGGCACATGCAGCCGCACAGACGCAGCTCTGCCACATGTGACATAAAGCACAGCAAAAATTTACCAAAACTAAAACCCTCAACCTTCTAATCAAACCATGAAATCCCCCCATGTTCACCGTCTTGAGCTCTGATACCATGAAACCCAGCCGCCCTGACCACCTTCATGATGCATGTGAGGATACAAATAATATAGAATAAAATAAATAATAACTATAATAAAACTAACATGATTCCTAATAATAAACGCCTTGGTGATCATTAATTACACAGGCACTGCAGCCAAATGAAGACAGCAAGCATCCATTTTAAATTTCCTTGTAAATAATGAAACAACACAACAGATCTTTTTTCTTTTTTTTCAGCCCTTTTTGAGAAGCAGGACCGGACTGATCTGGGACAATACTCAGAAAAGTGTGGGCGGTTATTTTGGAGCAAAGCATTGATATGAAAGCTCTTATTGTAGCTTCAATATGGATAAAACCCTGGTACTGACAATATCAAATTACCTCATGGAAACTCAGTTTTGTTTGAAACAGACAGGATGGTGACAATAATGACAGAGCTACACCTCCACAAAAAGTAGTCCACACAGCTCTTTTTCGTTCATTATATAAATATCTTTAATTGTTTTAACCGTAAGAATATAAAACAATTTAATTTTGGGATTTCTGCATTTTTTCTTTTCTTCTTCTTTACAAACACATAATATACAGTACATAATTTCATTTTTCAAACACACACACAGCTTGTTCAGCAGGACGCACATCCGTATATTAATTTTTCTAGCAGGTCATTTGCATTACATTAAAGCACGTGCACACAGGCCCCCGTGTGCTCGTGCGCATTTGTATAAGTGTGTGTGTGTGTGTGCGAGAGAGAGAGACGGAGAGAGAGAGATGCATTCCGCTTGTAACCCGAGACGGAGGAAAGAGAGAGAGAGAAAAGGAAAATAATCGATCGCTCCTTCTTCTACAAGCATGTCTCAAAATATATTCAGGGTAAATTGTCTTTTATTCAGGGGAGAGATAGAGAAAAAGAGGAGGAAAAAGAGACATGTCCATCCCCCTCTTCTTCACTCTGGAGCAACATGAATATGAATGCAACCTGTGTTGGCATCAACATGGGAAAATAAAGAAGAAAAAAAACAGAGCAAACCCTGATTCATTTCGATCAATAAAGGGTATTGATAAGACATAGAAATCACTTCAATTTGAAGTACGACGCTCTGAACAACATCCACTGACATTTATTTCCCCCAGCATCCCTTATAATAAAATACCAAATACCCCTATAATAGGTTACACTTACATATATTGCGTTTAATAATGGCCTGCTCATACCAATACCTCATATTGTATCTTAAAATATTCCTCTATCTAGTGTTATCATAGGATGACTACAGGTATTTCTTTAAGGGGGGAGCTGATAATCTTGTCTCCTTAATATTGATCAGTTGGAACATAAATGTTTGTTAAAGTTGGACTTCATCCCTAAAAATTTTAGATAAAAAAAAAAAAGCTCCTGTACACAAGCAGATTATGTTTTTTGCATAAAGTAAACGGTCTGCATTTAACCAATTGCTTTCACTTTCTCTTTCTCCGGGAAATTGTTGCTGTTTATTTGTGGGGGGTAAATTAACAAAGGTAGTTAGATCGTGTCCTGGTCTCCTTTCTCCAGCTCTGCTGGCGGAGGAGGGAGGGAGGGATGGAGGGAGGAGAAGGGGGATGGGGGAGGGGGCAGACACAGTCCCTTTAGGCACATTTTCTCCCAGTCTCTCATTCTCGCCTTCCTTCTTTTCCTTTTTAACAGTATACACCCTTTGAAAACAACCACATACGAGGTAGCCAAATGTTTCTTTAGGCGTGATGGCTGTAGCGGAGATTAAGTCGTAAATGTTTCAAATCCAGACTCACTGTAAGAAAAAATAAGTCTCCTACTCAAGTTTTAAAACCTCACTTTGCATTTAGAATAAAAAGGAATCTTGGTGCCAGATTGGATGGATGCGAGTTTACGCTTCAAGATTTCCCACAGAAGCAAGTGTCAGTAAATGCAGCTGATTATTCTAATAGTTAGACACCTTTAGAAAATGTGTGAGAGGAGATGAATTGCATTGAAGTTACTCCAGTCCAAAGTCAGACTTCAAGAGATGTTAAAACTCAGTGTGAGATCAAAACAATTGCAAGCATTGATTTGCATGAGATTACAACAAAATAAGCAGGTTTTAATTCTTCCTCTTGTCATATCAAACACTAATTTAGATCCTGCAAGGCCAACGGAAAGGAAACGCAAAACATTTGGACAGAAAATCCTGGTCACATGGGGGAAGCGCACCTTACTCAGGAGGGTTTTCTCTCTTTTTAAAGAAGAAAAGATGTTTCCCCTCCCATCCACCACTCCCCTCTTCTTTCTCCTCATGTCCCCCATCCAAAAACAAAAAGAAAACACACACACACACTTACAAAAGAACATTTTCAATCACCTCACTTTCTCACTCTCTGTCATCTGCCAGAGTCCCAGGTTCAACACTTTAAGGCAGGGGAGCTGTGTGATCCTCTCCAGTCCCCTCTTGGTGATCTTGGTACATCCATACAGGTCGATGCCCGCCAGCTGGGTCAGGTGGTCCGCTATGAGCTCCAGCCCTTTGTCCGTGATGCGCACACACTGTCCAATGTTCAGGGTCCTCAGCTCGTGCATCTGCCTCACCATACGGTTTATCCCATCATCAGAAATGTGACACGAGCACAGGGACAGCGACTTGAGCTGGTACAGCCCCTGGGCGATGTACGCCAGGGTCTGGTCCCCGATCTTGTCGCAGAAGGACACGTCAAGTCCAGAGAGCCTTAGGGTGCCCATGGCGAGGTGCATGGTCCCCGTGTCACTGATGTTGTCACAGGAGCGTAGGTTGAGGCTCCACAGAGAGGCCATGTGGGAGAGGTGGATCATCCCTGCGTCCGAGATCCCCCCACAGAAGCTCAGGTTCAGTACCCGGAGCTTTGTCAGCCCCTTGGAAATGTGCTTGAGTGACAGGTCTGTCAGTTTCTGACAGTCCTGGAGAGTCAGGTACTCCAGGTTCAAGCAGCCCTCTGCAGCGCTGCGGGTCATGCCCGCCAAATGTCCAATCCCCACATCCGAGACATGCCTGCAGGACCTCAGATTGAGGCTCTTGAGTCTATGCAGGCCCCAGGCTATCAAGAGAAGCCCAGTGTTGGTGATGTTGCTGCAGCCACCAAGCTCCAGCACCTCCAGGTTCTTCAGATACTGAGCTATCCTGCCGAGACTGGAGTCTGTGATCTGCTTGCACAGACTCAGGTTCAAAACCCTCAGTGATGGGATCTCCTGCACGAATGCATGACCCAGCCCGTTATCTGTGAGGTTGTAGCAGCCGGACAGGTTGAGGGACTCGATGTTGGGCATCCCCTGGATCACATAGCTCAGGCTGCGGCGCAGCGAGAGGATCTGGACCCTCCGTATGCCCCTTGCCTGGAGGCTGGGGAACAGGGAGGGATTGGCCCGGCGGAGGTGCAGCTTGGCCTCCACCCCCCTCCACACCGACTTGTGGTAGGATGCATCCCTCCAAGCGATGCACACTTGGGCAACCCTGCCTTTGTCCCTCACGTCCAGATAGCTGAAAATCATGGCCAAAATTTCCGGGAAGAGGCACGAAATGTGCGTCTCCATTGTTTTTCAAAACCCAGGCATATAAGAATTAATACTCCACACCTCCAAGGCTGAAAAAAAAAGAACCAACTCCCCCCCCCCTGCTCCTCTTGCACTGAGGCAAAAGTATCAACAGTCCCAGTTATCCATGGGAGTGAAACAAGAAATAAGAGTTGTATGTTTCTCTCTCTCTCTCTTTTTCTCACATTGAACTGTGCAGAAATCGATCCAACTCTCTCCAGCCCCACGTGATCCGCTCTGGTGGCGCAGTAGGACTCAAATGCATTAAAAGAAAAACACAGAAAACAACAAAAAAGAGCGTTTATTCCTGTCTCAGCCCCTCTCTCCGCCAAAAAGAGGAGGAGAGGGGGCGAAGGGAAGGAGGAGGAGAGGAGGAAAAAGCGTCGATCCTTCCCCCCCTCTCTCTCGCTCTCTCTCTCTCTCTCTCTCTCTCTCTCTCTCTCTCAGGCGACGCTTCCTTGTGTTAAACCCACGGAAAGACGTCCTCTCTCGGCCGAGCGCGGATCCAGACGCTCGCACATTTTCAGCAGGAGAAAGTTGAGGCGGTGAGGGGAAATAAAAAAAAAAAAAAGAAAACAGCCAGCAGCTCTCAACGCCGCCTGTTCGAAAACACCTCCATGACAGAAAGAGACGCGAGGACGGTGGAGCGAGGCTGTCTTTGTACAGAGAGAGAGAGAGAGAGAGGGAGAGAGAGGGAGAGAGAGAGAGGGGCGTCCTGAGCTCAAAGCCTTTGTCTGCTCTTTTCAAACCGACTTGGCAGAGACCGCTTCACTCCGGCTGAGCGGCGGGGGTGCACACAAGAACTACCCCCTACTGTATTCTGTTTGAACCGCTTAAAATCACACTGTACGTTACCATGGGAGTCGCACCTGTGTTATAACACGGTGGAATATGTGTGGTGGCGTTGGATAAGCGATTTGATGCGAATTAAACTCGCGCCGTGCCCGCGTCCCCCCTCCAGCCTCCGTGTCAGCCACTTGGTCTCTCCCGCCTCAGCTGGAACGGTGCGAACAGTTTCCCTTGGAAACCAACTTCTTACAATTCAGTTCACTTTGGGCTTTAACCCTTTGAGTGGACCACACAGGAAACACGGCGCAGGAAACACGGCGCAGGAGCCCCCTGCGTTTAGAGGGACTTCATCACAAGTTGTCACACAGAGAGCAAATCAAGAGGAGTCACATCGCCTCATGATCAATAACAGACAGAACAGTCAACACACACACTTGGTTAAATTTGTACACATTATTATAATTCATAAATTGATCAAATACCTCAGAGTTTGTTTAAAGGGATAGTTCACTCAAAATGAAAAATTCACTCATTATCTACTATTATATCCACTATGCCGATGGACGGCAAAACACTTTTGGGGTGTCAGGGGTAAATAGCGTTGCAGCCAGATCCAATACAATTGAAGTAAATGGTGACCACTTCTTCAAACAACCTAAATAAACAGAAAATGCCTCCACACTGCTCCTGTGGTGTCATCCAAGTGTCCATTAGCCCCGACATTCGAATTTGACTTGAAGCTGCGTCATTTACACCGTGTTTTTAGCCTAAATGTCCACTGTTATCGTCCTCCAGAGCTGCATTCGCACGTGGATATATGATTATGTAATGTTCCTGATGATGTGTGGAAAACAATGTAAGAAAGTTTAATTTTTTTTTTTTACTTTAATTCATTTCGAGACACTTTATTGGATCAGTATTTGGCACCATGTTACCAATCTTTACATCTGTGTTATTAATCTGTCCCTGTCTCTATCATAAATGTTAAACAAATACAGGCTATTGATACAGAGTACATATATTTGCCAAGGGTGAGGTGGTGCTAGAATAATCTAATAAGTATTGAAAAACTTAATATGTCTCAAGTCTCTCTAATAAAATACCAGAATTATCACTTTGAAACTGTCCTTGAATCATCGCTGCTACTGAGAGTGCATCAGTGTACACGTCTATATCAGTAATTACATAGCAGAAATGTTCTAAACTGCTCATTTCACATATCAAAGCGTGACCATGCCCAGAAAACATCAGTATAGGTAGTAGGACAAAGGTCTTTTTTGTGCTGTCAACCAACCTGAAACTTTCCTCCCCTGCAGAGGGCCCCTCTGACCCCCACAGGAGCCTCGGCCTATGGGTGTGTTCACGTGTTTTTTATGTATGTGTGCATTTGTGTAGGCACAGACAGGAAAACTGCACATGTGGCCTTTGCATGTAAACAGTATATTTCTATAGGCATTTGTTGCCTTGTGTGTGTGTGTGTGTGTGTGTGTGTGTGTGTGTGTGTGTGTGTGTGTGTGTGTGTGTGTGTGTGTGTGTGTGTGTGTGTGTGTGTGTGTGATAATATGACAGGGGAGCCGTTTGCTGGAGCCAGCGGAGTGTGGCAGAGTGGTGAAGGAGAGAGAGAGAGAGAGAGAGAGAGGAAGAGCTGATGAGAAACCTAGAGACAGAGAGAGAGTAAGAGAGCGATAGGAGAGAGAGAGATAGGAGAGGCAGAGACGGCGATAGGAGAGAGAGTGGCAGCAGCGATCAGGTAAAGGATAACAGTGAGGGAGAGGAGCTGCAGCAGAAACAGGCATTTTTACATGGAAAGAAGCAGCCGTGCACAACTGACAGAAACTCTCCTCACTTCCTCCACTTCTCCCTCTCATCCTCTCATCTTCTCATCCTCCCCTACCTCTCTCTTCTCCTTCTTCTGAAACGATAGCTGTTCCTTCCCTAACATGACTTTACTGTGATGAATAGAGGACAAAATCCACAACAGACTCACATTGTAAAGTTCAACCAGAGCTATTTCAGCACTTAGAGTCACATTAAAGGAGTGTTTTCTAAAGTTGCACTCATTTCATCCCCATCATCTCCTCCTCACGCCTCCTTTCCTCCCATTTCCCAAAAGCTCTCAAATCTTGTAGTCTGGACACTTTGACCTCTTCGTCAGTGTCTTATACGTGTATGGCACCTCTTTTTCATCCTGAGACATTTGCATTCTTCCAGTTTCGTGTCCGTCGTGTGGTAGAAATGTCATCAACACCCCCACTCGTGACCCCTCAGGGACATTTCTTCCTACTGTTTTCTCACGTGGACTCACTCATTTTGCAGACATTCTACAAGGGGACTGGCAGGAAAAGTTCTGGAAAATATGCCTCGGACATTTGCATTCTCACATACAGAGTTCAGTGCATGTCTGGAAGCATCTTTAGTGGAAAATTCTATGTTCACCGCTCACCATCTCCTTTCATTAGCATGAGGTTAAAGTCAAATACAAAGAAAAAGATATTAATCATACACACAAGGATTAAACAAATATTCTAGATTTACAGAATAAACATACATCCAAACATCTCCCTCCAGCTGGAGCAGTCATGACCACAATGCTTTAAATCTTTCTATAATCTGACGAATGACTCAGGGATTGATGTGACAGCGCTGATGAACATGTTTCTGCTTTGTCATGGAACAGTATGTCGTTAATGTCTTTGTGGTTTCGGTCTTTACTCCTGCTCTAACCAGTACTGTACTCAGATTCAGATTTGCCAATATACAAAGTTATAATTAATTTAGAATCAGTGATGTAAGGAACTTTTTAATAAAACATTGAGGGTATTTAAGTGGAGGGTTCACAGTCTCTTATGAAGCTCTAACAGGCTAATTCAGTCAGTTTTAATTAGTACTTTAAGGCCTTTTTATATTCTCTTTATACAGCATGGTTTTTATGTCATATCATCATAAAATCAGCTCCCCATATGGGTGTACTTAGGGACAGTTATAAGACACACGCCATTTTAAAACTCAACAAAGCGTTCACTATCGACCTAAACTGTCTGGTGATGATTTTTAACGCCCCTCCTCTTCATCAAGGGCAAAAAAGAAGCAGTTAACTGTACCGTCCCCTGTGGCTGCCAACACCTACGTCCTTGGTGCCTGAGCATTGTGGTGCATTTTCAAAATAGAGATCCTGACATGAATACCAAGCTTTATAATGACAGTGCAAACACCTTGAGTTTGGGATGGGGGAGATTAACAGCAGCCTAAACGTGGATAAATCGTGGCCGCTGCTGGTCACTCTGCCGGGGATTTACCAGGGCTGCACACAAAAACTAGTCGCTCATAAACCATAATGTGATCTGCCTCGCCCCAAAAGCGCTGTGTTCAACCAACGTGTACGCTGATACTCGGCCTCGGAGCAGTCGCCTCGAACAAATTTATGTTCGCTTGGTTCAAAACAGAAACTAAAACGCTGCCAATGTGGCTTTAAGACTGCCAGCCAGACTGCGCTGTGTAGGAGGTTATTTAGCACACGTTTTAATATCAGAAGTGTGTGTGTGTGTTTGTGTGTTTGTCATTAGTCAGTCACTCAGCTGACTTGCTCCATTTTCTATGTGCACAGCAAGATAATTAGAGATGATAGAGGTAGAAGAAAGAACGACAAAGTAGAGAGGAAGAAATGAAGAGAGGAGGAGGAGGAGGAGGAGGAGGAGAGAGGCAGGTCTATGTGCCACAGGCTTTCTCTTCAGCAGCAGTAGCTGAGTCTCTCTCTGCATGACCTGCATGTGTGTGTGTGTGTGTGTGCGTATTTGCTCAGCATGCATTCTTTTCTGTTTTTCTGTCTCCCTCTGTCTGCCTCATAGCCCAGCTGCGTGTGTGTTTGTGTGTGTATGTGTGTGTCATACCTCGCTTAGAAAACCCGCTGGGCCCTAGCTAGCACTCACACTGAGCCAGAGCGGAGAGAGCGAGGGATGGTTAGATGAGGGCAGGGAAGGAGGAAAAGTGAGAGGGTGAGAAATAAGGAATAGGTCAGAGGAAGAGGGGAAGAGGAGTATTTTTAGAGGATGTATCAGGCGGGATGAAGAGGGAGAAGCAGCGGGGCAGCCACATGCTGCTTTCTGAATATTAAAATGGAGGTTAGAAAATGGGCTAAAAGGCGAAAAGGACGAGGAGGAAATGTTGAAGTGATGCCAGGAGTGAGATGTGGCATGCAGGTGTGTGTGTGTGTGTGTGTGTGTGTGTGTGTGTGTGTGTGTGTGTGTGTGTGTGTGTGATTCTGCTCATCATGTGACCCATTATGTGTGTCTCCTTCTGTTTGTGTGACTTTATGTGTCTGCATTTGATGATTCAGGGGAGGGCTCTTACTGGATAATTGCTCGCCTCGACAACGTGCCTCATCTGCACCCACAGCGATCGCTGGTTGCCAAGGTTACGTGGGCGTGTGTCAACACGTCCCCTCCCGAAAAGCGACACCGTCCTGAATGGATATTACCATGACTGTGTAGATTCTCCTTGTCCATACACACACACACACACACACACACACACACACACACACACACACACACACACACACACACCAAAATATGAAAGACAAACCAGACAATGCACCAAGTGCCCTGAGACACACCAAAGCTTTGTGTGTGTGTGTGTGTGTGTGTGTGTGTGTGTGTGTGTGTGTGTGTGTGTGTGTGTGTGTGTGTGTGTGTGTGTGTGTGTGTGTGTGTGTGTGTGTGTGTGTGTGTGTGCATTCACTGTATACTGTAAGTGATGAATCTTTTATGTTCCTTCAGGTGTTGTTTTGCTTCACTGGGGCTTCACCTGTGCAGCATTGAAACACTGTGTGTGTGTGTGTGTGTGTGTGTGTGTGTGTGTGTGTGTGTGTGTGTGTGTGTGTGTGTGCGTGTGTGTGTGTGTGTCAGTGTTTCATCACATTAGAGGTATTTGTCTATCCTCGTGGGGACAAAAACAAGTCCCTGAATCAAATCATTACATTTTTAATGTGAAGACAGGTTTTAAGGTCAGTTAATCACAAATTTCCAAACATAAATTGACAATGAACAGTGAGGCATTACTTCACAGGTGATGAGAGCAAGAGAAAAAGTTCAGTGTGTTAAAAAAGGATGAGATTAAAAAGAGAGAAAGGGGAGAGCAGATGCAAACAGAGGGAGAACACAGAGGGTCATGGCCAGGAGATGCAAGCGTCCTGTTTTCTCTGCATCTCTCTTTCTCTTTTCATGCCTCTCTCCATCTATCTCCACCTGCCTTTCTTTCTGTTTCCTCCCCCTTTTCTTCCCTTTTCTTCACTTTCTCCTCCGTCTCTCTGACAGCCCGTCTGTGCTTCTGTCTCGCCACAGTGCCTCTCAGGCTGTGTGTGTGTGTGTGTGTGCACGCACCGCTACCCTGCTCCAGTTTTTGTGCACCACACAGGCTGCCTAGGTGTGTGTGTGTGTGTGTGTGTGTGTGTCCTCAACAATGCTTTTTTTTTCTGCCAGCTCTGCAGTCTGACATAGGAGATTTTTCAGCCGCGTGCTCTCTCTCCCTCAGTAGTCAGCATTTTGGCATTTCCTCAATGCACTCTGTCATCTGTTGGCATGAGGCTGTATATCGGTGTGTGTGTGTGTGTATGTGTGTCTGTTTATCTGGCTGGTTTTGTGCGGAGAGCCATGAAGGTGGAAAGCAGCACATTTTTAATCTTAGAAATTGCGCTATAGCAGGTTTTGGGGGTTTTGATGTGGAGGTACATGTGTCATTACCTGAGCTGGAGGCCAGATCCATTCACCTGTGTTCAAGGCAAATGTTCAAAATGCCAAGTATAGTCAAGTTTGAAGGAGAAGCATGAACCAAGGACTGAACAGCATCTAGTCAAACGTTTCCACTCTGTTATTCGGGGCATCACCTTTTTCTGACAATCATGAGTCACTCTAGTCTTAAGGACAAGATTTGAATTTCAGATAGGTACAGAGATTTCCTCGTTAACACTGGAGATTTAAACTTTAAACATCGAAATCTGAAAACATAAGTTGAAGATAAGGGCTGAAACTTACTTAAAGTGAAAGTTAGAAGGCTCTGCATGTCTACCACAGCTGCCACATTTTCATTTGAAAGAAATGTGCATGTGGAGGGAAAGTCCGACCATGTGTTCATGGGGAAATACCAGCAACTCTTTCGAAGGTGGTTGAGCTTTTTTTTTTTCAAAGAGTTGTTAGATTAGTTACTGAAACAAAGTTGTTAAAAGTTGTTACATCTCACAACAAAGGTGCTAATTTGGCGGCACTGCCTGTAAACGCTCCCACATGATGTCACAGAAACTTT
Source organism: Verasper variegatus (assembly GCA_026259375.1). Lineage (NCBI taxonomy): Eukaryota > Metazoa > Chordata > Actinopteri > Pleuronectiformes > Pleuronectidae > Verasper > Verasper variegatus. The sequence goes on from CM048058.1 coordinate 7,146,716, forward strand.
TCGAGTCATTTCGAATGAGCATCGGGGAAACTCCCAACACTCTTGGTGCATCACTCAGTCACGCTGCTTTCAGGCATGCACTGAACTCTGGAGAAAGAGTTCACATTCAAATTTACTGACGAGAAGTAGGGGGTTATAATCATCCACTCAGTGTAAACAGTGTATAACTTGGATGATAAAAAATACTGTACATTAAATAGAATAAATCCATTTTAAGGGGTTTTGAAGTTCATCTTGTTTTTCACCAATATCAGGTTTATATAGAAGCGTGAGGAACCATTTTTAGCTTGTAATGTTTTCATACTTTCCCAGTCTCTGCTTCCTTCAGGAATACAATATAATGCAGTGAAGTATATGAAGTGGATTTAACAACCTTGCTGGATCTATTTAAAAAATACCAAGACCTGTATCCAAGTCCAAATACTCACAAAGCTGAGACATATAAGAGGCAAATATTAGCAAAACAGAGTGAAATGCAAAGTGTTTCCATAAATAGCAGCAAAGACAAAGATGAGTCATCAGTGACTGAATGTGGAGCCAAATTATTTTTACTCGTTAGCTTTACTCCCACATCAGAGAACTTTAAAATAACCACAGACATTTAAGTCCAAATTATCACATTTTATTGACGTCAAATTTATACGACCTGTCATTCGTCCTACTTATCTGCGACTATCGGCCATACTGTAAAACACAAGGCGATGCTGGGAACCAAATAATGTCAAATGTTCTATGGCTCTTTCTCTGTGTGTGCTCATACATCTGTGTATGCTTGCATATCTGTTTGTGCAGGTTTGAGCATGTTAATTTCTCCAGGGATGGGATCAGGAGACCAGTGTAGTTTGACCAGCAGAGCTCCAGGGCACCAGAGGGGGGGATCAGGGGAATAAGACCCGGCCACAGCAGCTTCTCCCTGGGCTTCCCGATCAGGGATTCAGCCTCTCCCAGGGCTTCAGTCCAGTGCCAGAGCTTTCTCAGTTGTTCCATTTCCACAAACAGAGCTAGTCCAGGTTTATTTATGAGTTTAGACTCAGATTATATCCATCAGCCAGATCAGATGGATCCAGAAAGAGAAGGAGGGAACGGTAGAGGGAGGGATGACAAGCAAAGGCACAGGAGTGAAATTGTCAAAGGAAGGAGGAAACATGCACGACACAACAAAACGGAGAGATGCAGAGAAACAAATGGTGATAAAGGGCAGAGAGACGCGGGAGATGGAGGGAGGACGAGAAGATGAACAAGCGAGGAGGAGAAGTATAGAGGAGATATATTTAGAGAGAGAGTTTTAGCCTCCCAGCAAGAGGCATGACTCATCTTCTGCCAGCTGACAGAAGGATGGATGGAGGGAAGGAGGGAGGAAGGGCGGAGATGGACAGAGACGGGTAGTGAGGGATGGAGGAGAGGGGAGAGCAAGCGTGACGGAGAAGGGAGACGCGGTTGGAGAAAGGGGGATAGGAGAATGTGGGAGGAAGGGACGAAGGAGAGAAGGAAAGGAGGGATGACGGGTGAGAATCTGACTAAAAGAGGATGGAAGAGACCGTCGAACATGCAAATACACATGTAAGGTGCAAAAACAAAGACTGAGATAAAGCACAGGGTCTCTCTCAGCTGCTGCCAAGTCCCACTGCATTTCCCCAGTGTGTGTGTGTTTGTGTGTGTGTGTGTGTGAAAGAGAGAGAGAGAGAGAGAGAGAGACTGAAGTTGAGGTATATGGCTACAGTAAGTGGAGCAGGTATAGTTTCATCCACCCGTGGGTCTGCTGCAGGTTGTATTTGTAGTTTGAGCTCTTTGGTTCTGACGCATGTGTCCGTGTGTCTGCCACATATTCACATGTCTGCTCTGAGTGGTTGTTTTTATATCTAATCAAAAGAAAAAACGACAGGAGCTTAGAAACAGTGGTTGAGATGAGCGAGGACTGAAAATGTACAACGAATGAGTCAGAACACTACAAAATCCACAATGAATTAGTTAGTATATATTCTGGGTGTGTTTGCGAATGGTACAAATTGTGAATTAGACTCTTAATGTGCCTTTAAGAGAAGACATGCGTGCGTTTCGAATGATGTAACCGTCACTGCCCACATTCTTCCATTCGTGCTGTACGTTGGCAAGGCTGTTGAACAATACATCCAGTAGAGGGCAGAGTTGAGAGATGGTGACGGAGGAAATGGTTGTGCTAACCCCCCCCCCCCCCCCCCCCCCTCCCCCCACCATATTTCCAATGGTACTGTATCCAGAAGACTGGCACAAATATGGACAAAAGGAACGTAGAGTACGAAAAGACGGCCTCGGTCTGTTTACGTATCTAATGTTTACAAGGGCGTTAAAGAGTAAGGTAGGCAAAACATGTTGCTTCTGTTCGATGCAGGGCCCCCCTGGTGCCTTTTGCCTGGGGCCCTCAAAGTCCCTTGAAACACTCATGCGTCGATATATATGCTGCTTAAGTTACTCTGCTGCTGAGAAACACAGAAACAAATTCAAGCTACCAACACGTGCCTGTATAAAGAGATTTCTGGGTCTGCACATAAGCCAATCACAGTCCAAACTGTTCTGGTTTATGGTTCCTCCATGTTGGATTGAACTGATGAATGCTGTCAGAGGCGAGGTATCCCTCTCTTCAACACCAAACTCTCCCACTGGACCAAAATTCTGGTGTCTACTGCAAGTCGCTTAGGACAAAAGTGTCCTACAGGTTCCTTAAGCAAACCTCTGAGTCCCTTCAGGCTGCAGGGTTGTGCTCTGCTGCTGTGCCTGACCTTTGACCTCTTGGTGGAGGCAGCAGAGGAGGAGGAAACATGATAGATGCAAGTAAGATGCTCAGGTTTCCATTTGTATCATCGCGCATTTTAGAGAAACATTACAACTGGTGCTGCACTGTGAAATGAATACATATTCACAGTTTGCTGGTAATGATGGGATGCAACTAAGTACATTTACTCAAGTTCTAAATTCAAGTTCAAAATTGATACACTTAGTATCAAATTCATGCTGCTTTCATAATATTTTTTTTGCATGATCACTTTTGATTCATGTACATGTTTGTTATGTTTTTTAAACTTTAACTTAACATGTTCAATAAAGGCTTTTTATCCACTGTGATGAAGAGGTTTTATTTTACACCTAGTAAAAGATCTGAATATTTGCTTCCCCACTGGTTGAAAGCAGCTGAACAGTGAGAAACTAGAACATTCTGCTTCTAGTTTGAATCCACTGTTGAGGAAAGGCTGTCTCTTCCGGGGACGATGCTCGGGTTGAGTGTGGCCTGTACCTGGTCGGAGAAGGACACACCTTTATGCAGCACGGCTTTACAAAGAATTTAACCCTTGAACTCAGAAGCTGTTTGCTTCTGAAATCAGCCACAAACAGGGGTTAAAGTCTGAGGGTGAGATGTTGCAACTGTGTTTCCTTGAGCTGCAACAAAAAAACAAATACCCTCATCAAATGTGTCACATGCATCCTCTCTTCTCTCGCTCTGCCCTGACTCCCTCCATATACACTCCGAGGATTATATTTAACTAGAGGGTGATCAATTTTCAAGTGACAGTCATTTCTAAAAATTGGCAATTAGCATTTTTGGCATCGGCGGCTTCCAGGGGCTCAGCTCAGACATCAGCCGAGCGCAGCTGCTTTCCCTGCAGGAGAAAGCGGCCTGGCTCTCTCGCTGCAGCCTGGCACTGACGGCAATAAAAAAACGAGCGAGTGAGGCTGCTGGTTAATCCAGAGAGGAGCCGCATGCCGACTCTTTCAGGCATTGCTCCCTGTTGCATGACTATTGCTCATATCCTCCAGGGATAAGTCCCCCATCTCTCTCTCTCTCTCTCTCTCTCTCTCTCTCTCCGTCTGCCTCCCTCACTGTGTATCCATTACTTGGACACTCCCTCTCTCTTCCACTCTCCCTGTTTCCCCTCCTTCCTCTTTCATTCCTTCTTTATCTCACTTGGTCCAAAGTTTTGTCTCAGTGCTCTCAACCCTCACTGCCTTTCCTTTGGCTGCGTGTGCGTATCGAGGCTGAACTGCTCCTCCTTGTGTTTCAACGAGCACATCACAAGTTGACTACTACTGCGACTACGTCAAATATCCGTGTGGCTGCTTCAGTCCATTATTTCTGATGCTGTCCCAGAATCAGCTGTTGGCCTCCTTAGTTCCCAAATAATGCGACTATCAGTGTTTTAATGATCAAAGACCTCAGGAGGAGAAACATATTTATTTGTTCAGATGTCTCAACCAAAATACATCCTGTTTTGAAATGTAAAAAAGGTCTCAAAACCCTTTTATAAGCTCGAGAGCCACATTCACATGACACAAAGAATTTCTGCAGTGCCTTCCTATCAAAGCAGTAGATGGCGCTGTGATGTCTGATCATTAATAGCAGGGTGGATGCTGATTGGTCTGTCATCAATAACCCTGAGTCATTGTCTTGTCGCAGTCTTTCATTCTCCTGAGTCTCGGGGAGAGAAACAAACACAAGTATGAGTCGACAAAAATAACAATGACTTGAAACTGAAAACAACAGGCTGTGTGATACTTGTAAACTTTTGTCTTGATCACTTCTGAATGTGCTGCTTCACCATTACTTGGATTAGTGTGCAGCAGCAGCAGTGTGAATAGAACTATTAAAGAGTTACATACTGAAATATAAAGTAGTACAAATACTGTCTATTACAGTATAACATATATGGTACCGTGCAGTATATAAGATGTTATAAATCACAAAACAGTACCTCTATCTAATCTAAATAAATTCCAATACGCCAGATTCTTATATAATATAGACACAGCAGCTGATACAGAGAAATGTGTGTTTTTAGCCAAATGGGGGCGCTGTTGTCTCGTACAAAGGGAAACCGACGCAAGGTGGCTCATGTATATGGGGATGACAACGTCTGAATACAGACAATATTTAAATACAGACTCTTTCAGTCCAACCAGTTTTTATGTTGTTTCGCAATATAAACACGTTTCTGTTTCCTAAAACATGTTTACTCACCCGACCAACCTGACTCTGACACACACACAGAATATCAACCAGCAGTCAGATGTATATTGAAGGCAGCCAGTTAGATCACTTCACTGTGTGTGTGTGTGTGTGTGTGTGTGTGTGTGTGTGTGTGTGTGTGTGTGTGTCTGTGTGTGTGTCACAGGGAACTTCGGGGGCCCCCGGGAGATGAAAGGTGTGCGGCCCCTGCTTAACATTGCTGCGGATCTATTGTCATGCAGAGACGAATGACATCCGACTCTGATCCAACAGAAACCCTACAATGACATGTAGAAGAATTTATAGCACAAAAGACATCACATATTTTAGGAATATAGATGAAAAGATGAATATATCTAATTAAGTTTAAGGTTAAAATAAACGTAGGGGTCTTAGGTGGTCTGAAAGTCTGTGTTTAAACTGATCTTTGTGTCTAATAATAATAAAATAGATCCCCAAGGGGTTTAGAACGCGTAAAACTGAGGAACCCATGTTTCCAAATGCTGTCTTGATACCTTCTGAGTTATTCTTTTCTTTTCTTCTTGATTCAATTTGGATTTCTTATTTGATCGTATAAAGTCTTAAAAACTTCAGAGTCCAGATTCTTTAAATCTCAGGGCCCCGGTGTAACCTGTCTGTCGCTTGTGGACGCACTGATTCTTTAGAGAAGCGCTGAGTCGGATCAGAAGAGGCAGCTCCACCGCGCACACACCCTGTGCATCTTTGACCGGGTCATGAATTGAGGGGAGCTCGCTCCCAAACGGCTTTTCTTTACTTTCCCGGACTTTGCAGGACTCCCGGCCGTCATTGTGAGTGTGTGTGTCCGTGCGTAAACGTGTGTGTGGAGGCGGTATGTCGCCCTTTATTTTCGCACACCAAAGAAGAAGGGATTAGGCGATTTTGAAGCGCTCACCTTTTATCCAAACAAATTATCCACTTCAGCTAATAAAAGGAATTTCTCCCTTTCTGGCCTATACAGTAAAAAGCTTTCTGCTTGCCCTTATTTTACGCACTTTATTTGGATTAACGTCAAATGTGACGCACACATTTCACTTTTAAGTTTTAGTAAATTACCAAAACTGTGAGTCCATGGATGAACAATGCATTGATCACTGATTGATCGGCCTAAAAACCTAGTAATAGATTAATGATTTCCTTCCATTGGGTTTCAGTTTAGCTCATTCCAATCCTTGTGAACTCAAGGTCTCCAGTAACGCAGGTGCTTCCAGACTGAAAACACCCATTTGTTGATCTGCTGCTCTGCGCGCAGGCGTGCGCGATGTATGGCCGTAAAAGGGGGGTGGAGGGGGGGAGGGAGGGATGGAGTGGTCTGGTCTGAGGTGAAGTGGGGGTGAGAAGAGGAGGAGTGTATAGCAGGGGGAGAGAGAGAAAGAGAGAGGGAGATGTGGAGTGGCCTGTTAGGGCACAGGAAGGGAAAGGAGCAGTCGGTTTTCTGCTCAATTAGCGTTTTACTCTCCTTGTTAATCTTTCCTCAAGACAACAACCTTACGAACTGAAGCTATGTTTTGTTTCACCATGTTTTATTTCATTTTTTAGAGCCAGAGGATAAGGGAGATATCGTCTGTCTCATTGCGTAAAATCCAACTGATGCCAAACCATTTTACGCACATCTTAGAGGAGTTTTAAGTAAAGAGGACTCTGGTTTTATTTGCAAGCAGCTTTCCAGAGCTTCTAGAAACATGCTGCTGTAATTTCAGAATCAATTTTGGATTAATCCACAGTGAAACTACACGTGGATTACGAACTTTGCCCTGTTTGGTTGAATTTTTCACCATTTTCTGGGAGGAACTTTCTTTTTAACATAGAGACAGAGGAGAGGATAGAGTATAAGGCAATTGGAGAGTAAAACACTTGGACAAAAAATCAGGACACACGTGAGTCTGCCTCACGCATCGCCAGCTTTCAGGGGGTTTTGCGTCCAGGCCCAGAGACCAGAGACCCGGCAGGGCTGAGCAGGGACGCCTCCCTCACTCTGTGCCCATGTCTCAACAGCGGAGCGTTTCCCCAAACACCGGCTGTGAGGCGGTGACGCATCGGACCATGGACAACAGGCCTGTCCGGAGAAGGAGAACCGGTGCTGTCCGACATCTGCTGCTGGCAGCCGCCTTTATCGCCTGCAGCTCCCAACTGCTGGTGGTGGATGCCAACTCGTGGTGGTGAGTAACTCATTGATCACTTTTTTTTAAAGATTTCACCAAGCTGTGGATGAACTGACCTCCATTTGGTGGTTAGAATAAGTTCTATTTGTTGTTGTCGGCTCGAGATTTGATAGTCCTCACCCTTAAATTTGCATTTGAAATGTGCGTAATTTGGCTTTTACGCACGGGAGGTTCCAAATCTCCTCATATCATCCTCATTTCTTGCGTTTAGACTCTTGATAAAGATGACAGCTGGCACATTTTGAACCAAGGCTTCACTCTGTTTTGCCTCACGTTTGCATGCGTGTGTGTTTTTTTTGGGGGGGGGGGTAGCTTTGCGTCGTGCCGCGATGTTCCATTCGTGTGGTGGAGCACTAACAATGAATGGAACAAATGTGAAGTCTCTGTCACAATATTTACCCTGGCTGAGGCCCAAATGGCGCTGTAAGGTGGCCTGCTGCTTCTGCGCCTTCAAGACCGTCAATTAACAACACGCTTGTTCTTGACTTTCAAAAATGCCTCTGTGGTAATGTGTGCAGGTTTGTGAAAGCTCACCTGTAACTTTAATCAGTGCATGATTTAAGTTCTTAAAACAACATGGGAAAGGTGAGAGTCAAATATCCAAATGCAAATTGAAGACGATGCTCCCATTGCTCGAATAGTTTCATAAATGTGACGTGCATTTATTGAAATTGACGACAAACAGATATAGTCATTCAAATTAGATTCAACTTTGCTCAGAGAGTCTTGATAAGAGACCACAAAGAGGTAACTGTCATTTTGTGTGTTTTGGGACAGTTTTACTTTGTTTTCTGAGGCTGTTTTCTGAGACCAACACGATTAACATGTTTAATTACAGCACTCTGTTTGTTGTAAAGGAAAAAGAAACAGACCATGAAGATAGCGTCTGCAGAGATGTTCACCACAGGAGTCTATTTATCTACATTTTATAGGCCGGTTGCACTAATAAAACCTGCCTCTGAACTTTGTCCTCTGCAGCACCGACCTGCTCTCACAGAGAGAGTCGTACATCACAGAGGTTCAGTCTGAGACACTTTATCTGTGAGTTTAATAGATTCAGTTTATTAGTTTGAATTGAGGATTAACATGGCCACTGTCTCTCAGGTCACTAGCTCTGACCCCGATCCAGCGGCCGGAGATGTACATCATCGGAGCTCAGCCTCTCTGCAGTCAGCTGTCTGGACTCTCTCAGGTAAGAGCTCGAGGAAATACATTTTCAAATATTATAAACACCACTCTTAACACTCTCATGATGTCAACAATAGCTCCTAGAGTCTCTGAGCACCTTATGTTCCTACCAGCTCCTCTTCTGTATTTAGAGGGAGAATTTCCCTGCAGAGACGACTAAAGTATCAAACCATTAACTGACTAATCTCGGCTAATCTCTCCTCTTCTGCTGCTGTGTGGTCTGCAGGGCCAGAGGAAGCTCTGCCAGCTGTACCAGGACCACATGATTTACATTGGGGACGGAGCCAAGACTGGAATCAAGGAGTGCCAGTACCAGTTCAGACAGAGGAGGTGGAATTGCAGCACCGTGGACAACACATCTGTGTTCGGACGGGTCATGCAGATCGGTGAGTTGACGGATGAAAACAGAGGAATCAGGAACAGCGAGGAAAGTTTGTGTTTGTCAGTCAATTAAAGGGTGATGGCAGATTCCAGTCCAGTGTGTGTTGGATATATCTAAGATACATCTGTTGCCTTTAATTCCATGCAACTGTATATATGTCCGATTTGAAATCAAGTCAGGTTTTTCTATATAGCATGACACAAACATCAGGCGTGGAGTCAAAGTTCTTTTACAGACTTGGCAAAGGAAAAACAATAAAATAAAAAAAAAGTGCTAGAGGAAGATGCAATAAAAGACACTTTAGATAAAAGTTAATCAGATAAGAAAGAGAGACATAAGCAGAATCAGAAGACAGAATCAGACATGTCAATATAACAGAGTTTGTGCATGAAGACAATTGCATTCAAGCAAAAAGTACTGACTTCATTGATCATGCAAAAGTCCAGAGCATACTGTTTTCTTTCTTTATTTATTTATATGCTCAATCGAATCAGGAAGACACGTTAAAACAGAAAGAGAATTCAGTGGCAAGCAATGACATTGGCAGCTGGAACCCCTGAAGCCCAAACACAGCATCCAGACATGAAGTGTACAGTAACTCAGGTGATGGTTCCAATAATGCGCCGACTAATTTTGTCTTATTTTGAAAGGGATGTTATGGTGATTATCAGTGTAGAAAAAAACGCCCATGGTGTTTGGACAGGTCCTGCAGATCATGATAGAGGAGGATGTTTGAGTTCAGTCAAATAACAGACTGAAATAATACAGCACATTATTCTTTAGCCTGAAGTTGAAGGTGTAGATGTTTGATGGAGACAGATGTGATCCTGTGGAGATACGTTAGATTCTGAATAAAATAGGGTTAGGGTTGGTTTGTGTACTGACATAAAGTGGCACGTCAGGTAAATACTGTTGATTCAGGCAGTGTCACACTGATACTCATGAGGTGGGTATGAAGCCCCAAAGAAAAACACTAGAGTGTGTCAGGTAGTGTGACTGTGAAAGTCAACAGTCAGTTCAGCCATTGAGATATTTGTCCCCACACAACTTGAGCATGTTTTATCAAATTTGTGCTCTTCACTTGTTGCTTGTCATCATAATATTCAGGCTCCATGTTTCCTGATGTATTTTACTTGTAGTTATTTCAGTGAAGCGTACGGGTTTGGTCTTTCTCTCCTGTTGACCCTGTTGATTCTTCCTAAACAAATCATATCTAGAGATGACTTGAATTGAACTTTACCATTATTAGACCTATTATTGGTAATATTTCATTATGGATACCATAGACAAAAGTGGATCTTTCTTTCTGTCTTCATTTCTTCTTGCCATTTTCCTCGTAAGGGAAGCAAATGTCTGGAGATGATTGGAATTAAATTTGATCAATTTATTAGTCATACTTTCTATAATAGTCATAACATTTTCATCAATGAGAGAAGTGGGGTTTCTTTCTTCACCTTATGAGTCCACTTATTTCTAATATTAATAACATTTCACGTTTTGATACATAAATAAAAGTTCACTTGTTGTTGGCACTTTACGCGCAGGCGCACTGAGTCCATTCACTCAGTCTAATTTAAACGGGGACATGAGTCGCTGCTGGAAAAAGCCCTAACGCGTAAAACCCACATCATTATCCAGAAATAAAACGCTTCGTGCGTCTCCAGCCATTTTTAATAAATATCTCGGTGTCGCTCAGACCCTGGATCAGCAGCTTGAGCGTCTAATTCCCAGCAGGCGATGTGGGAAAGCTCTCATCAACAAGTAAGTGTGAGATCCGCTGCGGGGCAGTCAGTCAGCCAGTGGAGGTGTTTGCGCCTCTCTCCTCTGTCTGCGCTCCTCTGTGCGCCTCGCTCTCTATTGACAGTCGCTCTTATGCGGAGGTGTGAGTCGCTCCATTGTCCTGCGGCTCCTCTTTTGAAATGCGCCGATGAGCTGACACCGAGCCGGCACATCCGGACCTGCTATTTGAAGTGGAGGCTCCTCCAGTCCCATAAACCGCTGCGCCTGCGTCTCATTATGATCCTGCTGCGTGTTTAACATGCGCCCTCGTCCTGACTGTGTGATACTGCTGCTGAAAACCTGAATGAGCAGCCCACACGACCCACATCTGCATGCATACCTGTCTGTCCGTCTGTCTGTCTGCAGCCTGCTGTTGATTCTGTTGTATTCTATAGAGCCACAATGGAAAGCAGTTTTATTATAAAAAATACACACGTTTCTTTATATAACACAATAAATGGATGGATAGTTGGATTATAGATGGATAGATTGATAGATTGATAGATTGATAGATTGATAGATTGATAGATTGATGGATGAATGGATGGATAAATGGACTTAATTGATCCCAAACTGGGAAATTCCTGTCAGGCATATTACACAATAAGCAATATGTACATACATACATAAAGAGATAAAGCACTGTATACATACACATATAAATATTTGTGCAGGTTTTCTGTGCGGTATGTGTATGGATTTAGCTTTTTTTCCCAATATAACACATTTTTAGGCTCTATAACGTCTAAATCATCCCAATTAATGTGTTAAAGTCCTTAAAAAAAAAAAAACACAGAGTCACCGTTAAATATCTCAGACAGTAGTTTCATTTGATATTATAGGAATGTCAGAGTGAACCTGAAAAATGCCATAAAGAAAACTATTAAAGTCAGTCCAGAGTTTGTGGAACAGATTTACATTGTGTTGGATTCTCATTCACCGTGTAATCAGGTTTTAGATAATTTAAAGATAGAAAAATGATCATGTAAAAAGTCAAATACTGGAACCACCGCTCATAAAATGTCCCTGTGGTGTAAATTCCGCCTCAGCCCAAAGTACTGTGGGATTCTCAACTGTTTCACATGTAAATCGTGGAGTTTCACAAGACTTTTCGTGGTCTTTGTCCTCTTTCTTACTTCCCTGTGTGTTGAAATGGTTTGTGTATTAATGTGGAGAATAGGACATGCAGCTTGTGTTGTGTATTCCCCAGTGTAAGATGGTGTTAGTCCCCCAAGTCAATAGAATTGGTTAATATGGGTTAGTGTGTTGCTACAGGGAGGGCAAAGCTGACAATTGCCTGGGGCCCCTATCTGAGAAATGGGCCCCTGAGAACGGATGAATATGTTAGTCCACAGCAAAGACAATTTTGTGAGAACCTACATGGGACTGGAATGACAACACGGTCAGAAACCCTCGAACGAGGCCCCATGCCACTAACTTCCTGCAGTTTAGTTGAAGACATTTAGATGTGTGTGCACTTGAACTTTACTATTATTTATTATTCTTATTATTACTATCATTTGAAGATGGATCCCTTTTGCCTGGGTCTCTTCTTGGATCGATGTCTCTTTGATAATAATAAACTTTATTCATACAGCACCTTTCATAGCTCAAAGTTTTTTAAAACTATGAAAGATGTACAATGGACATTAAATCCCTTATAGAAAATGAATAGAAAGAAGATGGAAAGAAATATGTTATCCAGATGACGACTTTAAGTTGTGCAGGTTTTTCAAAGCTTCCAATAACATGGAGAGGATTTGATTGTTGCAGGTGAAAAATGACATTTAGCAACATCACAGTTTCAACAGTTTGTAGAGGGAGTGTTTGTGAGGCAGAAAGTTGTGCAGATCAAAACAGAGTAACAGGAATGTTGTAGCAGAACCTTTCGAACATACTTCCTCTTGTCTGTGAGAATAACTACCGGTAATTTAAATTCGATTTAACTTTATTAGTGGAGGGAAAAACAGAAGCATCTCAAAGCTTGATACCAGTACCGATGAAGACGTAAATACAGGTTTATTTAGTAATCTGAAGGAACTGGTCCTAAAACATTACAGTGGACGAGCCAGGACAATGACACAGAAATGACCCAAATTTCCAAATGAGTGAGATGAAGCTGATATGTTTCCCTCACATGTGTCATGGACGACTGAGCTGGTATTTGAAGCTGCTGGGTTTAAACAGGTTCTGAGTTAGAGCCTAAAACCACAGCTATTGTCTATTGTTGGGTCGACAGGGGTGTGGGGCTGTTTGCTGTGTGTGTTGGGGAGGGGGCGAGTTAACCTGAGCAGCTACCCATGTTTCCTGTCAGGGGATGCACACACACACACACACACACACACACACACACACACACACACTGAGCAAAGCACTGATTACATTAAAGTGGCAGCCATTATGACAAAATAAATCTTATTGTGTCAATTCTCACTGAAGTAAATTCTGTCTTCATTCAGGCTCCAGGGAAACGGCCTTCACCTATGCCATAAGCGCTGCTGGCGTGGTCAACGCCATCAGCCGGGCGTGCCGCGAGGGTGAGCTCTCCACCTGCGGCTGCAGCCGGGCCGCACGACCCCGTGACCTCCCGCGCGACTGGCTGTGGGGCGGCTGCGGCGACAACGTTCACTACGGCTACCGGTTCGCACGCGAGTTCGTCGACGCAAGGGAGAGGGAGAAGAATTACCCACGCGGGTCAGCTGAGCACGCCCGCACAATGATGAACGTGCAGAACAACGAAGCAGGGAGACAGGTACGGAAACACACCCCTGTATTTTTATTTTGTCTCTCTCTCGAAAAAAAGGGATGAAGTTCAGAGTTCTGGAAGTGAGTGTGTACCCATGACTCTTAACCCTGTGTGTGTGTGTGTGAGTGTGTGTGTCTGTCTGTAAGGAATGTGTGTGTGAGTCAAGGTGGCCCCCAACTGCCTGACCTGCCAGTATGTTTGTGGGTGTGTGTAGGTTATTTATTGGGAGGGTCCAAATGGTATAACTGCTAACGCCCTTGGAGTCTGGATTGGTCACTAGGTCAACACACATTCCATCAGAGTAACACACACACACACACACACACACACACACACACACACAAATATATCCTCCTACACGAATGCAGCAGCATAATCGACAACAGAAGTTGCACGAATGAGATTTTAAAGATGAAACTTAAGCAATTAATTGAGCAAGAAAACATCAAATTAATACGTGTTATGTTTTGTCAAACAAGAACGCTGAGTTTTTTGAGGCCTTTGAGTTTTTTGTCCCATGCTGGCTGCCATCCCGAGACAATTAGAGACTCTAAACTTGACGTAGGAGCGTGTTTGGAAATGCTCTCAGGTGGAGAAATGCACTAAAAGAAACCTTTCACCTTTGACTGGGATGTAAACACACATGCACGAGTGTGGGGACACACACACACATACACACACACACACACACACACACACACACGCACACACGCACACACACACACACACACACACACACACACACACACACACACACACACACATACACTTTCCTTGTAAAAGGTCCATTTGGGCATTCAGGTACAGAGTGGATCTTAAAGATGTGTTTATCTTCACTTTTATCTTCAGAGAAGCTTTGTTTAAGCTGTTTACAAGAAAGAGACGTTCAGCGTCTGTCTTTGTGTGTGTGTGTTTCCACGAGTGTGTGTGTGTGTGTTTGCCTGCGCGCACAGCTCAGCTCCATTTGATTTGTGTGAGAGACTGTGTGTCTGGTTTTTGTGCGTGTGTGTCAGAGGTCGAAGGTGAGGGTCTGGAGAGGTTGTGTTTCTGCTGAGGGTCCCACTGGGGCTATAGTGGAGTGTATGAGCAAAAGATCTACTGCTACGGCCTTATATTCACACACACACACACACACACACACACACATAGTTCTGTAACACACTTCTTTTTGAATGACTTTTCCTCCCTCTTTCCAGTTTGATTCTTCGCTTTCATTGTTGTCTGTCCACTGGATTGGAAGAGAGGAGAAGACAGGGATGAAAAGGGAAGACAAGTTTCTTCTCTCCTCCTCATCCCTTCTTCCTCTCTTTTTTCTTTCGGGACACGCTGGTTTGTCTTAAGCGGGATTTGTCTCGCTTGGTTGAACAAGGCAAACCACCGGGCTTTTGTAGAGGTGACAGGGGCGTGCCGCTGTGTATGTGTGTGTTCTTCTGTGTGTGTGTGTGTGTGTGTGTGTGTGTGTGTGTGTGTGTGTGTGTGTGTGTGTACAAGCGTCTGGAGACCGAGACACAGGGTGAGGAATGGGACTCTGTCACACTCCCCCGACTCACAAAGCAAAGACCCACACACACATGCACACACTCACCCAGGTCCACTGTCTCCGTTTCACACAAATCAAATGAGGCAGTGCTCGTCACATAGACACCAAAACAACTTGACGCACATTCCCGGTCTAAAGACAATAACAGGGCACTTTGTTGATCTAGACACAGAAGAGAACTTTCAAATGTATCTGTCAACCTGTTGAGGAAACAAGCTCAACAGCTCTGATTTGGGACATAAAAGAGAAATGTCCGCTCACCAGCTGATGCACCCACAAGCTTTATTTACCTTTCTCAGAGGTAAAACAAGAATTTTCTGGGAGCATCAACTGGTGTGTGGACATTTCTGATCTGTGTGCTTTTGTGTACTTTCTAAATAAGATCATTAAAGGACTTCATCTCTGAATCCTGGTCCACTGAGCAATGTGCCAACACACAAAAGTATTTTTTAATTAAAAACAAGATCTTTCCAAAGATACTAAAAGTGTCTTCGTTTGAATAGATGAATGAAACATATACTCATTCTTTCTATTTGATGTAATAGTAACGCTTTGAAATGGTGGCATAAGCAGATACTGATTATACAAGGGCATATGTCGAATGTTAGAAGTTATTTTAAAGTTTAACATTGATTTTTCTGTTTCAAAAGTTGGCATATATGTGTCCCCACATTGCACAATCACAGTCATAACTATCTGGCTGCATATAGATGAGACGTGTTGACCTTTGCAGATATGGACAGATAATGAAATCTAGACCCTGACGTCCATCTGTATACTGGACTTTAAGCTGCTCCGTCCAACAGACACTGCAGTCTCTCGTCTCTTCTGTTCTGTGCTCCTCATTTACTGCTTCTCCTGTCACAAAGGCTGAGCTGTTTTCTCTATGTCTGCCCCATTATAGCACTGACTCAACCTAGTACTGACTCCCCACACACACACACACACACACACACACCCCGCTCCTAACCCCTAACCCTGCCTGAGCAGAACCTATTGTGCTTGACACAGAGACCGTGTCTCCACTACGCATGACTGAACACGTGTGTGTGTGTGTGTGTGTGTTCATAAGGTCCTGTGTCATTGCGCCCAGCAGGCGTGACCCACCGAATAGCTCAGTATGATGCTGGACACACACATGCACAGTTTGACAGTATGAGGTTATTGGAAGCTTATAATGTGTAGTAGTGAAAAATCTTTCTATACCTCTGTTCATACAAAGACTGAAGCTCGAACTTATTAAATTCTAGGGGTAAAAATGCAGAAGACCAGTCGATGGAATGGGAAATTGGGTTCGGACGTTTTGTGGAGTTTTCCATTCGCATATGAAGTAAAATGTGTGGAACATTCAGGCGGGGATGGCGCCTGTGCAGAGCAGCAGGAGGCAGCACACAACATATGCAGAAATCATGTGATTTTGTTCACAGCACATTGACACATTGACATTGATTATCCTCAAAAGCTGTAAAATCTCGTTGTCTCTCCAAATTCACATCTCCGTCGGTGAACTGAGGTTTTCTAGCCGAATTCTCATGTGGACTCACTCTGACATTTTCTGGACATTTTACCAGGGGGCTGGCAGGAACAGTTAGTTCCTTTTCAAACTGAAGTTCAAAAACTTGATTTGGTTCCCTTATATCATTAGAAGGGTTAGGGTTAGGGTTAAAATTTGAATGTGGCTTTTTCTCTTCTACAATCGACAACATGTTATTGTCCCCACTCCTTCTCAGTGGCTTGTTTGTCGGGGTCATCGGGGTCGAACGGCAGGATTGGAGGGTGCCGAGTGCTATGCCTGCTGGGTAGTAAAGTAGAGGGGAGCAGGGGTGGGAGGTGGGGGTCGGATGCAGGGGTGAGGGGCACAGAGGTGAGAAGGTAATTGAGATCAGGCAACGCGAGGAGACACAGGGATGGGTTTGTGTGAGGAGCCGGAAATAATAGAATCTGATTCAAAGGATCTGTTCTCAAATAAAATAATGTAATCCATGATTAGCAACACACTACTCGTGTATAAAGGATGTGTGTGTGTGTGTTGGGGAGGGGTGTGTGTGTGTGTGTGTGTGTTATGTGACTTGTTTACTGAACGCTGTTAAAGCGACCTGGTAAAACTGCAGGGGTGAAGGGCTCCCCGTAAAGTTCACTGCTGCCGGCATCATAAATCTCCTGTTTCCTGTTCTGGTTTTTATTTATTTATTTACTCACACACTCAAATATATATTGATGAGAAAAGTTTCGTAAAGTTGAAACTGAGCCGGAGCTTTTTTTTTTTTTGTTAAATTTCGAGATTAAGTTCACTCAAAGCTGCTGACTTTACAGCTCAGATAATAACATGTCACACTGTACCTGTTTATTCATAGTCTTTAAAATTACTGCTTTCTATATAGGAGCCGTGTGGGAAAGTCAATTCACAATAGAGCCTCATTTCCTATGGTTTCCACTGGACCGTCTATTCTGAGGCAGATGTTTGTTTTAGTTTGGTGGAGCAGAATTGACAGTGTGAAAAAAAAAGATCTTTTCTTTGTTTTTCTTAGCTTTGCATTTTCCCCCTTTGTTTATGTGTTTCTCTGCACATTCTAACAGTGAGGCGGGTTCTGCTCCGGCACACAGCGCTGACAGAAACCCAGAGACAGCCGCGTTTCCAGGTTTACAGCTGCGTAAAGATTATTTGGATGAGGGAACGTCCCCCCTGTTAAGTGCAGCGGCGCATGAACAAGTGCTCAGCTGGCACATGTGGATGTGGATCTACTGTTACATTTCGTCATGTGGCAGAAGTGACTTAGAGGAGAGGGATAACAGGCTTAAGTGGAGAAGGAGATCTCAGAGTAAATCCCAAATCTGTTTAATAAGACAAAGTCAAATCATATCAGGTGAAGAACTGCAGAGTTTGAGATTATCTTCTACAACACTTCACCTCAATTTTATGTTAGTATTCTTTATCTATCTAGTTAGTATTCTTTATCTATCTATCTATCTATCTATCTATCTATCTATCTATCTATCTATCTATCTATCTATCTATCTATCTATCTATCTATCTATCTATCTATCTATCTATCTGTCTGTCTATCCATCCATCCTTATTGGGTCCAATATGTTAATGTACTATGTCATAGTGAAAAATGTATTGTCTATCATATAGGGAAAAAAATCAAACATTGCCATGGTTGACATTTTTCATGTTGTGTGTAAAAGGAAAAATCTAAAACGTCCTAAGGAATAAATAACTGAGCCGAGTGTGACTGTGTGAAATGACCGGAAGCAAAGAGTGCATCAAGTTAAACTGTATAAATTCAAGTTCAACTGAATCATCTGGATTTACCTGATGTTTTTTCCCTTGGTTCAGTTTGATGAGGTCATGTTTTCTGCAACTACTGTAGATGAGAGGGAGTACTGACACATGTTCACCACTAGATGGCAGAAGCGTAGCAGGAAACAGATGTGCAGGCCTCAGTGGATAATGGGAAATCCAGATCCTGTGTATTTCTGCTTACTACTTTAACTTGTTATGTGAGAAGTAAAACTGTGATCATGTTAAGAATTTATTATTATGTCATTTGATCTTTTATATTACATATTACACTCTTCTACGTCTATTTGATTTTCAAGGAAGGCTGCAAAAAGTTTCCTGTTACATTAAAGTGTGTTGGATGTGGACTTTTGATCATTTTAATGATATGATTATGTCATGGAAAACAATTGGAATTCAAAGGAAAAGAATCTCAAGAACCCCTTATAAAATAGAGCATATGCATAGTTACCCTCAAAGGATAACCACAGATACTGGATGGATGGAAAATATACAGAGGAGTTTTCCTTTCTGTTGACCTTGTTTGGATAAGATATTGATGAAATGAGGCGTAAAGAAACACTCTGTCTCTGTCTCTCGCTCCATCAGGCCGTCTATAACCTCGCCAACGTGGCCTGTAAGTGTCACGGAGTCTCGGGCTCCTGCAGCCTGAAGACCTGTTGGCTCCAGCTGGCCGACTTCAGACGTGTCGGGGAGTTTCTGAAGGAGAAGTACGACAGTGCCGCCGCCATGCGCATCGGACGCAAGGTAATGAATTCATAGCTGATGCACCTCTCCCTCCAGGGTGACCCGAAAAATCTGAAATCTCACAAAATCCATCTTTTTCTTTATCTCATCCAGGGAAAGCTGGAGCAGGTCGACAAGCGCTTCAACACCCCGACCCCGGAGGACCTGGTCTACATCGACCCCAGCCCGGACTACTGCCTCCGCAACGAGACCACGGGCTCCCTGGGCACGCAGGGCCGCCTCTGCAACAAAACCTCAGAGGGCATGGACGGCTGCGAGCTGATGTGCTGCGGCCGAGGGTACGACCAGTTCAAGACCTACAAGCATGAGCGCTGCCACTGCAAGTTCCACTGGTGCTGCTACGTCAAGTGCAAGCGATGCACGACGCTCGTGGACCAGTTTGTGTGTAAATAGCACACATGACGGACAGCGGGTGGAAGGACAGACGGGGTGGAAAAGGAGGAGGGGGGGGGGACAGTGGTGGGTTGATGGAGATCCAGGAGGGTGATTTTTCAGGGTTTTGTTTCGGATGAGTCGAGACGATAAGTTCCATTATCTGACAAAGCTGCTCTTATCTTTTTTTTCCTTCTCGCCTCCGATGAGAAAACACTTTTTCACATGCAGTTGCAGAAGCTGCTGTGTGGCCATGTTTGTGTGTGTGTGTGTGTGTGTGTGTGTGAACCGCCGAATGAGAGATGGATCGAACCGGATGAACTGGACGTCTTCCACACTTTCCGGTTTTCCCATCACTCCTGTCATCACTACATCCCGATCACAACCCTGAAGGATGGAGGGAAGGAAAGGGAGGACAAAGAAAAAAGAATGATTAGCAAAGGGCTGATGGACTTGCAGGTGAAGGTGGAACAACTGGACCCTAAAAAAAAAGAAGGGACACATATAACTAGTCGACGAGGAAATGATAAATAAATATATGATTTAATAATAAATAAATATACATATCTGTTTGTTATTTAAAAAAGACGAGCGAGCCCGAGACACCGTTTGGAGCCACAAAACTCACTTCACGTGTTTGGGTATTGAACCTTTTTAGTGCTGACTGTGGTGTCCCCTCCGTGTGTGCGCTTCTACCACCATTTTGACCTTTGACCCTGCAAGAAAAATCCTCACACACACACGTGACCTGAGTTGTGCTGAGGTTGCCAGACTCACCTGTTCGGGAATGCAGAAAAATCCAGAGTGCGTCAGACAGAAGGGAGAAAACAAGAGGAGTCGCTTATTGGGCGGCCGGGGGGGGGGGACAAACGTGAAATGGAGGGAATAATGAAAAGAGGGAAAAGACAAATGAATTTAAAAGAGGGACAAGAAAGCAGCTGATCTCCACATCAAACTGGACCAATGACGTACAGTGCACGCTCCCCATCTATCAGCTCCTCCTCACCAGAGAGCAGATTCCCGACAAGTGAGCCGGCGCAGGTTAACGAGGCCGCCGCCATCTTTGCACGGCGGCCGCTTAAACAAGCAGCTCACACGCCGCCAGTCCGGCAGCTCCGTGACCTTCGACTGACAGCGAGGCGAGCGCAGACCTCCATTAGTGAGATTAATGTGCTGTATCGGCCTTAATGTACTGCACTGAGAGGCCGCGAGTGGAGCCTCTTCATCTCACGCCGTTATGCAACTTATTAAGTCAACAAAAAGCCCTGTGGTGTCGATTTGGCAGCTCTGCCGCCAGTTAAAATGTTTTTTATAACGGCCTTGTCGTAACCTGACAGAATATTGTAGGTTTCTGATACAATACACTAAATGGACAGAACCCGAACGAGGACAGAAGAGGACTGAAAAAACTCAACGTGTGAGCGCGGAGAAACAGAAAGGACTGCAACTGATTACTTTTTAAAGAATAGTAGATGAGAAAAGAAAGTATATTTTATTATTGTTTTTCATTCTCTGTTTTCTATGTTTTATACGTGAGTATTACGGTGTATTCTTTTGATAAACTAGTCTTCGACAATGAGGCTTTTGTTCTGTTTGTGAGTCCGCTGCAGTTTCTTTCTTTCCGAGAGGTTTGACCCCGGCCAACGTTTCACCGTGTTCACCACCAACACGACAGCAACAGACGAGTCTTTGTCATCGGCGGGGTGTTTTGGAAAATGATGCAAAATAGGAACAGGAAGTACAGACTTACAGTAATGTGAGACACAAAGCAGGGCCAAGTTTAGTGACGGAGAAGTTACTGAAAATCTGAAAACACAAGCGATGTTAGAGTTGGAGACAAATATGAACAAATATGAAAAAAGAAACGGGTTATGATCTCGCACTCTGCCAAGGAGGTTGTGTTTTCTTCTGCGTTTGTTTTTGTCTGGATCTAGTGAATTTAAATTTGGTGTCATAAGTCAAGGCAATTTTATTTTTAAAGCACCTTTTATGCGCAGAGTTAGATTCAAGGTGCTGTACAGGGACATTTGAAAACAACAACAACACAGAGACTAAAAAGAATAAATTTGTATCAAATTTTGCAGAATCTTTCTAACAAACAGACAATCAGCAATGAAAACATATCCTCCTTGCCATATAATGTATTTCTTGTTATAGCCATAACACTTACATTAAAGTCGCCAGATTTGTTTTGTGTCCTCCATGTGGCAGGGCCTCCAAATCACTATAGTAATCTGACAATATAAACTCTCTCCACTGAAAACTACAATAACTGTTAATACTGGTATATGTTTAAACTTATTTTGAAGGAATGATATTTCCTCTGAATGTTTCATATTTATTATGAAGCCTCACTGATAAATATAACCTGAAATGATCTAATACAAATGGTAAATTTAGCCAAATACATTTTTCATGTGCACTTTTTAAATATATGTTTCTCAGGTGCAGATCTTTTTTATCAGAGACAACAATAATCCTCCGGAGGTCATACTTTTCATTTAAATTCAATTCACATGACATTTTGCATACATCCATGTTTATCAGCCTCGTTCAGATCAGTATTGCATCAATGACAAAAGCAGATTTATTCATGGTTAAGGCAACATCACTATATTTACTGTATTGTGTTCTTACACAGAAAGTAAAGTATTATGTATTTCATGAAGTTGTATCTATGTATGTTGTATTTTTTACATTTGATTTTCCTCATCTGCTCCATGGACGGCGCTTTTCGTCCACATTTTCTACACCAACACCCCTTTTGGTTTAAACAGGTCTGTACAGTGACCTAACAAACAATCCCTTTACATTTAGCTGCTCACTGCTAAATGGATTATACCACTGACCAGAGCGGCATGACTGGCCCGTAGTACTGTCACTGTGTAATCCTCCTCACATGACAGTCTGTATGTATGTGTGTGTGTGTGTGTGTTTTCCCTCTCAATGTATATAACTGCTGATTATGGCTTTAAACACTATAGTATTAATGTTATTGTTATATCTTAATGGCGTCTGTGTCGTGTATCATGTCATGGTACAGTGTATGTGTGTGTGTGTGTGTGTGTGTGTGTGTGTGTGCGCTGGAGATTAGACGAGTGAAAGTGTAACCTGATGGTGTCCAATACTGTTTGCCTGACAGCCATCTGCTGCTGTGATGCTGATATTCTGAATACCTGCGCCAAGGCCCAACAGGCCCAACAGGCCCTTTAAATTCAATCAAGCTGCACCAAATTTCACACACCCCAATCTCACGATGTTAAAAGGAAAAAGAAAAAATCCATTCTGGATCTACCCCTGATCTGGATCTGCTCCAAAGTTTAATGGGTTCTTCCCTGACCCACATCGCATCCTTCCGCCAAGTTTCATTTTTGTGTAATCCTGCTGAATATCAAACCAACCAATAAACAAATGGATAGAGGTGAAAACATAACCTCCTTAGCAGAGGCATCACACAATCAGCTTAGTTATCTTTCCTGTTCTTATTATGAAAATATTGTGATGAGTATTTATCATTTCAATAGTAGTTTTTAAGTTTGTTTTTAAGCGGTGCAGTTTACCCTTTATACAAGGGAGGAGGCTGGTTGCAGCACTGCTGTGGCAGAGAAGTTGCACTTGACATCAGGACGTTTTGCTGACTTTCAGTCTGTTTCTGCAGCTTTTGTGCCTCAAGTCAATTTTGTACTTTTCCTCTGTTGTTAGGGACAAAAAAACTGCAGTTAAAGCAACATCATTACTTCCTAAATGTAACAGGTGAGACATTTGTTTCCTTCTGGTTCTACAGGGTCCACAAGGATGCACTTTGCAGAAATTTTAATTTCTGCTGCCTAGGAGGCAGGTGATATGCAGCTGTCCCGCAACTTTCACTGGGTTTTTAAACATTTGCTGTTATCTTGCTCTGCGCAGCTTTGAATGTACACTTTCTGGAGACGCAGTTAAGCTGCACGCTGGGACAAAATCGTCTAGCTGCTGGCATCCCTGCTCATCTGCACACAAACTTGCCTGAGACACCAGTACAGTGTGTAAGGCTGATATTAATGACCTTTTTAATTTGACTACTAACTATGTAGGCAAACCTGCATAGAAGTATGCTTTGCTCTTCTTGCAGCTGTTCTACATAACTACGTAACCGCAAGAACGAGATGAAAGTTCAATTACCCCATCACTACTACTACTGCTGTCTTATTAACCCGGCAGACAGCTACAGACAGCCGCCCACTGAATGTGCACGTTGTTTGTATTGGAGGATTTATCTACATCCCTGCCTGTTGCAGCTGGTGTAAAGTACACTCACCTGAAAACACACACACACACACACACACACACACACACACACACACACACACACACACACACACACACACACACACACACACGCACACACACACACTGGGGCCAGACAAATAACTGGCAAATCCAACAGTTACCGAATACACTTCAAACAAACACAAATCAATAATGCAACACAGACACATGCTGCAGGATCAAATGGGAACCATGCCAAAGTTGATAAATGTACTGAACTCAGCACCATGCTGTTTTCACAAAGGCTATATTTTGGGGTCAATATCCATTGTGATTGCATTCAGTTATTTCAGTCAAAGGTTGAGCAGTTTGTGGCTGGATCCATGATGTGGTGTGGGTATTTTTCACTGCAAAAACATTGGAAAAGAAGTTCATGCAAACTGGAAAATGAAATCAGGAAGATATCATCCAGTCAATTTGAGGAATTCAGGGCGGCAACCACTAACGGTTCATTTAAAATAAATCCCATATGACACAGAGGCACTCCTGCACCACCAGCAGGTAACATCTGCACGTGACATTGATGAGATACTGAACATACCACACAATAATGGACGATTATCACAGGTGCCCACCAGCCTACACGTGATAAACAACACAACTATGAGGTGTGTGAGGTGATGAGAGAGGTGTGGTGATCTCAGGGGGTGTGGTGGGTGTGAAACAGTTTATATCACGGGCTCTTCCCTTCTGTCACACCATATGTGTGCATGTGAGTGCGTGTGCTAGGTCAGGGCGTCAATGCCCAAATCAGGATTTGTGTGCGTTCAGGTTTGCCTTGTTTTGGATGTTCTAGCTGTAGCTTTATAAGTCACAGGGTTAGCTCCTCATTTAATTAACATTTTGACATAGATCACACTTCTTGTAATGTAGTTTTTTTTTATCAACAATGTCAGAACTTTAGCTGACACTGTTACCAGAAAGTAAATCTGAATGAATAAACACTTAATTTAACAGACGACATACACAAAACACACACCTGCTGTGAGGTGTGGTCTACCTGTTGTGACTTGAGGAGAGTGGTTGCCATGTCTTTAATACACATATACACATAGCCAACAGCTAATGGAAACTTACTTGTTCTAGGAAGTAAATTACAGGAATTAATAACGAGCTACAGACTTTTTTTATAAATGCTAATGAAAGTCGTTTTCCATCCTCTGTGCGTCTGAACTAACCACCAGATATTGTCTTTATTGTACTTTAAGAATTAAGTTTATTTCCTCAGAGAGAACACAGAATTAAAGACACACAATGTGTGCACATATTAGGTTTTACAGACACACTGAACAGCCCTGATTTACTTAAACGTTTCTTTAATTGAGTCCAGCAAAGTCTTCAATAATCACCACAGTCATAAAGCAGGAATCGAGTCTGTACTTTGTTGCTCCAGTTGGTACATAACAACAGATTATGGCCACATTATCCAAGGAGGGGCCTGCACGCATGTTCCCACATAGACACAGGCAAAGCAACAAAGAAACACTTAAATGCAGGATTAGAAAACTGAACGTGGCGCAATTATCAACGTTATGCAAAACAAAGTGTGACACCCTGCCAAATGCAGTATATGCCGGTGGGTTGTGGAACCAGCCATCAGCCATATTTAGAAGTATGTCAGACCATTTGCTAAAAAAGGCATTTGTATTAGGTAAATACTGGAATGAGCCTGAGTAAAAACACTTCACTACTATAACCCTACACTTTTTTACCTAAAGCTTAAAACAAAGCTTTGCAAGCTATGATGCTGATAGATCGTGTTTTCTTCTCTGATATCTGGCCAGCTATTAGTCATACCGTATTATCTGCTTTTCCTAAGAGGGAGCAGGATGACAGAGACAAATTCCCCAGAAAAGACCATTTGAACAGAACCAAACAATCCTTCTTTTTAAACAGTTTGTCCTGTGTCTTCAGAGAAACATGTAGAACCACACTAAAGAAGGCTGAAGTCACGCCACATAATGTGCCTGCGTACACCGAGTCCTTCGCACAGAACTCTACAGAGGCATCACTTATACTGTAAGAAAAAAAAATCAATGACCATGACGATGGACTTTGTCAGAGCCAGCCAGTTCCCCTGATTAGCTTAAAAAAAACACTGTTAGTCAATAAAACCATGTGCTGAGTAAATTGTGGGTAATTTAAAAGGGATTTTCAAGTTGAATGTCTCATGTGACGCCATTAGAAATCCCCAAATACTGTAAACCCCTTTGCTTTGGTCAGTCACATCAAGTTCCCTCCCTACTTATCTATATTATACAATTTTATAGTATGTTTCATAGAAGTTGTTTTTTCCCTTAATAAAGATAAAGATAAACCAATAAACTTCCCCTCAGTTAAACAACAGTAAAACCTCACCCATAATGAATGCTTCTTATCAATCAGATAAGCTGTGATAATGAACTTAGGGCCCCAGGAGCATACAGCAGTCACGGTCTATCAAAGTACGCACATAACATCACACTATGATTTACATTCATATGCATCAGCTAAAGCCATGGAAGCAAGACTGTCATCAATTACAGTGCCACCTCTTTTAAAAATGTTCTTTCTCTGGCCGCTCCTCTACCGAAAACAAAAAGATATCTGTTAGGAAATTTGCTGAGCGTTTTTTTCATTCGTGCACCGGATTAACCAGACCAACGAAAGTGGGCTGAACTGCACTGAGTTTAGTAACGCACCCAGCTGCCAATGACATAAATCCATTTGCACAATCATGCAATCAGAGCTCATTGGGAGATAGTGGAGTGTGCATCTGAGTGTGTGTTCTGTGTCAGTGTGCAGTGTAAACTCATGGATGTGTGCACCCCAGGGCCGGGGGGGCAGAGAGGACACAGAGCAGGTCATCCAGCAGTGGGGTGATTCACAGCATGAACTCATTACTTTTTTCTAACACACTGCACAGTGCTTACTTCCTTCTCAAGTGGTGGAGCTGCAGTGTCACACCACCAACAGCTTATTTATAATGTACAATTGACTACATGAGGTGAGGATTTATAATCTGGGTGTAAGAATTCATTAAGAACCTCACTAATGACATTACTATTGTGACAAAATAATATCCTCTTGTTTTTAAGTGTGTCCATGAATAATTCTTTATGACAAATAGAGTAAAATCACGATGTTCCTTGGTCCGAGCCTGATCCAGATCCGTACCAAATTTTAACGGGTTCTTTCCTGACTCATATCGCATCCTTCCAACCAGTCTCTTGGTAATCCATGCGGTAGTCTATGCGTAATCGTGCTAATTTACAGACAGACAAACAAACGCAGATGAAAACATGACCTCCTCGCCAGAAGCAATAACATACACACTGCTGTTGGAATAATTAGATCATACAGGTAATTGCGAGAAAATGAATAAAATATTTAGGTTCTATCAAGTGTATATACACCAAACATCCGTTTCTATCAGCTTCTTAGAAGTCAGCTTTTTATACGTTGATTTTATGTAATCATTTTACATAAGGATGACTTTAATATCTATGGGGGAGTGTTGGTTGAAACCATATACAGTCTATGGGTGAAACGAGCAGGTTGAAAATGTGTCTTTGGGCAGTGGGATGGCGTATTGAGTGCTACTGACTGATAGTAAACCAGCAGGGTTGACCAAGCATTTTAAAACTTGCTCAATTGCCACATGGCAGCTTCTTGCCAAACCAGTTTCTTCCTGCTGCAAGTGAGTTTACACACAGGGGGGCAGGACTCATGACACGTCTACTTCATGAATTTTTGTACATTTACATTTGTCCTAACTCTTAAAAATAGCTACATCCACTGATTTTCACATTTTCACCACGTTGAATAAGCTCACAGTTCCTAAAACTACAAAAACATGACACAGACTCGTCTTCCTCTTCCTGGTCATCGGCAATTGGTCGAGTTGTTCTGCTGAGTGATCCGATTGGCTCGCCGCCGCTCATGCGAGCAGCGTCATTGGCTGATTACCTCCCTCGGACGCCTGTAGGTCCAGTGTGGTGTAACCTCCACTCAGTAAGTGTTCAGAGCCCAGGAGGAGACGAGCGGCGCGGCGGCGGCAACAACTGTCTGCGAACTGACTTACACGACCCCGGGGGGACGCACTCCTCTGCCGACAGCAGCTCCAGGTGAATAACAAAACTCATGTCTGTCCCCGCAGGTTGTAATGTCGCTTCTTCCGCGTTGTTTCGCACTGTTAAATCCACGCAGGACTTGTCCTCGCGTTGCGTTAGCGCCTCCGTGGAGGGAACCTGCCAGCTAGCAGCTTTGCTATCCAGCTAATTCTGGCTGTCAAAACAACAAGAGAGAAGCGTAATCTGCTAGCCAGCGACGGACCACAGCTTTGTTGTGTCGTTGCGCGGCATTATCACGCACGCAGAGGCGGTATTTTGTGTGTTTGAAGGCATATTTGTGGACGTGGGAAGCTGTCAAAGGGAAACGCACGCTTTGTGTCGGAGTTACGAGGGTTGTTTCGGATGTGGCAGCCCCTGTTAGCGGACTAGCCAGCTCGCTACGTCGGTGTAAACAAACCGTGATCTCAGCCTGTCGATGGGATGCCGTCTGCCTGTATGGGTGTCTGTCATCTTCTACAACGCAGTCTGGATGAAAGGAGAGGTAAAATACAACCACAGCAGCTTAATAAAGGAGTAGAAACGCTCCCTTGTGTGTGTGTGTGTGTGTGTGTGTCTGGTGCTGGAAGTGCTCGTGCTGTCAACAAGGAGGTAGTGAGGCTGGAGTTTGGGGTTTTCTTTGTCTCGCTTGCTCGCCAGTGTTGACTCCTGTGTATACTCTGAGTATACATCACAGCTTTGTGTGTCTATTACCTCACTGCTGATGCAGGAAGCTGCTGTATAAGGCAGATTTATTCGACAACATGACCATTCTGCTGTGGTCCAGCTTGTGTCCAGCTCTTTGTTGCTCTGTGAAATCCCCCAAAATGCTGTAAGCAATCTATACCTGCGTGTGCTTTAGTCACATATTTCAGATCATGATAATAATAGTGCTTTAGTGTACCCTTTGTGCCGTGCAGTTATCATCTCATAAACACATGATATGAACTGATGGAAGATAGTGTAAGTTGATTTCCTGTTGTTGAACCACAGTGACTTGGAGACTTGTCTTGATCCCAGGCTGTCTGCCCCTGTGCTTTAATATGAGACTGTGCAGACTAAATGCAAGTTTCTCAGTAATGTTTAATGTGTTGTGTTGAACAGGCGGGACAGAACACTAACTTTTTTATTATTGATCAGCCAACATTCACTATTTCATGTCAATGATAACGCTTTAGAATGACTAGTTCTTCAGGTTTAAATTACGATTTTACATGAAAATAAGCATGTATATGTCGTTTTTTTTTAAACATGAGTAAACCCGCTGAAAGAAGATGACTTTTACCTTTCTGTTTCTTACCCTTGGTGAGTTATTTTCGGCACCACATATGTCTGGAACCTACGCATCAGAAATCTCTGTCTTGCCAGTGTTGCATCCTGTATGATATCAAGATGAAACAAACAATAAGTACACAAATGTTCATGCCCGAAACTTCAGTGTCTGTCATAATGTCTTGCAGGAAAAGGTGTATCATCAGCGTATAGCCAAAATAAAGAAGAGAAAGTAATTAGCGCATTTACTTGGGTGTCATGTTTCCATCGCTGTCGATCAGAGCTGATAAAAACCCATGTTTCCTGGAGAGTAATTTGCCCCAGGACTGAATGGCTATTGTATCCATTCCACTTGAAGATGAAAGCCAGATGTTACTTGGTGTTATTTTTTTTTTTCTTTTGACCAGTGGAAAAAGGGACTTTATGCATCAGTCATCACCAGCAGGAAATATTGTCAAACTTTGCAGCTGCAGCAGCATTTACCAGCACTTTATCTGTGACCACTGAGTAATACATTCTATAGCTACTATATACTGTATTTAGAAAGACCATGGATTGTTAAATTCTCATTTCATCGCTCCATTATATGTTTTTTTCATTTTACTGACTGCAAATGCTGCATGTATGACCATCCCATTTTGTCACAAAGCATGAGGTCATGTCATAAATATTTCATGGGCTGGGTAGCTGATAGCCTTTTTGTCTTGAACCCAAACTTTATATGTACAAAAACACTCCCAGCTGTCCACTTAGCTCGAGATTATACTATAGATGTTTCATGGAGCAACGTCTTAGCTATTTGCGTTAAAGCCCATTTTTGCATTATTAATCAAGGTTTTCTTGTATAGTTTGACCCTTTGGGGCATCGTCAGTGTCATTATTTCCATGTTCAACTCTGATCCTATTCAACTGCAGCCTAAACTTATGATCTATAAATATAATGACACATGCCCGTCCCTGTTGCTCCTCTGCAGGACAATGTATTTCTGTGTCTAAGCCTGCACTGATGCAAAGCAGATCCATGCATCATTTTTATGTCGAGTAATCATGTGCAATAGAAAAATCATGTCATGCATAAAGCACAGTACCAGAGAAAATTTACCACATAGCCTCCATTTATCTGAAATATGTCTCCGAGCTTTTAAATCCTTCTTATTAGGACATTTGCTGTACTCTCCTGTTAAAAGTTATTGATTTGCAATTTTCCAAATAATGAATTCCCAACATCCATTATTGCTGGAGTTGATGTGTGCGCCAACTCTCACCCTGCTACACATGGCTATTGAGCAGTACGTCATGTTTTTTAGTGGAAGAAGTACAACTCTCTGGAGAATTTAATGTATAATGAAGTCAGTCTTTGACAGCATGCCAGCCAGGCAGGATAGCGGCTAAACATAGCTTCTGAGAACAGCAGTGAGCTGTCGTGGCTAAATTGATTGATCATAAGAAAGAGTAGCTGCCTCTCTCTCTTTCTTTTATATTCCTCGTCTGGTCTGTGTCTATGCTTTTACTTTTCCTCACAACCCAGAGAAAGAGGTGACGCGTGTGTGGTGCACAAAGCAAAAAGAAGAAGAAGTCTTTCTGTTAAATGGTTTATATGGTCTGTCGTGTTGTTGCCTAAGTGAGCATACACGCACATTAATTCTTGTTAATTACTCTGTCCATGGGTGCAGTAAGCTTCTTAAACAGCAGTAACAGAATATGTTTGTGTCCTTGTGTGTGAGAGTTACAGCTACAACATTTGTACGTGCTAAAGTTGGCTAACTGGCTATAAATGATCATTGATTAATTAATAAAGCTTCTCAAATGTGAGTATTGTCTGTTTTCATGACGCAAATATCTTGGTCTGACGAACACTGAATTTGAATGTGTCAGTTTGTGCTTTGAGAAATTCTGATCGACCAAACCATTGAGAAAATTAACTATGAATATTGTTGTTAATTAAAAAGGCATTTTGTTAAATTATCCCACATTTCTGTATAAGGAATGTACAGTATAGCAGAAAAGCTTCTTCATGTTGCAGCACTTATAAGATACTTAACACATAACCTGAACTAATTTATTCATGTTGAATTCACCAACGCAGTTTCACACCCTGGTAGAAAACGTAAATTTAGAAGTTTTTAACAGTTATTCGGGAAAAATGTATAAACTTCCGTGTTTAATTCAGCCTTCTGCTCATCTCACAGACTATGGAAGGCGACCTGATCTAGTCAGTAGTTTTAGGTTTCCATCTCTCATCAGAAGATTTAAGGGGGCTATTTTTATCTGCATGTTACCCCGCTCTGGACCACCACCCAGTGCCTGCAAACCACTGCATTTGGTTTCACTGTGTTTACCAGCAGTGCCCAACTGTGCACCGGCCTTGTAGTGGTTTGTGTCTGCTCTGTGTTTTTAAATGGTTGGTGGTTAGGCACCATGTTGAGCAGGGGTGGGGAAACTCTCCGAAGACGGCCATGTCCATTTTTATGATATATAACCATGAGGGCTTCTATCCTCTCTAATGCATTGGCTGGAACGGCTTCTCTTTGTTGGGGCGACTGATGACAGATGGTAGTAATGATGATCATGCTACTCACATATGGTTGTTGTATAAAATAGGTATTGTGTTTCTATTGTGGAAATCTGTGATTGGGGTCTGTTTGTTTGTTGGTTTGTTTGCTTATAAGCAAGATTACCATAAAATTCTGGATGGATTACAATTAAACTTGGTGGAAGGGGCGCTCTGTGTCAGGGAAGATTCCATTAAATTTTGGTGTAAATCCTATCAGAAATCTGGATCCAGTGAATTTAAATCTGGTTTCCTAAGGGAACTGTTGGGCCTTGGCGGAGTTATGCACTCGCTCTACTGAGAGTCATTGTTATTTGATTTTTTTTGTCCGTTTTTGTCGACTATGTTGATTTGGTCGATCTCCACAGGGACACCTACGATGCAGTTGTGCCGTTACATACCTACTGCATTTACGTTGCATTTCCCCAATCCACCACGTGTAGTAATGCACTACGTGGCTCTCTGCCTGTCAGTACACTATGAATGAGAGACTAAGAGTGAGTATGTGTGGGCTGCTCACTTCACACTGGGTGTCTTTGTCTATCTCTCTATCATAAGACTGCTGGCAGCCTCATCAGAAACTCACTGCTGTACCAGGACTGAGGGGACACCAGGCGACACACACTGACACACACGCACACCGTGACTTACATATTTTCTTGACATTAAGATTTTTTTTTTCCTCTCAGCTGTTATCTTTTAGTGAAAGGCATAGGGATAGTGTTTTGTTATAGTGTGGGGTCCAAAAGTGTAGACCACTTTCCCATTTAGTAGAAAAATAAGTCAAACAGGCTTGCAAGTCGTCCAAAGTCTCTATCACTCAGTTTCACATGAGGCGGACCCCACCCATGTGAAGCTGTGAGGAGATTAAAGCACAGGGAGTTATTTGCATTCAGGTGTAGCTGCCTGGAGACACAGAATCAAAATACCAAATAATATGGGTGTGTATGTCTCTGGTATATGTTTAAGTGCTGGCCTCAGTGCAACCACAGTTCCAGTGAACAGTAAAAGCAGTCATGTGTGTTTAAACAGCAGCTTTAAATCATTGTAAAGCTGCCTCAAACCCAAAGGGAAGCCTAATCACCTGCGATAGGAACTCGCACACAGGGTTGCGGCACAGAGAAGTAAAATGCACCAACAAATATAGAGTCAGACTTTAGATTAATTATTTTGCAGGGGTGGACATAACATGTGCAAATATTGGTTTTGTCAAATTAAGCAGCACTCAAACTTGACCTTAATTAACATAACAGTTGTCTCCAGGAGTTGATAGATTTAGTTAGAATCAAAATTGTGATTTCAATTTTCTCTCTCTGCTAGATCAAAAGTTTTGAGGTCATTTCACTGCAGAGGCTGACTATGTCCATGTTTTAATTGCTTTGTAGGAACAAAGCTCCTGGGACACACACACACACACACACACACACACACACACACACACACACACACACACACACACACACAACTCGAAGTGAATTTATTGACATCAGTTCTGTTTTTCTTTGTACCTGAGTAAGCAAGGTCAGGGACTTATTGACAGTTTAACGAGGTAGAGTTGTCACCAACACTGTAAAAATCAGTACAGTAATATCAGTAATACCCCTTTTGACAATAAGACACTCAGAACAAGCAAGATTCGAATCAGGACATGTGGCGTATCTTATTTAAATTATGTCCTATTGGAACATTTTGCGACATTGACATACGATACATTAACGGCACATGCCCTGTCTTTGATTGTAAGCAAGTAGAAGAACATAATGTTGATGTGTCATAATCAGACCAAGCTCTGTAACATGTAAACTGGAAAATAAATGGAATATTCTATAACGTCATAATTTGAGTATTGTCTTATTCAGAAGGTTAATGTTTGACTAGTACTAATATCGGCAAAAAAAACAGACTGACATGTCGGCCGTTCAGAAGTTCAGTTCAACTCACCATGTGGTTTAAAGGCCAATGTGCAGAATGTGTTGTAATGTGAATCTGTTGATTGTGCGTCAGTCATTTAACTCCATTACTGTGGCACCATTAAAAGGAAAAGTGATGTCATTGTCAGTGAAGTTGATATGTTGAAAGTGGCAACAGAAAATGTCAACCCAATGCTCTCATGCGTAAAGTAGAAATACAGGTCTGACTAGCTGCCTGCACATGCACCTAATTTGCATTGTTCCTTAACATATTGAAAGTTTAGTTAAATGTGTTAAAGGCTGGATAAGCATAGTCGATGTCTTTCAGCCTGTCAGCTTGTGGAAACCTTTGCTCTCTAATATACTTCCACGAGTAAAGAAAAGATACAGATCTGAGTAAACCTGTGTTGGCTGATAACAAACCAATCGGCCAGTTTAACCTGTTTTTAACAAACTCCGTCACCTGCTGACTGGGCAGAGCGTCTGTCCCACCTGAAAAAAACAGGTTTGAGGTAATGGAAAAGCTCAAGGTCACACTAAAGTCAGAGTTTTGCTTCAAGGTTGGATTCAACTCATTGTTTAAATGACACTCTGTAAATGACTCATAGTTTCTTACATAACTCATTAGTGAAATATCTGAACTATTAGGGCATAGTAATAAAAAAAACAAGGACAGATTTATCAACATTTGACGAAAATTCTGCTTTTAACTCTGTATTCTTCTTCTTCTGTGTGTACTATAATGTAACCATATATAGGTCAATTAATGGGGAATTTTTTATTTTTTTAAAGTATGCGCTGTTTCCTGTTTTGTTTGTGTGTGCATGAGAGAGACAGAGAGAGAGAAATTACATAGCAGGTGAGAGGCCACAGGCCAAATCAGATTAGGTGACTCAAGTCAGTGAGCACACACACTGAAGGGAAAACGTTGCTTGTCGAGGACTGGGAGCTGTTCAAACATCTTAAATACTGCATCCTGAATAATTGCTTTAGTAAATATCATTTAACCGTTCTTATTTTATGCACTCATAGTGGTTTACGACAAAAACAACAACTATTAATTGCCAGTCTGTGAACGTAACATTGATGAATAGAAATATTTAAATGCTGGAATTGAAGTGGGATCCCTCAGATTACGAAATCACTCCAATACCACTCCAACAAAGAATATTCCCAGTTATAAGTGTGCTTATATGTAGGTATACAGAAGCTCAGTGTACGAGAAAATGTACAGAGGTAAAGGGCTGTCTCACGGCAAGATGATGCCGTCAAACAACTCAAAATATAGTGCATATTTAAACTGATGATTTTTAGGGCTAGTAAATACATTTTTACTCTTCACCCACTAACCAGCACATTTTGCCAGGGCTTCTGCAAACTGCTCCTAAATCTACTGCAGGTAATGAAATGACTATGGATAACTACCTCAGCCCCACTTCAATTAACCCAAACTATCCCTTTTAAAGCCCTTTTCATATAAAATCTATACAGAGTTCAGTAAATAACCATGTGTAATTTGAGACATAGCGTCATCCTCAGTGTCTCCGCTCATCTCAGTCTCAATATTCCTCTCTCCACTCTGGTTTTCAGTGTGTCTGTATGTGTGAACGTGGCTTTTGTTTTGCCATCATGTTGAGCAACTGCACAGTAATTGCACAATGCTGTTTGACCCTTGTCCCATATTTGTTTTTTTGTGGAATGAAAGCAAAGACAAACACAGCTTTTTCCTTCAAATAGTCTGTGACAATGTGTCATCGCACTGTGACCACACTGCCCCCCGGGGCGGCTGCATGTCAGGCTAGCAGACGATGCTGCAAAGCAGGTTAAGTGAGTCACGTCTTCTGCACATCTCAAACATCTTTTCCTCAGACATCTCTCCTTTTGTTTCTCCTTTCGTTTGCAGAAGTCGGGTCATGCTTTCACCCACTTATGTCCATCTGCAGCGGACTTCCTTATATTTCGGTCTCCCAACCTTGATGCATAAAATGATTTATGTGATTTTATTCTTCTGAATAGTCACAGCCATGACAGATTGACTCCTTCAACTTATGTCAGTCCACAGTTGTTAAATAGCACAAAAGGGCATTCCTACTTCTTGTTCATTCCACCTCCACTTTTTGCTGCTCAGGTCACCACACAAACTTGCTCTCTTGAGTAAAAAAAAACCTAGAGAACAAATCAATTACCATTGACATTTCTCTTTAGTTTTCCGCAGCTCTCGTTTTCTTTCTTTTCTCACTTCTTAATTTTTTCTTTTCATGTGAGTTTCTGTTGGTTTGTCTGGCAGTAGCCAGGATTGATTTTCAGAGCCACTTCTTCTGTGACAATGACTGAGTCCACACTGTGACTGACTGTGTGTGTTTAATTGGAGCTATTTTCTCTTTAGCTGGTTAGCATGCTAATCTTAGCATCTTAACTTGTTAATGTGTTTACTATTAATTAATCCCCAAGTACAGTTTAGGGTAAGAAGAAATGTGGTTATTAGTTATACATGTATCACCGACAAAAGCCCTAGATCTGAGCCAAATCGGCATTCAATTGCCACCAATCATTATGTGTCAACTCTTTAAATGCTTGAATCGAGACACTTGCTAATACAGTCAATCAGAGCCTAGCAGGTTAAATATCATATGTTTAATATGTACAAGATCAGGTACAAGGGATCTTGACTGCAGGGTAAAGGAGTGGTCAGAGAGATCCCTTTTTGAATAGATGTTCACATCAATAGCATTCAGGGCAGACTGTTATGTGTACAGCAGTGTGTCGCTAAACTTACACAGTTTGAAGTAGGTGCACCTTGCTTCTCTAAAGCTATTTAATGTTCGTGTTCAAAACATCACACAGACAACCTGCAGTGACATGTAGAGCAGGTAAGATGAACTCTATGACAATAAACTAAAAATAAACATTGTAAGGACAAAGTCATAGCTGAATATTTTGTTCCAGTCTAGCAGCATTAACACAAATATGTCAGACAAATCCAGCTCCTTTGACCTTTCAGTTATTCTTAACTTACAGGAAGTTGTCTACATCGAGAACCTGCAGACTTTTGTCTGCAGGTTCTCGATATTATTGGGGGTAATATTGGGGGTCAAAGGTCACACGAGTGATTATATTATTTAAAGAGTGTCTCAATAACAAACATTGCTATGGCTTTTTAAATCTATGCTCTCACAGTCTACCAGACAAGCATTGTATTGTCAGTTGCTGTCAAAACACACAGTATTGTAGATATTGACCTCTGGGTCAAATCAATAGCATCAATATTAAAAGCTCAATAGTGTCCATGGTTAAAGGACAGTAATGTTTATTAATGGCATTGCTGCAGGAGCCTCATGGTTGGTCCATAATGTCAAGAGAATAAAGTATTAATAATTAATAGGGGAATTGAGTGAGTGTACTGAAAGATGATTGCTTTCTTAAGTGCATACATGTTGGTGAGAGCTTGCAATCATGATGCAATACATCTGTCTTTGGCTGTATCTTTGAGTCATGAGTGTTTGCTCTGAGTTCATCTTTCTAGGGAAGAGTTGAAAAGCAGTTTCATTTGCCAAGAAAGGGAAGTGTTGCTCAAAGGCACATGGGTAGAGATTTAAAGCCAAAGCTCATTGGTTAATCCCTTCCCTTTCTTACCCAGCAGGTCAAAAGCCCAGTGGCTTCAGGCTGCTGCTGTTTTTATCCTCGGTGTCAGTTCCTCTGTCTCCCCCTGTGGTGTAAGTGTCACTCAGGGGCAGTTTGATGGCATTTCCTCAAGTTTATGTAACTTGAGGAAAACAGAGCAGATAAACTTGTCTGTATGATTGGTTTGTTTGTTGGGGGTTGCATGTGGGGAAAATAATTGAACCTCACACCAGGACTTTAATAGACAAAGTAATAAGGGTGTCTCCAGCATTCTTTCCTGAGCGAAGGAAATTGCAATCATGCAGTTTCATCGCATGAAACATCTTGATGAGTCCTGTTGGCGACAGACATAATATGTCGGCAGTTTTCTAAGAACTGAAACTTAAACATTGGCATTTGGCTCAGACCCTGAGAAACGTCATTTGGTTTGGGTCTGTGAAAATAATATTTTCTCCCCGGCTTTTTTTGCTCATTATCTTATGTTCTGTCATTGTGAGGATTTTTTAAATCTCAATACAAGGTCATTCTGTTCAGTTCTGTCTGTTCTGCCACTGTGGTCGTCCACTTGGTTCTTCCGAGCAGTACAAACACATTGTGCGAATAATGTGCCATAAGAGCACTGACAATCAGCACACCATGCACCACACAGAATGATTTGGGTTGTCTATCTCATCAAGGTGGTGTCCGAGGTTTCCAAACACTATCATCTTTTTTAGGGGAATGTCATTATTGAGAAAAGAAAAGTCACTGTGTACTTGGATAAAGTCAAAGCTCTTCACCAGAGTTGGTGTGCTTCCCAAGACCACGTTCTAATAGAGACAATTACACAGGTTACAAGTTTAGGGTGAGCGAGCTGATTGTTTAGAAGCTGAAAGGCGATTCTGCGGAGGACAGAAATAACCAGACAGTCAAATTGATCCAAAGTGTCATGTTGTCCAGATGAACCATCACGGAGCAGATTACTGTATGATGCAAGCTACTGAAAATAAAAAAAACATGAAGGGCTCCGCAAGAAATTTCCAGTATTTCTCTCAGACATAATCTTTGTTTTTTCATATTTCTCTTGTAAATACCTCTATTCACTCTGAGTAAATATTTTAGTTTGTATGTATTTTTATTTCTAACAAGGAAGTTATGTTTTCGTTGCCGTTTGTCTGTTTTGTTAGAAGGATGACTAAAGGATTATTAAATAAATAATCAACCAATATTGTGTGTGTGTGTGTGTGTGTGTGTGTGTGTGTGTGTGTGTGTGTGTGTGTGTGTGTGTGTGTGTGTGTGTGTGTGTGTGTGTGTGTGTGTGTGTGTGTGTGTGTGTGTGTGTGTGTGTGTGTGCAGAAATAGTCACGTGCTGTCTCTGTGTTGTTTCTCTTCCCTCCATTGACTCTTATCAGACCCACACAGAACAAAACTTCTCAGCAATTTCAATTGTGAGAGGAGCTGTTTGTTCTTCAGTAGCAATCAGGCCTCAAGACTGTTATCTTGGGAAATTACTGAAGCTTAAAAGAAAAGAAAAAAAACAGAAAAGTAGTTTATTCCTCTTATTCCCGAGCTAATAATGAACTGGCATGAAATCTCACTTTTCATCGGGACAGGAAATGCGGGTGCAGTTACTCAAGAAGAGCATCAATGTAATTTTCAAAAATAGTCAATTGGGGAGGAAAGAAAAGGGGAGAGATTGATTGGACGGTTCTCTCAATGTAGAAGTGTTTGATTTCGATTAGGGAACTTGCCCACAGGCCAGTCGTCTTTATCATTCTCACAGCAGAATAGTGGCACTGTCTGCAGGTCTGCGTATGAAACACTTTAATTTTTCCTGACTCTTTTAAAAGATTTTCTCCCCCTCTTTATAGTCTTTTCTTTCTCTTGCGCTTCCCTTTTCTTTTTTATTTTACGTATCCCATGATCCTTCACCACAAACAGCAGCTGTGGTTCAATGTTTTTTTTCTGTAAGCGTCACCATGCACTTACACACGTCAAACCTCTTCTCTGGAAAACACCGATGCCATTGTTGTCACTTCACATGTGCAGAAGTTTTAATTTTTACTG
Source organism: Verasper variegatus (assembly GCA_026259375.1). Classification (NCBI taxonomy): domain Eukaryota; kingdom Metazoa; phylum Chordata; class Actinopteri; order Pleuronectiformes; family Pleuronectidae; genus Verasper; species Verasper variegatus. Next base: position 7,185,722 of record CM048058.1, read on the forward strand.
TTGAATATGTTTTTTATTTAATAGTCAAACACATTTCAATAACTATTGTACCTCATAGACTTGCATAAGGTAACATGGCTTAAGTAATGTCACAGTATTTATTTGTTAGCCACAATAATGGTGGACCATAAGCTTTATGGACCAAACTAAACCGTAAAGATGGTTTCTGTCATTTTAGTTTGTTCTTATCACACTGATAAGTGCACCAGTTATGTCTTAAGCAGTCTGTGTGTATATGTTTTCAAGTACAGGTGTGTGTGCACATGCTTCTGTTTCTCATTTTCCCTTGAGTGTCTATTATTCCCTAATGTATGTGTGAGAGAGCACATGGGGGAGGGTTTGAATGAAGTGGGCCGTTGCTTGGGGGCATGTTCACATTGAGTTGGCCCCTCTGGAGCGCTGTGTGTGTCTGTGAGTTTGTGAGAGAAGAGGGGAGATAGTGAGACATGGAGAAATTTAGCAGTATACTGATATGAAGGTGCAGCTGCTGTTCATATAATTTACGGGACATTACATCTTGGTTGTGAGAGAGTGTTTGGAAACATGCTGCTGTAAAAACATGCAGATATAAATGGGTCAGAAACATGAGGTACACATGAGCACATTTATCCCCATGAAGGCTAGAGGCCTTCACAAGGATGAAAAGGTAAATCCTCCAGACCAAGGATTTTGCAGTATTTTAGTGGGCATGCTTGCTTTAAGTCTAGGTTGTAGTTCATCATATTTTTAAGGATACCACAAGCACACTTCTTCTTCTGCTGCCTTCATGATGATACCTTGCAATTTTTAAAAACACAATCAAATTTATCTTTGACTAACCCAGCAGCAACTGTCAGATTTAAATTAGATTTTCTTTCCAGTGTAAATGTCCTTTTACAAAAAATACCATGTTCCCCATTCCTATGCATTTTTGCCCTAAACCTGATTTTGTATATTATGTCATATTTCCATGAAAAGCAGACATAAGATTGGGTAGAGAAATGGTGAAATGATTAGAGAAAGAAAAGTAAGTTCTCAACAGGGTACATGTCTACTTCCTGTGTGTGAATCTCTTGTTCCTTGCAGTGTACACAGATTTTTATGAAGGACAGCTTCAGCTCTATTTTAATGATCTATGCACATAGTCTAAAGCGTATTGCACAAGTGCGTTTAGGATATATACAAATCCACCTTTGCCAATTTAACAACACAAAAGTGGTTGCTATGCCAGGCCCATGACCCTACAAGGGTTGTAATTGGTCTCATTGGGGGAACTGTTGGGTTTCACTGCAATTTTGAAGGTCTTGACCGTACTATGTGAAGTACCTTGAGATAGTGTCTATTATGATTTGGCGCTATACAAATAAAATTGAATTGAATTGATTAATCATGGCCGTGTTTTGAAAGTTAACATGCATGTGTGCTTGCACCTTGGAGGATTTGCCAGGTTGTATAATGAAAGATGAGAGAGATGATGCTTCTCTGCAGAGGAAACAAATCTGCTTGTGTGCAAAGCAAAAGCACATGAGCTGATCATCTGTGTGTGACAAGCAAATATCAAATTAGATTAATACAATTTATTAACTTGTTCCCTTTCTTCCTCTATTTCTGTCTCTCTCCAGGTTTGTCCGACAAACTCCTGAGTTAAGGGGCCGTCAGGTCTAAGGACTTCAGCTTGGACTTCAGCTTGGACTCTAGGTTGGTCACCCGGATTATACTTTCATCTTGCTCTGCTTACAGCTGCTGCTGTTTTCTCTTCTCACCGTATGGCTCTTCCTCTTCAGTCCAACCAGGTTTGGTCTACTCTGGAGATAGGCAACCACATCCACTAAGTCTCTGTCCGGGCCCAGCCGAGTTTGCTCCAGTTCTTATTGGGGGCCTGTCCAGCGTCTCAAGCTGGACGGAGGAGAGACAAGTGGGGCCGAGGGCCCGGCCTTCGTGCTGCGACACAGAACTTCTAACCTCGTACAACACACCACAGATTCCACGCCTACAGATCCCATGAGTCCCAGGGAGAAAGAAGACACGCCCACCTCAGGTTCTTCAACCAGTCACCTCATTACCGCTGAGTGCCCCTCACACAATGGGGTGAGTATCCAGCACACATACAAACATACATGCTTTCATCTGGTTGGTTCAAAGCCATGGGTCGAGTGGTCACACAGTAAAACTATCCCACCACAACACACACACTAACGTAAATAATTAAACAGGAGCTGTTAGAAGGGAAAAAGAATATTCTGTAACCCATGTTGACCTGTGTCTTAAAGCAAACTAGGAGAACCCAGGCTGGTACACACACACACACATACGCTATAAATTGGAATCAATTTGTTATCACTTGACCACAGTTCCCTGTGTGCATGTGTGTGTGTACACAATATGCTTTACCACCATTTCCCCTTTGAAGACCTAAAGTTTCCACTGATCCCATAAGAAGATTGGACACTAGAGTTAATTAAACACTAGAGGATAATTTAATCTCACTTTTAAAAGCAGCATTTTGAAGTTAAGAACAAATTTAGATTCAAAGTTAGCGTAAGAAGGTTTTGGGACAGCATGTGGGAGTTTGCCACGTCTTTTTAATAATACAGCATGGTGTTGTTTAGCACTCATTTAAACATAATTGCACACCAGTATGTGGAATGTAGTGGAGGATGGAAGAGTCATAAAGTAACACATTATCCTACTTGCAAAGAAGAAAATATGTATTCATTGCTACTGCGAAAACTCGAAACTAAAAGTAAAAAGTGAAAAATAGCACAAAATGTGTTTAAAAGAGTATAGGATAGTCTCAGACTATGTTAATAAAAGTAAAACAATGAGTGTAGTTTTCTACGATCATCATAACGAGAGAGGTTGTGTGTTTATTACGTTGCTCGGGGGAGAAAGGTGCATTATGAAATCCGTTTTTCGAGCAGGTACTTCAAACTTGCTTTTGCACAAATTGATTAGGAGCCTGTTTCCCCAAACGTTTCATCCTCCACCACCTCCACTTATTATCGACACCGTCACCACCTTCAAGGCCTTTTCTGACTTGATAATGAGTCACTCTGTGTTATAGTAATTGACAGTGCATTATGATAGAGATGTCTCGGCTCCGACTGTTCTTCAGTTTTAGTTCCACTCTAGAGTCTGAAGTGATATCGATATTGAACGTGTGCAAAAATTCACAGCCCCTAAAAATAAACCTGTTGTGTCAATAATATGCAGACGTCTTCCTGGAAGGAGAGCAAACACATTACCAAAATCTGTGTGATTAGCATCACATGACGGCACCACGTCCAAATCACAGAACAAAATGTGCCAGATACCCTCCCTCAGAGGCATCACTTGTGACTGTGTGTGCAACAAAGCTGCAGCTCTGTCGTCCAGTGTTAAAGGCAATCAGCACAGAGCCGCTGATCCGAAACACAATAGTGTTTGTGTTTGTGTATTGTCTGCTCGCGTGTGTGTGTATGGCCTTTTTCTATCTGCTGTAACACAACACGGATACCTGAGAGGATGCGAGGGGCCCCCTGCCCCACTTGGCAAGGCCAGGCTGTCTTAACACCGCACACACTGCCCTTTGAATCTTTCAGCGTTTGGAGGTATGGTGTTCGTGTGTCTCGAAATGGGTTTGTGAGTGTCTGGTTTAACTTTGAGTTTGGTGTCACACATCACTGTTTGTCTTCAGATTGCATGGGATGCTTTTACGTCTCATGTTCTGTTTTTTTAATTACGTTATTGTCCAAAAATATGTATTTTTTTGGAGAATTTAATTTTTTAATGATGTCAAGTTTCCTGTTTTCAAGATCTTTTTGAACTTGTCCCCATGAGCTTGTGATGTTTGTGTGTCTTCCTGATTACACCCCACAGTTGCTGAACAGAATTGTGGAAACAATGGCTTACAGTTTACCTGCCAACAAGTGCAGCCTACTACCTTAGAATGAAGTGTTACATTTGCAGACCATGACAGTGAAAAAGCTCAATAAGGAGACGGAAACAGTTCTGTTTTCAGTTTACATGTGCATCATTTAAGTTCAATCAAGTGTCTCTTACACATTATTTAGTTCAATCAAGAAATATACCTCTGTTAACTTAACATATATATATATATATATATATATATATATATATATATATATATATATATATATATATATATATATATATATATACACTAAGATATATGACAAGAAGAGAATCTGGAAAATGTTATTCTAGCACACATTTGCGTGACTACGAACAGCAAAACAAGAGAAAAAACAATAATTAGTGAACAATGTCCTTGATTTTGTACATTAGAGTCCCCTGCACATCCTTCCTTTGAGCAGAATTGTTTTTTGTATTGCTTTCATGCATCAACGCCCAGTCTGTGGAAGAGGGATATCCAGGTTCACTTCCTCTTATTGTACCCGTCGTCCACAATCACAAACCTCTTAGTCATTCTTCTTATACATTAAAACCTGGGATGCTACTTATATGTATACGGAACAAATTGATAAAAATCGGTGTTCTTTGTTGCCATGCTAATGTTGATTTTTCATGCCGTCCTCATGGTCATGGACAAGCACACAGGGAACAGTTTGTCTGGTGGGGGCTTCAAGCACACTTTTTGGCGTCCCTAGAGAGCACTGTGTGTGAGTCACATGTTGACTCTGTCTGTGTTGTGCAGGGATCACAGTGTACAGAGGTAAGCTCTTCCCTCTATGTTCTAGTATGCATTTTCATTTTAGATTCATGCTCTTTTGTCATTGGTGCTAAGAACATCAGCTGCTTTCCTATTGGCTGGCAGCTGTTTCCTTTCTCCCACCTTAAAAAAAACAGCCATGTGACTATGTTTGGGTCAAAAGTTTCATGTTTTGCTGAATAAAGGAGAGTTTTCCTCACATGTCTTTGCTGCTTCACAAACATATCCTCTGCTGACCGACTGTCGAGCTCAGCAGAACTAATGAGATCAGAGGTTCCTCATAACACACACAAAAACAAACTGTCTCAGGTGTGTGTGTGTGTGTGTGTGTGTGTGTGTGTGTGTGTGTGAGTGTGAACAGCCATTAGTCAGTTGAAAGTCCTTAGCCAGGTCTACATACTGATTGGTAATCAGTCTGGGGGGAGCTGGATGTATGTGTTTTTGTGTGTGAGACAGAAGCGTAGATTGGTCTTCAGGGGCTTTTAAGAAAAAGCTGCCTCATTTAATCTAAAGCAGACCAGCGTCTCTAGAGATTTCCTGTTGTCTGTGTATCATCGAAATCTAGCTTCTTAGCTCATGCTTGTGTGAAAAGTGTTGGGGGGTCTCCATGCTGTCGTAGTTATTCTTGACTTTGTCTTGACTTTATCAATTGGCTTTTAGAGCTGTTTTGTTGATATTTTTTTTATGAGGTGCTTGATCTTTAAGCACCTCAAAATCGAAAAGATTTGAACCTTGTTTCCCAAATCTTAACACATTTGACCCTTTTTGAGGTTTAATTTATCATATTCACAAAAATAAGACAATGTGAAGATCTATAGAAGCGGGATTCAAACCAAGACACTTCTTGCAGTGACCATGCTGTGATATGAGGAAGTAGCAGTCTATATACTGAAAGCTTTTGTTTTAGCTTGATCATAACAGTTAATTATTGGCTTAATGAGCATGTAGTGGTTATGTGAACATTACACGAGCCGTTTACTCGAGATGTTGTCACCTTGAGCAAATCCTTCACTTCTCACTGGTCTCCACTTCCGCCGCTGTGCTGTCTGCTTTGTGTTTGCAGCTCAACCATGAAGGTAGAGAACATTCTGCATGACCCGTGTAATTACAACGATTTCTTTCAGATTTATTGCAGTTCAGGCACGCTCATATAGTGATGACAATGAAAACATAATATATTGGTCAGCACTACTTGCAAGGTAGCAGGATATCTTCCAAATGAAATCCATTTTGTTATTTGCCTGTGGCTGAAGCACAATGGTTCGGACATACTAGCATCCGACGAGGAAGGAACTACTGGTAGCTCAGAGCATGGCAATGGCAAGAAGTGTTCTTTAATAACAATGGTGGCTCATAGAGAGATGGCGCTAAAGCATCAGTTATATCAAAACTGGCAATGGTTTTTCACAGCTAAGAACAGTGCTGGTTTCTCGATGTAAAAGATGTTTTAGCCGTTTTCCTATTCTTCTGCAAATGTGATTAGCAGATGGTTCAGCCAATCCCCTGCCAAGTATTTTTAGAAAGCACCTGCCCCTTTTCCAAAAAAAGTTTCTAATGAAGCCCTCCCAGATGGTTCTGGGTAACAAACCATCTGGTGCGTCAGTTTACGCCACAATATTTCAGGGGTTTGTCGAAGCATTTCCTTGTAAATTTTGAAATTGACATTGTTATAGTTAGTACGACCTTCCTCCACATTGCTGCCTAAAGATGAATACAGATGACTAATTATTCGACAAAAAAAACAACTAAATTTATTAAAATAACAGTTGCCTGAGTGTGGCGTTAAAACTTACAGTGCTCTTATACGGCTTTTTAAAACCTCTTTATCAGACACACACTTACATGCATACTACATGTACACAAACCAAAGTAAGCTGATTGACGATCGTTAATAGTTTATGTTGTTTTTAGCTTTGCAAATGTTTTGTTTGTTGGTCAGATCAAATAAGTTATTTAAATAAGTCAGTTCAGGCTTTTAGAAAAGGTGATGGGTATTTTTCACTTTGGCACATTTCTTAGACCCAATAGCTGTGTTTTTGCTCCACATTATAAGTCAGTAACAATAACAGACAATGTGAGATGATGGATGCCAAGTAAAATTGCTTCAAACTCCCCCTAAATCCAAATGTCTACTTTTCATACCAGATGAGCTACACTTTTAATGTGGCAATTATGTTATTAAATCTGTTTGGTTATATTTTCTGGACTTGTAAAGGCTCTTCTCTCTCTGGCGTTTCCTGGTAAAACCTTTTCCCAGAAAAATGGGAACGTCGCCCTGCTGAAGTATGACAACAACTGAAATGTTGATTACTCAGCACATGGGACTGGCTCTGTGTAAGGACGAGCAACCAGCCTGCCGGTGCTCACTTCCAGACTGATTTAGTCACACATGCGATGAGAAATTGTACAGTGAGTTTTCAGGTCTGAGGGTGGACATTGCCCAGAGGGATGGGATCATATCCTTGACCACACACACATACTTTCACACAGAGCGAAATTCAACTCCCTAACCTCTGCCAGAATGAGTTGTTGCAAGAGAGGACAGCTAAGCTTGAGTCACGTGTAGCAGACATACAGTATAGAGTTCATCCAAGTGACTGTGTGTGTGTGTGTGTGTGTGTGTGTGTGTGTGTGTGTGTGTGTGTGTGTGTGTGTGTGTGTGTGTGTGTGTGTGTGTGTGTGTGTGTGTGTGTGTGTGTGTGTGTGTGTGTGTGTGTGTGTGTGTGTGTGTGTGTGTGGGAGCCTGAATGTAAACACATTAGGGGTACCCTGAATTTCCAAGAACTACCTTTCTCCACTCGTACAGTTCTCCTCCTCCTGTCTGAATCTTCCCTGATTTGTTATTGTATCTGGTTACGGATACGTCAGCTGAGCGGTTGACAGCCAAACTTTCTGCATCACCTGCTGCCGAACCTCAACACTGTGGCTTTCACAGTCTGGATTATGTTTAGTTCAGCTGAACAGATGTTTCACAGGAGAGCGAAACCGTTTCTGCTCCTTTTTCTTGAGCTGGCAGCTGGTCATTTTCCAGTGTTTTCTTCTCACAATGTGTTAAAACACCCACCGCTTCCTCTTTACAGCTCCAGTTTCTGTGGGGTTAAAGGCAGTCAAATGCTAACAAGAAGACACGTGACAGCAATATTAAGCATGAAGGGATAATCACAGTGTGGCCGAATTTATCACAGCTTTACTGTTTACCTTATATAAAGATGGAGGAGATCACTGCTCTCCAAAAGAGAAGCCAATCCTCTTGATTGCCTCCTGGTGGCTGGCTGTAGTATAGATCACACACCACCTTCTCCATGTTAACAAATGGGACATGGACCAAAGTGAAAAGTCAAAATACAATTCTGGATAGTGAGAGGAAGTGGAGGCGTGTCGTCCATCTTCAATAAGGTTTATGGTTGTTACCAACTACATGTCGTCCGCCAAAGTAGCACCTTTACATAAATCAAGAGTCATGTTTCGGCTTTGACCTCTGTATTTTCAGTTAGTGACCTCACATTCAAAATGTAATATAGGACCTAACTAAATATTTTTACGAAACTTGAAGTGTGTTGGCTGTCTCATGTTATGATGAAGAAACTACATCCGTGTCTGTGGTATGTTTCACAATGGCAACTTTTTTGTTGCAACTTTTCGGCTTAACCGACAGCAGAGCAGATTAGGTGATTAGTCAGCATGTTCGTTTGCTAGAGTTAAATCTACATATACTTTCTGCCAATAAGAATGAAGGTAGCTCATGTGACAACGTTAATCCTCACCTAGACGAGTTTAAAGAGTAAAATGATGGGACTCACTTTGCATACATATCGTTTTTTTCACAACACGACATAACAAAAGCTAATAAAATGCAGAGTGACTGTAAAGCAGCCTAACAGCTGTAGTACCTCAGTGAAAAGAGGTTCCTAGTAAGAAGGTGGCTGTTCATAAATCACCTAAATGTGCAGGTTATAGGCTAAATGCTCCCCATTCATCTCCGCCTCTTCCTCCCTATCTATACTGCTTTTTTGTCATACTGTAAGTGTTAACCAGAGCTGTGTGTGTGTGTGTGTGTGTGTGTGTGTGAGACACCATTCCTATTTCCCCTGGAAGTATTTACTGTTGGCTCAGTCGCTTCCATCTTCTTGTTCTGTATGTATTGTGTAAAATAGCAGAGTGTGTGTGTGTTTTTATATGTATGCTGTGTAGCGGAGTGTATCACTATGCTTCATTTGGCCCAGAAGCATCTCTGCAGGTGTGAATGCGTAGCTTGTCAGGAGGCACCAGTTAAGTGATGGCATATTGGGAACACTTAGAGGACACCCTTTTGTCGTCCCCCCCCCCCCCCATGCACACGCATGCACTCATGCACTCACATTTGTTTCACTATCCCTGGGATAACATCTCATCCACATAATGCACCCCCCCAGTCCCTTATCCCAATGCAAACCATCAGTATTAAAGGCCTAACCTTAAACCTGAAGTTAAACCTTAAAATCAAAGGCTGACCCTCAAAAAGCAGTATACACTCATGGGATATAAAGGCACGTGCACACGTACTCATACCCACACATGCACACACAGTTATTCACACCCTTCCAGAATAACCCCACAATAAACAGCCCTACCGGCAGCATCTGGATTTAAGCTTACACCTACATTACATGCATGCATGGACACACATGAGAAGCTATTACTGAGACACATGCACACAAAGACTGCAGAGCACACGTGACTACTTGGCAGTCACCCAGATACCCGCTGCTCACATAGTACACACACACACACACACACACACACACACACACACACACACACACACACACACACACACACACACACACACACACACACACACACACACACACACACACACACACACACACACACACACACACAGACAGAGAGAGTTGTGTCAGGGGTCACGTTATCTCGGCTTTGAAACACCGCAGATTTATGTGGTAAGTGTGGCTTTACAGTTGCACAACTTCAGGTGTTATGGAAGCTGTGTGTGTAAATGTGTGTTCTTACAGCACAGGGCAGCCGACTGAGATTTGACCTAATGCATGATTAAGCACACACACGTGCACACACAGAGTAGACAGACATTAAGAGTCAAAAGAAACTGTCAGCAGTAGACACGACGTAGTCAACACACAAACTCAAACAGGGACCAGGCACTTGGGGTGTATTTTGCTGGTGGGACTTTAAAATTGGGTTAGCCATGCATTATATATATATACAACATGACTCTCTCTCTCTCTCTTTTTCTTTCTCTGTCTGTTGTTCTGCTGTCTATCTCCTTCTCTACTTCTTTCTAATTTTCTCACTGTCTCTCTTTTATTTCTCTCCCCCCCTCCTCCTCTCGACTAATGAAAAGATTTATCTCTAATAATTTCCTTCCAGAGGAACCGAGTGTTTGTGTGTGGAGGAGATTGTGTGTCTGTTTTTACATCAATGAAATTAGAAAATTATGTTTTGTCTTTTTCGTACATATATGCCCCTAAACCTTATCAAATTTGCCCACCTGAATCCACACACAACATGATTGTCTTTAGTGTGTGTTCGCCTCCGTGTGCAGGTCTGTGTGGGACTGTATGTGTCTGTGTGTGTGTCAGTTATGATGAATGACTGTGTATTTATCACAAAGAACAAGCCATATTAATTCTGTGCACGGCTGCACCGCTGTGACAGCTGTTGTTAGATTGAATTCAAACTGTCCGTCTAATCTTCTGGTTATAAATGGACTGTTTTCATCTGATCTGTTTTCTAAATTTATATACTGATTTAAACCTGATTTGATTGTATTGAGGTTATATAAAAAGTCCAAATCAATGATGTAATTAGTAGAGCGTACATCCTTTTTTTTTCTTAAAATGTACATTGTGTACCTTGAAGGTTGATATTTAACCGTTTAACCATAACACTTTATTATAAGTAGCTATAAATAAAAGAAAAATACAACCAAATATGAGCCTGTTAAAGGCGATAAATCATTCAGGCTCTAGTCATGAGACGAGGACTAATATGATTTCTAATATGAGTTCCAAAAACACACTTGTTTGTTACGTGTTCATTTTTCTCGGACTTAATATATTTTATCTTATTATTACCTCTTTTTTTTCAGGCTGGGTTTATCCTGTCAGGCTTCTTAACTTTTGTACCATCTGTAAAGGAAGATTTGTTATATACAGTCTATGGTTTGTTAATACATATCAAGCTGATGACCGAGCTTCAGAGCAAATGTTTTCACTGGGACAACACTTTTTTAAAAAAATGTTATGATGAAATTAATTTGATTACGTGGCTTCACATTCATACATCTGTTGTCAGATATCTACTACACATTTGCATGTTATGTAAAATGACTCATGATGAACCTGTGAGGAGGTTCTGTTGTCATGTTGAATTTAATTTGCGTGTTGAAGGATGATTATGTAAGTTGGGATCAATAAGCGTGTGAAATAAACATCTCAGCTCACTGCAGGTTCAACTCAAAGGTCAGCCCCAAAGGTCTTCTAGTCACACTTCACTTCAAGTTCGAGTCACACTTCACTTCATCTGATAAAGCTGAAATACCCCAAGGAATTAAATGCACATGTTCAAACAAGAGAAAATGTCATAAACAACCATGGCTCTCAAATCCCTCTGTACTAATGGTGTCTGCTTCTTCTCTGTCTTTGTCAGTGTGTCCCCAAATGCGATGAGGTGAGAAAAAAAGATGAAGAGGATGACAGAGGAAGGGAAGGAGGGGAGGAGGAGAAAGAACGGGAAGAGGATGAGAGGAGCAGTGATGAAGGTTTCATGGGAATGAAGCCGCTGCTGCAGGCTCACCACGCCATGGAGAGGATGGAGGAGTTCGTACACAAGGTAGTGAACACACATGTGCAAGTACAAATACTAGCTTGTGCTAAATTTCAACAATACAGATGTTAAAGTGCGTCACAACTTAAAATCCTCTGCCCACTAAAATAGTTAAGTAATGATATTGGTGTTTACAGAAGTCGGTTTTAAATCAACACTCAATAAAACCACATAGTAAAAGAAGCCAATAAAACTGTGACAAACACCAAATACATCATGTGTCTGTATTCTGAGCAAAAGTTGCAGTTGACCTCTGACAATGGTCTGAATAAGATGCCGCCATTTAAACGGCATGTTCTGATTCCCTTAAATCAAATTAGGTCAAACTCAGAATGAGCACCAATCAAGTTATGACATGTGGAGTGTTCTGATCTAGGTGGATGTATATACATGTCTTAATCACAGCACAACATCCTATCGGAGTTTTCACAGTATTTTATTTTAACAGGTATATGAATGGAATATTCTATTAACAACTCACAAACATCATATGTCTTATTCAGAATAAGGTCATTAGTTGGAATATTGCTGTCCAGGACTAGTTTGGGCCATAACAAGGTCAAAGTTCAGAATACATGTAGTTCCAGTGTAGTTTTGATAAGAGCGTTTTACAGTGTAGTTTATAAGTGAGGTGAAGTTATGAAAACCAGCACATGTTTTACTTCTAAAAGTTACATCACCAGAAAGTCTCAGAACATAGTTCTGATGGGTTTCGCAAAAAATTCTGAGAAACCAGATTATGTCCTGAAGAGGTTTCATAACCAACTGTGTTGTTATGGAGAGGAGTTAGAGGGAGAGCTTCTCAGACAACACTGCTGAAATGTGGACTCATATGATCTGAGAGAACCACACACACACACACACACACACACACACACACACACAGTCTTCTGAAACCCTAACCAGCAGGTTGTAAATTAAGTAAATGATTCAAATGTCAAGGGGTTCTCTCTCTCTCTCTCTCTCTCTCGAACAAACTTTAAATGGCGGTATTTCAATAACATTCAATATAAAAATCTTCTGTTTCTCATTAAACACATTTAGAAAATATTACAAGTTGTTCTTTTGCACCCATTCTAGGCTTTGTGCTCATCTTCTACTATTGATTGTGATATTTCTGTGCCTCATTAACCAATCAGGTGTGGGAGGGCCGGTGGCGCGTCATACCTCACGACGTGCTCCCCGATTGGCTGAAGGACAACGACTTCCTGCTTCACGGCCACAGGCCACCCATGCCTTCGTTTCGCGCCTGCTTCAAGAGCATCTTCAGAATCCACACGGAGACAGGAAACATCTGGACACACCTGCTAGGTAGGAGACACACGTACACATAATTAACACTGATCTAAACGCATTTAAATGCAGCTCTTGCAACAAATTCAATAAACCTTGGCTTAACATTTAATTACTTTACACACACACACACACACACACACACACACACACACACACACACACACACACACACACACACACACACACACACACACACACACTACACATGACTGGAATATTTAAATTTACGAGAATAGAACTTTTATCTTAGTTCCTCTGTGTCTATTTCCAGCTAATCTTCACATTTACGTATTAGGAAACAGACGCTTGTGTAAAATGATACCCTCTGTTTGCTGATAATAAGCAGTGTTGTGTCAAAAGCTAAGCTGAGGTGGTTTATGTAAGAAAGTCGTGAGTCCAGTATATATTAATATTATATTATCTTTGACTTTTCAATCACCTTTTTTGAATGTGTTTTTTGTGATTTTTTTTCTTTTCTTTTTTTTTTTCCAATCCCATTTGAAAAACATCTCTTCTCCTGACTTGAAAACAACATTGCCAATATTTATGTCCTCTGCCTCCACCTAGTGTTGCAAAAGGGTTACTGCAGTCAATTGTTTCACAGTCTTTTGAGTGTGATTTTGTAAAAATATTTTTTCTCTTGTTTTATTGTATTCGATTAGATTAAATATAAAACTTGTGGATGGAAAAACAAGGTGATTTTTGCACCAGTTGTTCATCATGGTGGATTTAATCTCTCTTCCATCTCTGTCTCTGCAGGCTGTTTGGTTTTCCTCTTTCTGGGTCTGATGTACATGTTCAGTCCCAACAAGTCGTTCGTGGCTCCTGTCCAGGAGAAGGTGGTGATCGGGGTGTTTTTCCTGGGAGCCATCCTCTGCCTCTCCTTCTCCTGGCTCTTCCACACAGTCTACTGCCACTCTGAGGGCGTCTCCAGAGTCTTCTCCAAGTAAGACGCACACACTGCGAACTCACAGTATATCAAGTCTTGTGTAAAATAGGAAACTCACAGTAACATATTGTCTGTGTTTTTCCGTCTCCAGGCTGGACTACAGCGGGATCGCCTTCCTGATCATGGGCTCATTTGTTCCCTGGTTGTATTACTCCTTCTACTGCTCCCCTCAGCCTTGTTTCATCTACCTGATAGTGGTGTGTATACTGGGACTGTCTGCCATCACCGTCTCCCAATGCGACTTCTTTGCCACACCACAGTACAGAGGAGTCAGAGCAGGTAGAGTGAGAATGGTTCATGATCAATTCAGTTTTTATTGGTATTTATTCTTTTTAGCTGCTCAAATGTCGTAGTTTTGCTTTGGTTGTCTGGTCCCAAACTTGACTCTCTCTCTCTCTCTCTCTCTCTCTCTCTCTCTCTCTCTCTCTCTCTCTCTCTCTCTCTCTCTCTCTCTCTCTCTCTGTGTGTGTGTGTGTGCCTGTGTGTGTGTGCGCCTGTGTGTGTGTGCGCCTGTGTGTGTGTGTCTAGGAGTGTTTGTGGGTTTGGGTCTGAGCGGTGTGGTTCCCACGCTGCACTTTGTGATCAGCGAGGGTCTGATCAAAGCAACCACCATGGGTCAAATGGGTTGGCTGCTGCTGATGGCGACGCTCTACATCACCGGAGCCTGTTTGTACGCTGCTCGCATCCCAGAGAGGTTCTTTCCCGGCAAGTGTGACATCTGGGTGAGTGTTGGATACACACACACACACACACACGCACACACACACACACACTGAATGGACGAAAGAAGCCATTGTTTCCTGTCTGTGATTCTTATTCTATCTGATTCTATCCTATGTGACTCTGTTTCTCTAACACATAATATTTTACTCTCTTCCGTAGTTCCACTCCCACCAGTTGTTCCACATCTTGGTCGTCGCCGGGGCTTTCGTCCATTTCCACGGCGTCTCCAACCTGCAAGAGTTTCGTCACAAGGCGGGTGGAGGCTGTGCCGCGGATGGCACTCTCTAACACACACACACACACACACACACACACACACACACACATACACACACACTGACTCACCCGTTCACTCACACGTATTTTAACTGGGAGGCACCGGTTCTACTAACATGCACAGAATTACACACACACACACACACACACACACACAAGCTTCTCAAACACGTGCTAAGACATGCACACACGCGTTCTCTCACAAAACTGAAGACCAACGTGGCTTGTCCGGTGTGTGTCGGTGTGTGTAATAAACAGGATGAGCTCTTAGGGGGCGCTATTAAAACTGATCGAGGAGGGGTTTTGTTCTCTTCCCGTTCCTCGGTCTGCCCGTTCCATCCCTCACCTCATCAGGCTATATTGCTTTGACTTCCAAGATGGTGCGTTTTGTTAAACTGTTTCTGAGACTCTTCTCTTTCCTGGAAGCATCTCCGTTTGTTTAGGGGATGAGACATTCAGAGCCTCTTCTGTTTTCTGACGTTTAATAGTTTGATTTGAAGAGGAAGCAGATAAAAATACATTTTTGGGTGTTTTTTGCCGAATGCTGTTTTCCGAGTCACATTTTAGAAAAAGGAAAAGGAATTGAGCGGGAAATGTCTTTGGATTTCTTCCATGATTGTTGAGGTTGCAGGGGGGTAGGGGTGTTCGTGTGTGTGTGTGGGGGGGTTAATAGTCACTTTTAAAAGCAAAAAAAAAAAGAGCCCTTTTCCATGTAAATAAGATTTCTAAATTTTGGGTTATAGATTTGTATGAAATATATATGAAAAAATAACAAAAAATTATGTTATGTGATGGCAAGAATGAACATGTTAGATGATAAATCAATAAAAAATGGAGGAGAAGAGGTGTTTTATCTACAACGTGTTCTGGCGGTGAGGTGCAGTGGAGTGAATAATATATTCTGTCAGTGGAGGGAAGTGCTTCAAAGAATTTCATTAAGTCTGTATATGCAAGGATGAGAGGCAGAGACGACAAGGAAATATGAGGCACAACACCTGAATATTGGCAAATAAGCAGCGACGACAAGACGTGGACTCAAGAGTCCCTATCCCGACCCAAAAACCTTTAAATGTAAACGAGGAGACTACCTCGTCGAACCTGCGCCCCTTGTTTTTTTTAAGCATCGCAGAATCGCAGCACCGTTCTCTAATCAGACCTCATGAATAAAACGTTCCCGTGCACTTGAAACCAAATATAAAGTCCAAACTATGAAACCTAAAAGAGTCACCTTGATGTGTAGCCATGTTCATTTGTCTTCTTACTGTAAATTGTCATATATTGTATATCTAAAGATAAAAACAAATTTCTATGCCACCGATATAAGTTTATTGTTTTTTAGGACATGCCCTGAAAAGACGTCACGGATAACGAAGACGTTTTTATAAACCGAGTCATTAATGTCCCTTTGGTACTGTAGCTTTACAGTATTCGTACAGTACAGATGCAGTTCATCGTAGTCCTCCTCATGACACTCGGATTCACCTCTGCACAGAAAAAGGATTCTCTGTCTGAAAAAATGTTTATTCCCTCTGACTGGATTGTATTTTAATTTATCCACTGCTGCTTTTGTTATTATTATTATTGTTATCACAAGCTTTAATTTCACTTTTTGTTCTTTTCTCTTTGACCTTTTTTTTTCATCTGTCATTATTGCTGCAGCTGGAGACCATCTGTCTCTCTCATGCAAAAAAATTATCCCCCCAAAAAAGGTCTGACAACGTTGTCAAACTGACCATAACTACTACAGGGCCACAGAGAAAGATCCTTCATGTGGAGGTTAATACACGGTGACCTTTTAAAAGAAAATCTTCCACAATGGAAACACTTACATTCTGGGCCTGGTTTTTTTTATTGTTTGAACTTAAGCTTTGAACAGGAAGTTGAATTATCATTTTGAATGATCAACATCTCTTCTTTGCGTCACACTTTTGCTTTTCAGAACAAAAATCTTATTTTCATCTTGTTTTATTCTTTCTTTTTCTCATTTCCTGTTTTTAATTTTATCTAGTTTATATTAATTTATTTGTCTTGGGGAGCGTGTATTGTCTGTTGAAGCACACGTTCCGTTCTGATGGGAGTGTCTGATTGCAATGGACCTTTATATCTGCTGTATTGTTCTAATAAAAAGGTTTTTTGAATCTGTCATGGTGTTCTAGTAGTGATTAGTATATGCACAAAATACATTAACACATTTTTAAGCAGCTACGATAGGAAAGAAATTTCTCTGTTTAGTTACTTTGCAGGTCAGTCTTTGTTGCCCTTTTAATGCAGATAATGAATACAGGCTTATTTATATTTTCTATAAGTTTCTTAGATATATATCTATAAGACAGATATGATGCATATATATATAGATGCATTAATCTGCAACATAAACAAAATTAAGTGGTTGCAACCAAGGTTTTTCTTAAACTTCAATTTTTTAAAACAACTTTATATAGAAACAAGGTATTTGCTTGACACTGACTGCAGTTGATTAAACAAAGAAATAAAACTTTTTTTTCTAGATTTGCATGCCACACTAGGCTATCGTGTTATTTTTCTAGATTTTGGAATCGACAACATACTGTGTTTTTTTTCTTGTAGATTTTGTATCGCATACTATGCATTCATGTTTTTTCTACTAGATTTTGGAGGACACACTGCTGCCGTGTGTTTTTCTTTCGAGATTTTGAACGCCATGCTGTCGTGTTTTCCCTAGTTTTAGGAAGGAATACTATACTGTCAGGTTTTGTTTTCTAGATTTTGGCTGCCATACTTTTATGCCGTGTTAGCTTTTCTAGATTTGGATGCCACACTTTACTTCAGTGTTTTTCTTTTGTAGATTTTTGAAACCTCACTATATTGCAGTCTTGTTTTTAGATTTTGGCTGATATGTTTTCATGTCCTAGATTTTGGCTGACATTTTTTTTCCTTGGTTTTCTTTTCCAGATTTCTGCTACTGAAACTTTGCTGCACTGTATTCTTTCCTAGATTTTTCCGTCATGATTTGCTACCACGGTTTCTTTTTCGAGATTTCGGCTGACACTTTGCTTCCGTGGGTTTCTCTTCTAGATTTTTGGTGCCGAACTTTGCTGCACTGTATTCTTTCTAGATTTTGTCTGCCATGCTTTGCTGCCACTGTTTCTTTTCCTAGATTTTGTCTGACACTTTGCTCCCATGGTTCTCGTTTCTAGATTTTTGCTGCCGAACTTTGCTGCTGTGTTCTCTTTTCTAGATTTTTCCAGAAACATTTAACTGCTGATTTTTCTTTTGTGGATTTTGCCTGAAACGCTTAACTGCTGTTTTCTTTTCTACATTTTGGCTGCTGTACCTCACTGCAGTGTTTTCTTTTCTAGATTTTGCCCAAAACATTTAACTGCAGTTTTTCTTTTCTAGATTTTGGCCGTCATGTTTTCCTGCTGTGTTTTATTTTCTAGATTGTGGCTGAATGCTTAACTCCTGTGTTTGCTTTATTAGATTTTGGCTCCTGCACTTAACTGCTGTGTTGTCTTTTCTAGATTTTGGCTACTGCACTTTACTGCAGTTTTCTTTCATAGATTTGTCCTGAAATGTTTAACTGCTATGTATTCTTTACTAGATTTTGCTTTAATGCTTAACTCCTGTTTTCTTTTGTAGATATTGGCTGCAACACTGTACTGCTGTGTTTTCTTAACTAGATTTTTTCCATCACGCTTAACTGCTCTATTTTCTTTTCTAGATTTTGCCTGAAACATTTAAGTGCCATTTTTTCTTTCCTATATTTTGGCCATAACAATTTTCTGCTGTTATTTCTTTTCTAGTTTTTGGCTAAAACGTTGTACTGCTGTTTCTTTTCTAGATTTTTCCCGAAACGCTCAACTGCTGTTTTCTTTTCTAGATTTTGGCTGTCACGCTTTGCTGCTGTAATTTCTTTTGTAGATTTTGGCCGCCACGATTTGCTGCTGTAATTTCTTTTCGAGATTTTGCCTGAAACAATTACTGCTGTTTTCTTTTCTAGATGTTGTCAGAATGCTTAATTCCTGTGTTTTTTTTCTAGATTTTGGCCGCCATGTTTTCCTGCTGTTTTCTTTTCTAGATTTTGGCCGTCATGTTTTCCCGCTGTGTTTTATTTTCTAGATTTTGGCTGAATGCTTAACTCCTGTGTTTGCTTTTTTAGATTTTGGCTCCTGCACTTAACTGCTGTGTTTTCTTTTCTAGATATTGGCTGCAACACTGTACTGCTGTGTTTTCTTTTCTAGATTTTAGCAGCTGCACTTTACTGCAGTTTTCTTTACTAGATTTTGCCTGAAATGATTAACTGCTGTGTATTCTTTACTAGATTTTGCCGTGACGCTTAACTCCTGTGTTTTCTTTTCTAGATATTGGCCGCAACACTACTGCTGTGTTTTATTTTCTAGATTTTGGCTGAATGCTTAACTCCTGTGTTTGCTTTTTTAGATTTTGGCTCCTGCACTTAACTGCTGTGTTTTCTTTTCTAGATATTGGCTGCAACACTGTACTGCTGTGTTTTCTTTTCTAGATTTTAGCTGCTGCACTTTACTGCAGTTTTCTTTACTAGATTTTGCCTGAAATGTTTAACTGCTGTGTATTCTTTACTAGATTTTGCCGTGACGCTTAACTCCTGTGTTTTCTTTTCTACATATTGGCTGCAACACTACTGCTGTGTTTTCTTTTCTATATTTTGGCTGCTGCACTTTACTGCAGTTTTCTTTACTAGATTTTGCCAAGACGATTAACTCCTGTGTTTTCTTTCCTAGATATTGGCCACAACACTGTACTGCTGTGTTTTCTTTTCTAGATTTTTGCCATCACACTTTGCTGCTGCAATTTCTTTTCTAGATTTTTCCCAAAACATTTACTGCTATTTTCTTTTCTAGATTTTTGTTGTCGCGTTACTGCCATGTTTTTCTTTTCTTGATTTTTTGTCTGTAGCGCTTTAACCAAAACATTTACTGCTCTGTTTTCTTTTCTAGATTTTGGCTGCTGCACTTTACTGCAGTTTTCTTTTCTAGATTTTGGCTGCTGCACTTTACTGCAGTTTTCTTTACTAGATTTTGCCTGAAATGTTTAACTGCTGTGTATTCTTTACTAGATTTTGCCAAGACGCTTAACTCCTGTGTTTTCTTTCCTAGATATTGGCCACAACACTGTACTGCTGTGTTGTCTTTCCTAGATTTTTGCTGTCACACTTTGCTGCGGCAATTTCTTTTCTAGATTTTTCCCGAAACATTTACTGCTATTTTCTTTTCTAGATTTTTGTTGTCGCGTTACTGCCATGTTTTTCTTTTCTTGATTTTTTGTCTGTAGCGCTTTAACCGAAACATTTACTGCTCTGTTTTCTTTTCTACATATTGGCCGCAACACTACTGCTGTGTTTTCTTTTCTAGATTTTGGCTGCTGCACTTTACTGCAGTTTTCTTTACTAGATTTTGCCTGAAATGTTTAACTGCTGTGTATTCTTTACTAGATTTTGCCAAGACGCTTAACTCCTGTTTTCTTTCCTAGATATTGGCCACAACACTGTACTGCTGTGTTTTCGTTCCTAGATTTTTGCTGTCACACTTTGCTGCGGCAATTTCTTTTCTAGATTTTTCCCGAAACATTTACTGCTATTTTCTTTTCTAGATTTTACAAGGACGCTTAATTCCTGTTTTCTTTTCTAGATTTTGTCTGCCACACTTTACTACTGTTTTCTTTTCTAGATTTTACAAGGATGCTTAATTCCTGTTTTCTTTTCTAGATTTTGTCTGCCACACTTTACTACTGTTTTCTTTTCTAGATTTTGGCCGCCGCGCTTTGTCGCTGTCATTTCTTTTCGAGATTTTTGTTGCCGCATTCTGTCATGTTTTCTTTCTAGATTTTGTCCGGCACACTTGGCTTGTGTAATTTCTTTTCTAGTTTTTTGTTTGCTGCATTACTGGAATGTTTTCTTTTTCTAGATTTTGTCCGTCAAGCTTAACTCATGTGTTTTCTTTTCTAGTTTTTGTCCACCACGCGTAATTCCTGTTTTTTTCTAGATTCTGTCCGTCACACTTGGCTTGTGTAATTTCCTTTCTAAATTTTTGTTGCTGCGCTACTGGGATGTTTTCTTTTTCTATATTTTGTCCGCCACACTTGATTCCTGTGTTCTCTTTTCTAGATTTTGGCCATCACGCTTAATCCCTGTAATTTCTTTTATAGATTTTTGATGTCACACTTTGCTGCGGCAATTTGTTTTCTAGATTTTTCCCGAAACATTTACTGCTATTTTCTTTTCTAGATTTTTGTTGTCGCGTTACTGCAATGGTTTTCTTTTCTAAATTTTTTTGTCTAACGCTTTTACCAAAACCATTACTGCTCTATTTTCTTTTCTAGATTTTACCAGGACGCTTACTGCCTGTGTTTTCTTTTCTAGATTTTGTCTGCCACACTTTACTGTTTCTTTTCTAGATTTTGGCCGTCATGCTTTGTCGCTGTCATTTCTTTTCTAGATTTTTGTCGCCACATTGCTGTCATGCTTTCTTTTCTAGATTTTGTCCGCCACACTTGGCTTGTGTAATTTCTTTTCTAGATTTTTGTTGCTGCGTTGCTGGAATGTTTTGTTTTTCTAGATTTTGTCCACCACACTTAATTCCTGTGTTCTCTTTTCTAGATTTATCCTGCCACGCTTTACTACTGTTTTCTTTTCTAGATTTTATCCGTCACACTTGATTCCTGTGTTTTCTTTTCTAGATTTCGTCCGTCACGCTTTGACGCTGTAATTTCTTTTCTAGATTTTATCCGTCACACTTGATTCCTGTGTTTTCTTTTCTAGATTTCGTCCGTCACGCTTTGACGCTGTAATTTCTTTTCTAGATTTTGTCCGACACACTCGATTCCTGTGTTTTCTTTTCTGGATTTTGCCCATCACACTCGATTCCTGTGTTTTCTTTTCTAGATTTTGCCCGTCACGCCTAATTCCTGTTTTGTCTTTTCTAGATTTTACCTGTCACGTTTTACTACTGTGTTTTCTGTTCTAGATTTTTGTTGCCGCATTACTGTCATGTTTTCTTTTCTAGATTTTGTCCGCGACACTTGGCTTGTGTTATTTCTTTTCTAGATTTTTGTTGCTGCGTTACTGTCATGTTCTCTTTTCTAGATTTTGTCCTTCACGCTCAATCCCTGTAATTTCTTTTCTAGATTTTCCCTGTCGCACCTTACTGTGTTTTCTAGATTTTTGTTGCCGCATGTTTCCCGGAAAAATCTAGAAAGAAACACAGTAGTAAAACGCGACAGGCAAAATCTAGAAAAGAAACACAGGTATTAAGCATGACGGACGAAATCTAGAAAAGAAAACACAGGAATCAAGTGCGACGGACAAAATCTAGAAAAGAAAACACAGGAATCAAGTGCGACGGACAAAATCTAGAAAAGAAAACACAGGAATTAAGCATGACGGACAAAATCTAGAAAAGAAAACATGACAGTAATGCGGCAAAAAAAATCTAGAAAAGAAAACACAGGTATTAAGTGTGACGGACAAAATCTAGAAAAGAAAACACAGGAATTAAGCATGACGGACGAAATCTAGAAAAGAAAACATGACAGTAATGCGGCAACAAAAATCTAGAAAAGAAATGACAGCGGCAAAGTGACGGCCAAAATCTAGAAAAGAAAACACAGTAGAACGTTACAGGCAAAATCTAGAAAAGACATAACAGGTATTAAGCATGACGGACGAAATCTAGAAAATAAAACAGTATTAAAGTGTGTCGGACAAAATCTAGAAAAGAAATGACAGCGTCAAAGTGACGGCCAAAATCTAGAAAAGAAAACAGTATTAAAGTGTGGCGGACAAAATCTAGAACATGACAGTAATGCGGCAACAAAAATCTAGAAAAGAAATGACAGCGGCAAAGTGACGGCCAAAATCTAGAAAAGAAAACACAGGTATTAAGCATGACGGACGAAATCTAGAAAAGAAAACACAGGAATCAAGTGCGACGGACAAAATCTAGAAAAGAAAACACAGGAATTAAGCATGACGGACGAAATCTAGAAAAGAAAACATGACAGTAATGCGGCAAAAAAAATCTAGAAAAGAAATGACAGCGGCAAAGTGACGACCAAAATCTAGAAAAGAAAACACAGTAGAACGTGACAGGCAAAATCTAGAAAAGAAAAAACAGGTATTAAGCATGACGGACGAAATCTAGAAAATAAAACAGTATTAAAGTGTGTCGGACAAAATCTAGAAAAGAAATGACAGCGTCAAAGTGACGGCCAAAATCTAGAAAAGAAAACAGTATTAAAGTGTGGCGGACAAAATCTAGAACATGACAGTAATGCGGCAACAAAAATCTAGAAAAGAAATGACAGCGGCAAAGTGACGGCCAAAATCTAGAAAAGAAAACACAGAAATTAAATTAAGAAAACAGAGCAGTAAATGTTTCGGGAAAAGCGTTACAGACAAAAAAATCAAGAAAAGACAACCATGGCAGTAACGCGACAACAAAAATCTATAAAAAAATAGCAGTAAATGTTTTGGGGAAAATCTAGAAAAGAAATTGCAGCAGCAAAGTGACGGCAAAAATCTAGAAAAGAAAACACAGCAGTACAGTGTTGTGGCCAATATCTAGGAAAGGAAAACAGGAATTAGGCGTGACGGACAAAATCTAGAAAAGAAAACACAGTAATAAGGTGTGGCGGAAAAAAATCTAGAAAAGAAAACACGGTAAAGTGTGACGGGCAAAATCTAGAAAAGAAAACACAGGAATCGAGTGTGATGGGCAAAATCCAGAAAAGAAAACACAGGAATCGAGTGTGTCGGACAAAATCTAGAAAAGAAAACACAGGAATTAGGCGTTCTGATAAAATCTAGAAAAGAACACAGAGCAGTAAATGTTTCGGTAAAAGCGTTACAGATAAAAAAATCAAGAAAAGAAAACCATGGCAGTAACGCGACAACAGAAATCTAGAAAAGAAAATAGCAGTACATGTTTTGGGGAAAATCTAGAAAAGAAATTGCAGCATTATAGTGTGACGGCATAAATCGAGAAAAGAAAACACAGCAGTACAGTGTTGTGGTCAATATCTAGGAAAGAAAACACGGGAGTTAAGCGTCTTGGCAAAATCTAGTCAAGAATACACAGCAGTTAAACATTTCAGGCAAAATCTAGTAAAGAAAACTGCAGCAAAGTGCAGCAGCCAAAATCTAGAAAAGAAAACACAGGAGTTAAGCGTTCTGATAAAATCTAGAAAGGAAAACAGAGCAGTAAATGTTTCGGTAAAAGCGTTACAGATAAAAAAAATCAAAAAAAGAAAACCATGGCAGTAACGCGACAACAAAAAACTAGAAAAGAAAATAGCAGTAAATGTTTTGGGGAAAATCTAGAAAAGAAAACACAGCAGTACAGTGTTGTGGCCAATATCTAGGAAAGGAAAACAGGAATTAGGCGTGACGGACAAAATCTAGAAAAGAAAACACAGTAATAAGGTGTGGCGGAAAAAAATCTAGAAAAGAAAACACGGTAAAGTGTGACGGGCAAAATCTAGAAAAGAAAACACAGGAATCGAGTGTGATGGGCAAAATCCAGAAAAGAAAACACAGGAATCGAGTGTGTCGGACAAAATCTAGAAAAGAAAACACAGGAATTAGGCGTTCTGATACAATCTAGAAAAGAACACAGAGCAGTAAATGTTTCGGTAAAAGCGTTACAGATAAAAAAATCAAGAAAAGAAAACCATGGCAGTAACGCGACAACAGAAATCTAGAAAAGAAAATAGCAGTACATGTTTTGGGGAAAATCTAGAAAAGAAATTGCAGCATTATAGTGTGACGGCATAAATCGAGAAAAGAAAACACAGCAGTACAGTGTTGTGGTCAATATCTAGGAAAGAAAACACGGGAGTTAAGCGTCTTGGCAAAATCTAGTCAAGAATACACAGCAGTTAAACATTTCAGCCAAAATCTAGAAAAGAAAACACAGGAGTTAAGCGTTCTGATAAAATCTAGAAAGGAAAACAGAGCAGTAAATGTTTCGGTAAAAGCGTTACAGATAAAAAAAATCAAAAAAAGAAAACCATGGCAGTAACGCGACAACAAAAAACTAGAAAAGAAAATAGCAGTAAATGTTTTGGGGAAAATCTAGAAAAGAAAACACAGCAGTACAGTGTTGTGGCCAATATCTAGGAAAGGAAAACAGGAATTAGGCGTGACGGACAAAATCTAGAAAAGAAAACACAGTAGTAAGGTGTGACGAAAAAAATCTAGAAAAGAAAACACAGTAAAGTGTGACGGGCAAAATCTAGAAAAGAAAACACAGGAATCGAGTGTGACGGACAAAATCTAGAAAAGAAAACACAGGGATTAGGCGTTCTGATAAAATCTAGAAAAGAACAAAGAGCAGTAAATGTTTCGGTAAAAGCGTTACAGATAAAAAAAATCAAGAAAAGAAAACCATGGCAGTAATGCGACAACACAAATCTAGAAAAGAAAATAGCAGTACATGTTTTGGGGAAAATCTAGAAAAGAAATTGCAGCAGCAAAGTGTGACGGCAAAAATCGAGAAAAGAAAACACAGCAGTACAGTGTTGTGGCCAATATCTAGGAAAGAAAACACGGGAGTTAAGCGTCTTGGCAAAATCTAGTAAAGAATACACAGCAGTTAAATATTTCAGGCAAAATCTAGTAAAGACAACTGCAGTAAAGTGCAGCAGCCAAAATCTATAAAAGAAAACAGCCGTTGAGCATTTCGGGAAAAATCTAGAAAAGAAAACACAGCAGTTAAGTGTTCAGACAAAATCTAGACAAGAAACAGCAGTACAACGTTTTAGCCAAAAACTAGAAAAGAAATAACAGCAGAAAATTGTTACGGCCAAAATATAGGAAAGAAAAAATGGCACATAACTGTTTCAGGCAAAATCTAGAAAAGAAAATAGAGCAGTTAAGCGTCACGGCAAAACCTAGTAAAGAATACACAGCAGTTACACGTTTCAGCCAAAATCTAGAAAAGAAATAACAGCAGTAAAGCGTTACGGCCTAAATCGAACTAAGAAAAAATGGCACTTAAATGTTTCATGCAAAATCGAGAAAAGAAAAACACAGGAGTTAAGCATTAAGGCAAAATCTAGTCAAGAAAACTTCAGTAAAGTGCAGCAGCCAAAATCTAGAATAGAAAACACAACAGCTAAGTGTTTCAGCCAAAATCTAGAATAAATTAAATATATATATATATTAAATAAAACAAAGGGTTTTTGAAAATGGTATCTTTAAATAAAGTGCTTAATTAAAAATAAAAAAATAAGTTGAAGTTTTCCCATTTCTTTTTCTAATATATAACTACATTTTACATTTAAACAATCTCAACAAACATTAACAACTAAAGAGCTTAAACTTTCTCTGGTTCAGTGAAGTAAACTCTACCATGTGCTGCCAGGATTTACTACCGTAAAGACGGAAGAAGCTGCGCAGGGTAAAATAAATGTAACGTAAGTGCGAGAAAAAGTGTGCATGTTTCATGATTTCATTTTTTTTTAACTGAAAGACAACAATAGAGTCATTAGTGAGTCAAGAACAGTTTCTTTTATTTTTCTTATAAAAAATGTAGACCTTGTGGACAGACCAGTTCACAAAAAAAATCTTCTGTTCAGGTAAACAGAATCACATAGTTTTTTTTTTTAAGTTTAGATTCCTTTCATACATACAAGTCAAACTTCTTTGTTCCTTACAAACATGGCAAAACATGTATCGTTTCAACAAGCGTGAGGGACAAACAATCTTAACAAAAGAACAAAGAGCGAAAGGTCAAAAAGAAAACAAAAATACAACTTGAAGAATTTCCAAAGGGAAACAGATTTTAAAGCATAATGCTGCAAATACATTCTTTCTTTTTCCGCAGAGAATAAGAAAAACAAACAAGCACTTTGGTCTTCCTCCTCAAACACACTGACCCTAACCCTAGCATTTTAACGAGTGATGTTAGTTTCAGTTAGCAACGTGCTAACACATTAACTGAGGCAACAATTTACGTCAGCATTTAAATCACGTGAGATATTTTCTGCGAGCATGATAACTTCACGTACCATGTAGAATGAACTTCAAGAGCGATGTGAATATTAAGATCGCAGCTAGCATTTCGCTTGAACAGCAAATGCAAACTGTGTCAAGCAGGTGAGGTACAAAAAAATCTCTGAGACGAGATGAAACTTCTTTTTCTTCCATCTAAAATCTGTTTTGTTTTTCCTAAAGTGCATATCTTCAATCACGCTCATGTTTTAACTGCAGGGGAAGAAGCCTATGACGGGCAGAGGATGAACTGTCTCACGCCATGCTCAGAAATATGTAGCTCTGGGAGTTTGTTAGCAAATATGTCTTTCCCATTTTAATTTACAAAATAATCAAATTTTGACTGAGATACAAACAAATCAGATTGTCCCAAAATGTTGGGAGCAGACGAAATAAGTTCTGGAGCTAAAACTCTTCGTGACGTTATAATTTTTCATCGTTTGTCAATAAAAGTGAGAAATTACAGTAAAACAGGCATCAGCCAAAACAAGTTATTTTGTAAAGAGCCAAGTGTCAATATTTGAATCAATAGGCTTGTTACTCCAATTACGTTTTTATATTTTACAATATAATGTCTCATAGTACAACAGTGGGTGTCACTTGAGAAAAGAATCTGGAGAAAAGGCAGCTGATAATTGTCTATATAAAATAAAAACCACAAACTTAAGTTAGGAAGTGAGTTAATATGCAGCGTTTCAGCCGGTAGGATCAATCTGAGGAGAAGTTTAAAAAAAAAAAAAGCTTGAGGTAAACAACCGTCAAACTCCACTTAAGAAGCTGTTTGGAAGCTCGTTCATTACCTGCATATTGTACCAAACTGTGTATGAAAATAACCTGAACTACATCGGATCAGTTATTACCTTCATATGTTGCTGGAAATACTGTCAGAGGAAAAAAGTAAACAAATACAAAAGGGTATTTGATTGGATTCAACTTGCTGCAGTGAAGAGACCTTCAGCAAACCCTTGACTGTGTTAATACGTTTTTAACTCTCACTCCAGAGTCAATGTCACCTACTCCACATGTTATTTCCATTAACTGGATGATTGTGTCTTTGCAGTGCTGACATCAGCTGGTTTTTCAAAATAAGAACGAAACCAGGAACAATGTTCGGCAAAAAAAAAAAAACTTAACCTACCAAACAATTCTGTTAACATCCAATACTGTTGTATGCTTTAAAATCCAGGAGCTGGTTTAAACAGTGAACAGAGAACAGTTGTAAATACATTTTTCAAATACAGAATAAAAAAAACTGACAATTCTTACATTCTTTTGTCAGAATAGCAGGTTTTAAATTTGTAGTTTAGGATAATTAAGAGTAACTTCAATTGTAGTTTGATCTTGATACACACTGAGGTTTTATTTACTACATCGGTTGACGTCCAAGAGATTTTACGTGTATTTAAACTTTAGAAAGTCAACTGAGAAGAAATCCACTGGACTAGTATTTTTAAAAACTGATTTTAAGGTAATAACAGAGATTCAAGTTTCGTTCTGAAACTCACTCAACATAAATAACTTTCAGCAAATAAAACACAAAAAATGACAATACAAAGATTTTCGGCAGTTCAAAACTTAACCTTCAAATTTGCAAATTAGCTGAAATGAAAACTGCAGCGGAAAACCTTAACTATCACAATAACAATAATAATTTATGCTTATAATACTTTGTGTTGACAGGTAAAATAATAAAGCATCGTTTTGTGCGATAAAACACAAAAAAATGGAAACAAACTAGAATTCAAAGAAACCCTAAGTAAAAACACTGAGTGGGTAAATAAATAGTTTGTGAATTGCACAAAGTGAGAACGTTGAAGGTCAGAGCTCTGATATGTTGAGACTGACGCTCAGTCTTTCAGTCAGTGGCGTCGACACTCGTCCTCTTCTCTCTGTCACGATTTGATCTTCCACAGCTGTCGACACAAACAAACACGCTGCTGTTAGATTTCATACGACAAACATGACGTGATAAAGCCATAAAACAGTCACTTATAAAACGTAAAAGGAAAGAAAGATTAGTTTAATTAAATTGTAAGAATTAACTTCAAACGCTGCATAAAGACTAAATTCAAAGAGAACATATAATAACTCTAAATACTGTGAGGTAATCCAATCGTTAATTCTGCTTATTTTCATAATGAGAGAATATTACAGGTAAGTTTTGTCATGATTGGCTGGTTGCTCAAACAGACCAGCGCCCAGCCAATCACATAACTGGCTCAACTGTGTGATTGACTTTCCATCTGTAAAGTGTGAGCCGTCACATTTTAAAATATTTTCAGATTAAAACTTTCATAGGAACATGGGGGAAAGTTTCTATTCAGATCAAATGATACAGTCTCCAGCAGAGGGCGCTCACTATCACTTAAGTGATGCTGCAATGTTTGAAAGAATTGTATATCGTGTCATATTTGGCAGATTTGTGTGAAAAGCCCTCACATTAGATTCCTGAATCCCTGTATTCCACTGGTCATGTGTCTCCATGGGTTAAACTAGTGACTCTGTGTAGGACAGTGAGGTGAACACACACACTGACCTTCAGGTTAAATCCTAACAGGTCAGAGATGACTCCTGACACGGCCGACAGGATGACCACCTGGGTGATGTTGTAGAGCAGAGGGTTCATGGTCAAACCGTACAACCTGAACGGAGTATCCAGCTCCTGCACACAGAGACATGAGTTAGGTTATTAAACATTTATGTATTAGATGTTTATACAAGTGTCTTAGTAGAGTTATGAGTCTCTTTACCTTGAGTAGTTTAGTAGCCAGTTTTAACACATTGTTGACCAGAGTCAGCTCCTCTTTCTTGTTTGGCTTCTTCTCCATCTTCAGATACAGGTTGATCTGTCAAATGGGACAATGTTGAAACACGTGTCTGCGTGTGTGTTCATGTGTATGTGTATGTGTGTGTGTGTGTGTGTGTGTGTGTGTGTGTGTGTGTGTGTGTGTTGGTACCTGTTCAGTGAGCAGGATGGAGGTGTTGCTGTACTTCTTGCTGGTCTCGGAGCCCAGTGTGACGAACCGGAGCAGGAACAGAGACAGACTGGAGCACCAGATCACCAGCTCCCAGTTATAGTGACACTCCAGGAACGTCTCGTGGACGTGGAGCAACTGAACGGAGAGAGATAATAATGTTATTCAGTCTTTAGAGACTTTCTGACAAACTTACAGCTACTATCTTATGCTCTAGTCTACATCAACACTGAAGCTGATTTTATTTGACTTGATTGTTCAGTGAAATCCAGATGCTGCCTCTAGTGGTCAGGAAGAACTCACAGAAACAGTGTTGCATTTTGCGGTTTGTCGTTACATAATGTGATGAGCTTATAAATATAAACCAAGCATTGATGAGCTTAATATTATAATGTTGACATAATCAGATGTAGTTTGTGAGTTAAATACCTGAGCACAGCAGATGAAGACGACAGACAAAGTGAGCAGGAAGGCTGACGACACAATCACGTCCACGGAGCGCTGAGGACCCCGTCTCTGCACAGAGTCACTCACTATGTGAATACTGAACTAAAATCACCAAGCACAGCTACTGAACCTTTCAGTTGAAGTTGGTGTGTGGTACCTTGAGGTATGAGCGCAGCGACAGCCACATCTTGATGTTCTGAACTTTCTTCAGTCTGAAATGAGGAACCTCAGACTTCCTGGCTCTGCGGGCCGACGTCAGGTGACCAAACAGCTTAGCGAACAGGAGCCTCTGAAATAACAAGTTGATGGTTCAGACTGTTAAGAATCTAACTCGGCTTTTTGGTTTAGCTACACAATGAAAATGTGAATGTGATGATCTCACCTGTTTGTATGTCCTCTCTGCTACGCTGAGCAGGAAAAAGAAGAGCCACGTGAGGCAAACGCGCACCAGGAAGCTCAGTGTTACCATGGTGATGACCATGGCGTCTGATCCAGACCCGCCCCCCAGTGCCACAGACAGAAGCTCATTGGCTGAGAGCGCGGTCAGCTGATCAAAGTCTCGGTTCTGAGCCAGTCTGCAGGAGAGGACCAAACACTGACGTGAGTAACGCTTTCATGTTTTTTACCTTTTTATAACTGAACAAATAATGAAAATCTGTAATCTGTACTAACTAAATAAAAATTATAGTCCAGTTATTTTTATGTTTTGTCATATTAACCTGTATGCAAAAGGTGTGAGTCCAAGAGTCACTGAAACCAGGTTCCCAAACACCTGGTAACCAATACCAGGAGTGTAGAGATTCACCTGTGGAGAAGAATCAGAAACAATGTGATTAATGTCAATATTTTTGAATCCTTCTCTTCCTCAGTTTTCAGATGCGTTATTGGTGCAAAACAACCGAGCATCTGTGATAATAGACTCACTTTGAAATCAGAATCCCCATCACTCACCTTGTTCATGATCATGCCGCTGATCTCCAGGACGGACATGTCGGCTTTCTTACACTCGTTTCCCTCCCACACTATAGCGCTCACTCTCTCCAGACCTGGGTTGGAGCTGTGCAGCCACGGAACGTGACCCTGCAGAGAAACACACACACACACACACACACACACACACACACACACACACACACACACACACACACACACACACACACACACACACACACACACACACACACACACACACACACACACACACACACACACACACACACCTTCAGTCAGCACATTAACACAGACCTCAATGTTTTACCCTGGAACATTTAATACAGAAACAGTAAATATGATCTAAAGTAACTCAGTAAACAATCAAGTCAGATATCTAAAAAATATATATTTTTAAAAAATATTTCTATAAATATTTAAAACACAGTGTGAAGTTCACAGACCTGATGGAAAGGGTCGTCTCTGTATTCCTTCTTAGCAGGAGGGCACACGGGTGTTCCTCCTTCTCCCTCTGTACAAACACCAGGCAAAGAGTGTTACTCTCAATACTATAACACGTATCTCTGAGCACATTAAATGACCAACTTGTCCTCTGCAGATGTTTTCCTCTGACCTGTTTCTGATGTACACGAGGATCTGCACTCGGCACAGTGCAGGAAGTCTTCCCACATCAGGTCCTCCGTCTCTGACTCGTGTCGAGTGCTCTCAGAGTCCTGAGTCCTCAGACTGGAACATCTGGAGCTGCAGCTGGTGCCGGACTTGGGGACGTCCTGACACAAGACGAGACAGATTGTTGCCTTAACGTCCTTTTCTTCTTTGACAAATATGAAATAAACCGATTTTAAAAGGTTTACGTGGTGTGTGTGTGTTTACCTCCACAGCGTAGTGTTTCTTGTAGTGGTGAGTGCTCTTGCGGTTTCTGAGCGTACAGTCACTGTTCATTCTTTCAACCCCCCTGCGGAGGGCGCTGTAGGAGGCTTCAGGGTCCTCCTCGCTGGACGCCTCATCTGATGCTGGCTCCTGTAACACACAACACATCAGCCAAATACCGGAGGGACCCGGTCATCTAGACCTAAATCTATTCATCAACAGTAAATTTAATGATGGGTTGATGAATGACCTTGTTGCCGGTGGGCAGCATCAGACCCGTGCTGCGAGCTGCGTGAGGCGGCTGGACGAGAGAGTTCCAGCACACCTCGTCTGCCCTGTTCAACAAATCACATCGCTGCTCGTGGAGCTGAAGTCCCTCCTCGCTGCTGCGATTGGTCACACGACCGTCCAGCGACACGTAGCCGTTATCCGTCTCGGTGGATTTGTCGATGGAGAGCTTGGACTTCTTCGATCTTTAGGAGGAAATGAAGGGAGGAGAAGAAAAGACGAGTAGAGAGGTAGATGAAGAAACACGTTTGGATTTGAGGGACTGCAGAGTCACAGAAGCTGAGTCTCAGAAGCAAACATGCAGTGGAACGGGATGCATTCAACACTATGGAACATTCATTCAAAATGAACAACGAGACACTGAATAAATTAAAGAATTAGCAAAGTAAACGTGCAAAACCTGATTTAATTAGTAACTCAGGTGCAGTCTGACTTTTTCTCACGAATAGAAATTTGAAAAAGTAAAAAAAAAAAGTAAGAGTGAGTGAATCAGTGGTTTGGTAAATGAACGACAGAAGAAAATGAACTGATGGTGGAGTAGTTGTCTTCAACTCAGCTCGGAAGTGAGTGTGACAGACGATCAATAAATGAAATAAATGAAGAGACTGAATCAGGAGTTGGTTTAGAGGCTTAAAATGTTCCACACTGTTGCTGGAAGCTGATCAGAGCAGAAGCACATGGGGAAGCAGCAAATGGTCACGTTTCTCTGGAAGAATTCAGTCGTTTCATTTGACGACTAAACTCTGAAACTAACTATTGATTTATTGGTATCAATTTTCAAGGTAAGAGTCATGACCCCTTCTGCTTCTTTCAAATATAGCTTGTCCAGCATTTATATTTAAATTAGCTGCAAAGTCTCCTTGTTCCCACTTAAGATGGAGATGCTGCTTTTATTAATGTTTTGATACGAAAAGAATCAACTGGCAGGTCAAGACATTTCTCTTCTTATCAATTTGTCAAATATTATTTACATTTGGTGAGCAGGTCAATCATTTAATCCATCTCCAGGAGGATAAAAGTTCACAGTGCGACAGGAGAGGAGGTGACGTTGCAGCTAAAGAAGCTCCGGTTAGATCTGAGTCAGGGCAGGGATTCAGGCTTTTATTATGAAAACCCAAAATTAAATTTTTAGACTTTGGATAGAGATATTGACATAATTTACATTATTTGCTTGTACATATATTGAATCGGTCTTTTGGGATTTAGGGCTAATATTCCTCTCGATGATTTTGAGCCTGAAGCCCGACCCCGCCTTTGTATATCATCGTGTAGGAAGACGGGAAACGAAAAATACACACCCAGCTTTACAGATATCATGCCAGAAATCTTGGAAGAGAGTGCCCAGGCTGTATGTGGGGCTGCTGGCTGAGTGGGAGTGTGCCGCCCCCTCCTGTGTGTTATCGGTAGTGCTAGACCCATCGCCTTCCCTATGCACCTCCATCTGAGATGCCTTCCTCAACTTCCTTCAGTGTGGAAAGAGTAGAGGGTGGAGAGAGACTTAGAGCGGACGTGGACACTGAGGAGCTACAGCACCGTGTCCACAGGGAACCAGCTCGTCCCAGTAATAATATATCTTTAATTCTCACTGCACCGAGTGCTAACAGTTCAATTTTCACTTTAACAAACTGAACCGTGCAGTTTGAGATCCTGGAACCCGCTGGACACGGAGGCTGAAACAGTTAAAGGCGAATTCAAATAAAATCTGCCTTTAGGTTTTTATTCTGCAAAAGTAGACGTTTTCAGAAAAGGTCAAATATAAGAGTATAATTTTTTTTATATTTTCCGAACATTATTTGGTAGACATGGGACAAAACCTTAAAGAAATATTTTTGTGGGGTTATAAGAATCGATTAGGGAGCGTCACCTTTCATTATATTTCATTTGATGTGTTTATTTATTAAATGATAAAATTACAAAAAGTTGAATGTCTATTTTTGCAGAATAAAAACTAAAGTTTGATTTTGCAGAATTGCTCCTAATCTCTCGCCACATCTCAAAATGTAACGGACAGAGGGGAGATGTGGGAGAGAACTTTTAGTTTTTTGTTTTAATTCAAAAGGCAGGAGGAAACCGGTTATTCTGGAATGTTTTTCAACGATCACTGGTCAGAGAAAAATACAATAACTGGTTTCGATTCATGAGATCAAAGTAGCTTATTTGAGAAATAAAACAGGTGGTCAGCCAAGTTATTTCCTTAAAAACG
The DNA here is from genome assembly GCA_026259375.1 of Verasper variegatus. Classification (NCBI taxonomy): domain Eukaryota; kingdom Metazoa; phylum Chordata; class Actinopteri; order Pleuronectiformes; family Pleuronectidae; genus Verasper; species Verasper variegatus. Next base: position 7,220,204 of record CM048058.1, read on the forward strand.
AAATGGAAAGGATCTAGTGGAAAATGTAAAGAGTGAAATTTGGGATTGTAAATGTGATTCCTGCCCAGAAACGGATTTGTCCATGAGATGAAACGTCTAAAACAGCTGAACGAGGAAAAGAGACAGATACAGAGAAACATTCAGAGGAACAGAATCAACTTTGTGTGAAATAAATGTGGTAACTCATAATTAAGAAATAATCCTGAATGGAAGGAGAACAACTAAAACCTCCCATCGTCCAATTTTCTTCCCTGAAAATTGCCTTTGTGTTTTCTCAGAAAAAGCAGCCGCACACTGACAAGCTTCAAACCAACAAAAACACAACCTGCAAATCTCAACACTACAAAAACACACAAAGTAAAACAAACTACTTTCTACTTTCACACAGTGAATCACTTTGTTCTTTATCAGGGAGAAGTTTCAGCTGTTGGTCAAATGTCTTGTTCCCATTTGCTGCTTTGTGTTTAAATCAGATCAGATGTGGGAATTAAATTTATGCTGGATTATAAATGATGGACTGTGAAGTTCATTTGACTGAAACCTTCTCCGTGATAAACTCATTTAGATTTTGAGTGGGAGAAGCTGACGGAGGAGTCGGCAGAAAGCAAACGACAAAGACAACAAAACACTGTTTCCACACTTTCCTCCTCCACTCTCTCTCTCATGCTGTATTATCTTCACCCCCCCCCCCCCCCTTCGTCTCTTCCTGTGTCTCCCTTCTCTCTGGGTGCAGTGTCCTCTGTCTCCTACATGACTCATCCGTTACTCCCTCTCTCTATATTGTGGTCTTTTTTGCTTCACCTGCAGCTTCCCTCCTTCTCTCCCTCGCTTTAAATCCTCATTTGCTTGACCTCCCCTCCTCCGCATTATTTGTCTCTCCTCTACCTTCCTCTCCTCATCAGTATTACCTCTTTCCTTCCCCCTGTGCGTACCTGCGTCTCTTCCCCCCGCTGCTGGAGGCGGGCTTCGGCGTCCTGGTGGAGACGATCTGACAGTGGACGGTGCCAAGCAGCAACATGAGCCAGATGGCTCCGAACACCTCGGTGGTCGGGATCCCATGAGGCTGAGGGATGGACACATACAGGACTGCTGCTGCCACTGTCGAACAGAGACACGTGTTGTTACAACTTTATCAACAGGAAATAAACAAAGGCATCCATGTTGGTGTCTGAACACAGATTTGTACCCAAAAGTATCCATAATCTGCAAGATTATCGTTGAGTATATATTTCCACAACACTCGACAGTGTGATGGGACTCGGTCCAAGAAATAACCCTGTTACATTGATGCACGGATTCAGAAAAAGCTACAGATGCTGAATTTGTATTCTCTTTTAGAACTTTGTGAGATAGGGACAACTGCAATATTTGTTTCTTGTGTGAAAATAAGTTGTTGATGTAATCATATCTTAACAGACTTACGTTGCAGTAAATAAAGAGCCAACAGTAAAAGATAAATGGCTCTGGACGTGACCTGGATCCACCAGCGGTAAAAGAACGGGAAGAAGACGACACGGACGATGCCTTTCCTGGTCAGCGACGTCCACGGACTCTCGGGTTTGGCCTTGGCAAACGCCGACCCTGGGGAGGAAGAGATTAAAAACACACACTCAGTTTAATGAGAAGAGGTAATTAAGGTCATCGACTCTGTGGCGAGAAGAAAACTCATCAAGTAATTCATCCTGGAGTCAAAACGGAGCCGTGCGTTTTCTTTCCATCTTTTACTTCCTCCTTCTCTGATTCCTTTTCTAACCCCTTTGTCTTTTTTAATCTCTGGATCTTTCGCCACATCCATCATCCATTCATATCCGTCTCATCTACTCTCTTCCTTCGTTTCTTTGTTGATTATCTCTCTCTTCCTGTGCAATGAAATAACAATGAGGAGGAATTTGACTGATCTGATGAATAATTGAACGTGTGATGAATATGAGACTGAGAGACGAAGAGATGAGAGCTGAGATAGAAGGATGAGGACGGAGGAGGCAGAGATGAAGAGTGACAGGAGGTTGGCACGGCAACACCGGCATCTCGGGTTCATGTCTGTTGCGTTAATGTGAGATGATTTTAGCTTCAGCGGGGGTTGTGATTATCCTGATAGATACTGACACACACACACACTTTTCTCACCTCTGACCAAGTCCACGTCGATGAGATCTGGTTTGACATGTCCCGTCTTCTTTGGCTTGTTCCTCAAGCCCTGAAGGGGGAGACAGAGAGTCAGAGTTAATGACAGACAAAAGAAGATGATTATCTCTCACTCTCTCTTTTACACACACACACACACACACACACACCTCTCTTCTCTTCACCTTAACATCAAGTCTCCACAAGGAAATAAAACAAGCCCACACACATCTACGGTAATTCTACTGCAGCAGGCTTCTTGTGCACTTTGTAAGAACACACACACACACACACACTAAGTGTTTGAGGAGACACACCGTGCACTCACACAGCTACTGGCTCTACTCGCTATTAAACAGCACATTAACACATCTAACAGATCAATCTCTACGTTGTCACCCGAGTTCTTCACTGTGACGGACTGATTCCGTCTGAATGTTGACTTCTTTTGCTACTTTACGTGTGTGGATGAATTCACACGAAGAAAGACGAAACCTGCAGCTTTCTTTCATCCCAGTGAGGTTCACGGTTATAGCTCCCCTGTGGCATGCTGACTTCCTGTGGCTGCCGCTCACTTCCTCCTCTGACACATATGCTATATCGGAGTGTGTGCGTGTGTGTTTGTGTGTGTGTGTGTGGAGAGAAACTGCTCAGTCAGCTTTGATGACAAACTGGACTAAAATGTTACCAGTGACTATAAATGATGGAAATCAGATGTGTAGGGTGTGTATGAGAGCCTCTGTGTGAGTGAATACAAATAAGCATGGTTTTATTAGTGTGTGTGTGTGTGTGTGTGTTTTCAACCACTTTGATCTATAAAGTATGTGGCAGCTCATATTTTCTCCTTTACCTTGTTCTTCATCATCATTGATCTCTCAAGATGTTGAAACGTTTTTATTTTTAATTTTTTACCAATGCAGTTTTAACAGCGTCAATCCAGAGAGCGGATACGCAAACGTTACAAAGCCCGAATCAGAGACGAACAATCATAACAAAAACTTTTAAAGCTTTGAAATAAGTGTGTGTGAGTCACGTTGAATAAAGTGCAGATGAAACACACTTGAATGAGACGCCCTCATGCTAATGTTTACATTCAGACCAGTCAAGTTCTCCCTTATCACTAAATGGTCTTATACTGAGGCTGGATGGAGGCTTTTATCTGTGAACTACATGACCAATGAGCTGATAGGCTCTGTGTGTGTGTGTGACGATCGATAGCCTCCTCCTGGCAGTAGTTTCACAACAGCAGCAAAGTCTGTCTCTCCTTTTCTCAGTTCTCTCTATCATGGCATCTGTATAAACTTGTTTTTCCTGCAGTTACACGTTACGTTACTATGGCGAACGACAACCTGTATGAATTCCAAAGACAGATTCCAAAGAGATTAGTGTTGCTCTATATTTTCCTCACTAAAAGCTGCTGTCGGGATTGTTTTCATTTATATTTGTCCTCACATGAACAACTGAAATAGTACATAAATGTATTTTAACCTAAACCGAGACGAATATGCTGTAGTTTTCTGTTTGCACCAGCAGATGGAGACTGGTTTTCCTCTGCAGAGTTATATATTGTTGATTTTGTCAATTTGGGTTATTTGTGGTATTTTAAAAATAGCCAGATTAACAATTAACCCCAGTGTGAAGTTTTCTGGAGAAGCAGGAATGGGAGTTTTAGTCACACGGTGGAATAAAAGTGTTATTTGTTTTTGCAAAGTCAGATCAGATCCGAGGGGAAAAACTTGAAATCCTATTGGTCTCCTATTGAGTATATTTACAAGTTCACTGTAAATAATTTCACTGTAAACAACTCTGTTATTAGATACCAATTATACTTATACAAACTATGTGGAGAGTTCATTTGCAGATGTATGAATCTACAGTAAACAACACCTCTTACTCCTGAGATCTTTTTCTGTTTTTATGAGCCCATAAACAGTGTAATTAATACTTCATAGATGTGAAGAGAGCGAGAGAGAGGGCAAGACAAAGAAAGAAAGAACCAGATAAATGGAACAGTTTGTCCAACTGGGGACAAAAGCTGTGACCCTATTTTGGAAAAAGATGATGGAAGTTGAGGGAAAGTGTGTGTGTGAGTGAGTATGTGTGTGTGTGAGTGAGTATGTGTGTGTGTGTGTGTGTGTGTGTGTGTATGAGTGAGTATGTGTGTGTGTGTGTGTGTGTGTGTGTGTGTGTGTGTGTGTGTGTGTGTGTACTTTGAACTCATTAAAGAGAGAGTCTCTCAGCTCTGTTTACAGGACAAGAGGTGAGGCACGAGGAACAGACGGAGGTAGAAGCGGAGTAGAAACCTCTTGTTGCCAAAGCAACATACTTAGATGTAAAATCAGTTTTTATATCTCCTATCAGTGTGAGTAACTTTAAATAAGTAACATTAAAAGAACATCCTGCCCTGAAGATACTATCTGAAGCTTCATAAGCTCTTCAAACATCACCTCATGAACCCTGGATGTAAGAGAAGCTCCCCAATGTTTTTTAGAAGGGAGCGATGAGGATGTCCTCTTAAAGGGTCGAAGGTGAAGAGGCTTTAATTACCACGACTGAGGACGAGTAAGGAATCACTTCGAGGCACACCCACACATACAAAGAAAAGTGTCCCATTAACCTCGTAAATGAGGCCACAAAGTAATATTATGAAGCAGTGGAAAAAAAGGTCAACCACAAATTGTCCAGTTAGTATCGACCACATGGATCTCACAGGACCAGTATCCTGACTCCTCTTGTAAAATTAAGTGTGTGGATTTTAAAGGCCTGACTGAAGATTTGCAGAGGAACTCTAATTCACAAAGCCAGTTTACATATCAGCAGTCAACAAAATGATGGGTTTCTAAAACCTTCTACATATGTGAAAGGTGTTATATTTTGTGGTGAGGTGAAATCTGACCGACAACCTCAAGGGATGTCAAGTTTAACAGAACCTCTGTGGCCCTTTCCTCTTGTCTCATTGTGCTATTGTGCTGACCAGCTCAAGGCTATAAAAGATGCTGCTTTATTAAATTAAATGATTGTCATGTGGATAATGTAGGTGGCAAGATTATATTTAAGTGAAAAGATGCGTTTCTAGCTCTGCTAGTTCTCTTTGTATCATTTTTAAGTTTCGATGTTGAGCCAAACAGTAAAACAGAGAAGCAAAGTTAAACCTGTGGAGTACGATAACAAATGTTGCAGTGATGACAAACATTTTATTGGTGTTTCTGTCACCACAGCAACCCGTCCACTGCAGTGTCCCAACTTCCTGCTACTTTCTTATTGGTGCTTTTTGATATCGTCTGCACTAAACACTAGAAAACACAGCTACAGTGTGAACGCGGAGTGAGGTTAACACACACACACACACACACACACACACACACACACACACACACACACACACACACACACACACACACACACACACACACACACACACACACACACACACACACACACACACACACACACACACACACACCTTGACATAGCAACTGAACTGTGCGATCAAATCAACCACAGTCTAGTGATCTACAGCATGGGTGAGAGACCTCCTCCCGCTGAATACTCACCAGAGATATAAACTGCAGAGAGGAGGGAAGGGAGGAGGAAGGGATGAAGGTGGAGGTGAAGAGAGGAGAGACGGGCAGGTGACACCCAGCCAGGAAGGCAGAGAGGAAAGAGTTAAAAATAAAAATAAAGAAAACACTGGAAAAGAACTGGCGGATTGATGAAAGTCAATGACAACAGATAAAAAGGAAGAAGAGACAGGACGATAGAGGAAAGTAAGTCAAAGAAAGACGAGACGTGTTGAATAAGTAGGAAGAAAAGTCAAACAGGGAAATGAAAAACAGAGAGAGAGAGAAACATGGAGAAAACAAATGATGAATACAAACCTACCTTTATTTCTCTCTGTTCCACCGATTTCTCCCAAATCTGTTGGTCATAGGCCCCAATCTGAAAAAAGAAAAAAGAATTATAACTACAGAGAGAAGAGCTTTAGCAAACAGAGCAGACCAGAGGGTTCAGTTAATATACGACCTCTTGTGCACGTGTCAGGTCATATTTTGGAAGGGTTAGGGTTAGGAAGACGAATTAATGAACTAAACCACAACACGTGTTTTGCAGACGCACAACAAACTGAAGTTTCCCCAAAGACCTGTCACGTCACCGAGCAGTGACGCAGTAAACAGAGCTAAATTTTTCATATGGAGGAGCAATAAAAAAAAAGTGCTCTGTCTAAGTAGATCTACAAACTACTCTACGTGTTCTATAAAAAAAGTACACAAGTCATCAGAACACTAAATTCTTCTTACTTGAATTATTCATCAGTGTTGTTAGCACAGAATCAAAGTGGTAGATAATGGCCCGATCAGCACAGTGTATGTTATTAATAAGGAAGTATTAGGAATATGGTCTCTGTGAACCTCTGAGGAGCTTGTGATGTGGAAGAGGTTAACACACTTAAACCTGCTGAGTGGATCACGCTGTGATATAACAAACAGCACATTGTATTGACGAGTCTTCTTCTCTCTTATTCACTCTTGACCTCTGTCTCTTTTTAAAACAAAGCTCTCTAACAAGATGAACATGTCCGGAAGCCGGAATTTATCAGTGTCACACACATTGTGAGAGAGGCATGCAGCAGCAGCATGTGTCGCTGTTATGAATAGAGTGAGGAGGATAAAGTGTGTGTACAAGTGGTTCACACACACACACTTCATTTTGCTCTTTGCCATTTCATCTTCTTTTTAAGAACAACTATTTTTCAGATGAACCTCGGCTCTGACTGTTGGACATGAAGTAGAAAAGGATTCTGGGAGTTGAAAGTAAAGTTGAAAGGCCAGAGGAAAGTCTGTATCTTTAATGAGACTTCATATGAGAGAGAGAGAGAGAAAGAGAGAGAAAGAGAAAGAGAAAGAGAAAGAGAGAGAGAGAGAGAGAGAGAGAGAAGAAAGAAAGAAAGAAAGAAAGAAAGAAAGAAAGAAAGAGAGAGAGATCAAGGTCAAAGACAAGGTAAGAATAGCATAGCATGAGGAGAGAGAGGAGGGGAAGTAGATGACTGGAGGATGGAGAGGAGCAGTTCAGGTCACAATTTTATGTCCAAACCCACAGTTTGTGTTGCACTGTGCCGGACACGCATGGTTATTTGTTGTTTTCCCCAATTTAAGATATGTGCACGGTCACAAAATGATCATATGAACAAAGCAGGCATGTTTTTATCTGAATGTCCGATCAGTCTTCAGAACAAAGTGTCTCTATGTAATGATCCTGAGCTCAAACTAATAATATCTGTACTTGTGTACACACACACACACACACACACACACACACACACACACACACACACACACACACACACACACACACACACACACACACACACACACACACACACACACACACACACACACACACACACACACACACATCCCAGAGTCAACAACCAGATACCAGTAAGAGAAGTGCGTCACACACATTTGTACTTTTACAATGCTTTGCTTTCATTTCGAAATCTTTTTTGAACTGCAGCCTGAAGCTTTCACACCATCACAGTCCAAAAAGGACAATTATAAAGTCACAGTTTTCAGTTAAGTTAAATCTCATCTGAGCACAGATCTCTAGCTTTCTAATAATGTCAGTACAGCCAATGCAATTCAACTCGTTAAGGCTGACAGTCTAAGGTGTGCACAATACTTAATTCATACTTATCCAAATTGCATGCTTTTAAATCTAGAAATACCAGTTCATAACTGTGTTGATAAAGTAGAGCAGTAACACTGCTGCCCTCACACGCTGCATTAAGGTAATGTAGAATAGCCTTCTATTTATTAAGCTAAATAAAGTTCACCTTACAATCATGTTATGGTTTATTGAAGAGTCAAAAGTGGATCCTGAGAACAACTGTCCTATTCAGAGCACCGGAGAACATTAAATCTGACGTGTGACTGATTTACTGCGTGACATTTGGGCTGACAGCTAATTTTCCACATCACTCAACCTATTAAAACACACACACACACACACACACATGCCTGTATGTACACACACAGGTTGGAGATGATTCTGAGTACTAGTAGAGGACAGCCAGAGGCCAACATGGCCAGGCTAAGAGCAAAGAGATAAAAGAGGATGAGGAGGAGAGGGTGAAGATAAGGAGGAGGGTGGGCATGGAAAGAGGAGTAATTACAAACACACACCTTGTTACATCATGGAGTAGTGAGATTTGATGGAGTGGAATTAACGGCACTGTAAATCCTCTTATCTTATCTTCACACACACACACACACACTCACTCACCCTTGCAACACTTCTCAAAATAAGTAAATTCTCAGGCAACAAACTTCATGTTTTCCTCCTGCCTCTCACACGTCATTTTCCTGTTCTAAATAAAAGATGAACTCAGCAGCTGCCAAGAGGTTAAATATTCTTTGTCCTGATCAAATGACACGTGAATCCTGAACGATTTCACGGAGAAAGATCACAGAGGGACTTCAGCGATTTGAGAAGCAAATCAAGGGCCGAGTGTGCAACAGAAGGGAAGACGGTGATGAAGCCAAGTGTGCCGCTGCGGCAGTGCTCGGGGTCACCATGGCGACGGATGGAGGGACGATCCTGGCAGAGCGAGGGAGAGCGGGATTATGTCGGCGTAGCAGGGTTATATAAGAAGAGCCTCTGCAGTGGGGGGGGGGGGGGGGGGGGGGGGGGGGGTCCTACACATACACACAGATAGAAGCTTGTTTACAGAGAGACGGTGGAGCAGGTTTGAGCTTGTGTGTCTGCAGCACATAGACATACATAGAGTTTAACACATTAACACATATCAGCTGAGAGGAGTCCTCAGTGCTCACTGATGTTGTTATAGATCAGCTGAGGTTCAAGTAGCATCAGGATAAAAGAGACTGAGGAGTGTGTTGCCTTTTCCAGTACAAACCATTTACTCTGCATTAAATAAGACTGACTGGACTTTAAAGCTGCTCTGATAACAGTGGATCAAATGACTTTGTGAAATTTGAAAGGAGTCATTCATAGAGAAATATCCCAAATAGTTTAGTCAGCTCTATGTGTTGTGATGTTCGTCTTTAAGCTCAGTGTTTTGGTTTTTACGGTTGGACCCACGATGTTTCCCTAATGAGGTGACTTTTCTTTCCGCCAACCAGTTGATCAACCACAGTACTTTCCGCTCTGTGGAAACCCCCCCTCCCCCTCCCCCTGTTTGTGAAAAACACCTTTTCAACTATGTCTGTGTAGGTGTGGCCAGTTTTGACACATTGATAAACCACCAGTGGAAACACAAAGACGTGTGCGCGAACGAGGCTGCTTTCAGTTTCAGTGAATTTAAAAACATTTAAAAAACGCGACAAGGACTGAATCAATGAATAAAGCAAATCTGAAAGTTTCACTCCAAATCTGTCATATTTCGAATCTGTGAGCCAGAGTCCAAAAATAATCAGCTCAATACAACAAAAGATTTTATAGAATCTTACATTTTTACTGCCAATCAAATTATTAGTCAATTATCTTGACTTTATTTTGAGACATTGGTTTTTTTTTACATGAAATTCACAATTTCAACAAAAACTTCAGACAGTGTGGATGTCTACAAACACCCCCAATGCAAATAATAAAGAAAATGCATGAGCGAAAGAACAAATAAAAGGAATTCAGGTCAGACAGCTGGTTGTGGCATGAGGATTAACCCCTCTGCTGTGTTTTCACGCAACCCTGGCAACAGAGGTGTTTCTGTAGAGTGTGTCTGCTCTATTCTCAGCTCAAACAGGTGTGTGTGTGTGTGTGTGTGTGTGTGTGTGTGTGTGTGTGTGTGTAACCCCTTTCAGCAGTCACAGACACCTACACAACAATTTACCAAGGGAGGCTGAGATTTTTTCCCTTAAAGTGAGGTTCAGTGAAAAACCAAAATATGTCATGAGTTCAAAACCTATAGATCTTCTGTTAAACATACAAGGAAAAGCAGTAGAACTATAACTAATCAAATAATTACAGAGACAGTTGCAGATTAACTAATCAACTGATCCAGCTTCAGATCATCACGTTTTAAAGGAAATCTCATCATTAATATATTTCTTCGGGCTGTAATCAATTAACCGATTTATGTAACAATGCCACACAGCAGAATGCCACACACTAACCCTAACCTTAATGATGATGTGCATGAGAAAAACATTAAATTTCAGCTCCAAACAGAAGATTCCTGCATCTGCACAGAATTAAAGCTAAACCCAAAGCTGTGGACGGACAGAACAAGGTCTTAAGAAATAACTCTAAGAGCCTTAAGTGAAATTTCCATGTACAGCTGAAAAGAACATGGCAGAGAGGACGGAGGAGAAGCACCTGCAAAATCTAACTGAGGAGCTTAACATCACGCTGCAGAAAGAAATAGACTCATGCAGGCAGCTGCAGCTGGAGTCAGCTGAGAGGGAGACGGCTCCTTATACAGGGAGGGAAACAACCGACCAGCACGTCTTTAAATCCAAGACCCTGGAGAGGAAGAGGGATGCTTTCTTCAAAATGAAGCTCAGCGATATCACTGATGACAGAGAGGAACGCAAATGGATGCAAATCAAATGGAACAACTGATAAGGAAAAGATCTGCATGCTGAAAGGAAACTAAGAGAGCAAGCCTCACAAAAAAAGAAATCAGCAACATCTACATGCAGCTACAAGATTCCTGCACCCGACAGAAGCTGACATGAAACCAAGTGGTGTCTTTCCCAGAAACACCAGGAGCTGGAACAAAGTCAGACTATGATAAAGGGGCTGTGTATAATCTCTGGTAATTTATGCGTTGTCTTCTCAACTCTGAATATAGCCACGACCTCAAACAAGTCACATACACAGACTTCTGTAAAGTCATTAACATCCTCAGATCTCGCCCCTCGTATATGAACTCTGTCCCTCGTTTCTTAAAATAGGTCGCAACTAAAACAAGCTATAAGCTGATTATTATTAGTTTAACTTTTAAACCCATATCAGCTACATTCCAGCTATGCAGATTAAGGTTCATGACACTGTGATCACAATGAGGCGGATGATTTATCTCCACAGGAAGTCGTTAGCTTGGAAAAGTCAAACACAGGGTCAGACTTAAAGAAAGAAGTGTCTGTCAGATATAAACAGATACCGACTGCGTGTCTACATGGGTCTTGTGTGATATGGGCCTGGTGGTTAGAGAAGAGGCAGCTTCTACTCTTACACTCAGTCTATTTGCAGCCTGTCTTCAGACAGCACAGTCAGAAATATCCTGTGAATCACACGGGACACTGTCTGACGACCTTTCGAAAATAAATACATTTAATCGTGCATTTACAAACATGCACAAAATTTGCTTTTAACATCATCGTCTGAACTTTCTGTTTGCCATGGAAGTGAGTGCCATTTTGTTTATGGTGCTCACTTTAGTAGAAAAGAGATGAAGTATCATATACTGTGAACAGCCCACACAAAAGTTCATTAAGCTCCGTTGTAATAATAATAAACTTTACTTATATAGCACTTTTTGAAAGACTGATTTACAAAGTGCCTCACAGACTTAAAAAGAAGAGACAATGGATAAAACAGAGAACACTGAGGTAACAGGAAAGGACGTTAAAGTGTCTTGACCAGCGGGTACCGGGAGCAACAGCTGGTTGTACTGGGATGGCAACAGAAAGGTCAGAGGTCATCTCAAAACTTCAGCATCCAAAATCAAAACTCTGTATAAAGGAAGGAGACTAATCCTCTGAATGCATCACAATGACAGCATCCACTACATGACACGACACAACTCACATAAGCCAACAAGTGTTTTTCCACCACGTGAGGCCTGTCACACATGCACACATATATATATATACTCTCTCGAGGGCATGGCTTCTGTACTTGGCAGGATTTTAGGTGTTTGCTTAATGCCAAACCTCAAAGTACCTCTCTCACACTGGTATTTTTAGCAAAGCCCAGGGCCGATCAAAACATCATATAACATGAAGCCGGTTTCACCGTCTGAGCCTCGACAATCTGCTGTGAAACATGGATCCCTGCACGACAGAGATAGTAGGACTGTGGGAGTTAAACAAAATCTTCTTGTCCCGATGACTCAAAGCGATGAGACAAGTAAGCCTTGGTTGTGACGCAGAAAATCCACAAATGTGATCTTCAATACAATATACAGTCAGGTAGTCAGAGGAAAAAGCCTTAACAAGTTTAGAGACATCAGAAAGAAAGAAGCCCTGAGGGGCAGACAGACGTGTGGAATCTTCTCCCGGAAGGATTTATTCAGTCATGACTCAGCAGTTCATATCACTGATGTGCCTCTGCCCAGACAAGCTCCAAATCCACTTTCACACAATGATCTCAAGAAGCTGTATATTTCCAAACACATAATTGACGACTTAATGCCCTTAATATGTAATTAACCAAAATTAAGATGAATTTCCAAACCACAATAAAGAAACTCAGCTGGAAAAGATTGCAGTGTTTAGTCGAAACCGTTAATTAACTTCTTGTGAGTCATATTTGAATCCAGTGAAAGCTGTCTCCACCTGCCTGGTGCCGGCAGAAGACCAAAGTGATGGATGAAACACAGATACATGGAAACAGAGGTTGCAGAGGAAATAACAGGCCGAGTGAGAAAGGAGGCAGACGGGGCCGTAACGACAGAGAGACAGGTTTGTGAGGACACAGAGAGACGGGCAGACAGAGTGTAAGCTGAGAGCAACAAGGGGGGAGGCAGTGCAGAAGTCCAGCAGAGGATCTGATATCTGATACTATGGAACAAGAAGACACACAACACCAGTCAGCCGCTGCTAAAAGAACCAAAGAGTCTATTTCTAAAACACTGGAGGATCAATAAAGAGTCTAAACCAATGGTTTTGTAATGTAAAATGAAAAATAAACAAATGCTTCAGTTATGATTTCCTAAGTGTGACACAGAGCTAGAACCAATACATCCAACAATTAATCCATATTTGATTATTGCAGATACATTAAATGCAAATTGCACGATGCAAAAGATCCATTTCAGGTCATTAAGATTAAACCACCAATTCATTTATTTTATTTTTTTAACTGCAACACATCTTGTAAAGAATCACTCAAAAAATACTTCAATTCAATGTGAACTATTTTAACATTTACATTATGTTCTTGTTTACATCCAAATACTGTACTAGACATATCATTTTGGAAAAACAACATATTACAGCATCTATGATACTTAACAACTTGAGATCATCCGCAAAACCTGGTTAATAGAATTTTTATTTTGCTCTGTTATTTTTATAAATCTCATTCTCTTTCTGTCTGTTGTCTTTAGGCAAAGACATATTTTGTTGAATCTGGAGGAGGTGTCTGAGGAGTCACTCATCTCTAGATATTTATTATGTTCATACATCTGCACATTCGAATATGTGTAAACACACGACAACAAGACTCACTGATTTTAACGGCCAAAAACTGCTGCGTAAATACAGAATTAACACACTGCACAATCCAATGTGAACCAAGACTCTATACACCAACAGTCGATATCCTAAAGACTAGATGTCAGGCAAAAAAAAAATTGAAATACAGCTTTATATAATCCCTTTATATTTTTAAAGGGTAGATCTTTTTTTTCATAGAGCTGCAACAAAGGCAAAACGAAAAGAGCAAATTGAACAAAAATGAACAGCATCTTACCTTTTTCTGGTACCACACCACAGCATCTTTTACTTTGGAAGCCATTTACATTTCCCTTCTCCCGGCCTAGGGCATCTTAGACTGAGAACAGAAAACACACAGCGAGAGAGAGAGGGAGAGAAAGAGAGAGAGAGGGGGGGAGAGAGAGCAGTGTCAGTGACTGAGTAATGAGGCGAGAGCGAGGAGGACTTACAGCTATATACCTGGTAGGCAGGTGTGTCCTGACGAATGACAAAGGAGAAACAAACACTAACACACATTTATTGTGATGTGAGTGAAGGTGTTCCTTAAACATAACATACAGACACACACAGACACCCCCCCCGCAGTACTAAAAAAAGCCAGTCACTTCACCACCCAGTCTCCCGTCTCACAACATACACAGCCTCTCTATGAACCACAGAAAAATTGTTACTTCTCTGATTGGTGGGGTTCGAGCTGGATGTTCCCACTGATTCATCACACAGATATAAAACAGAGTCCAGTCAGTGGTGACAACATAGAACTAATAACACCTCCTTAGTGTCGCTCCTGAAAGTCTGTGTCTAAAACAAGTGTAGGATTATTAAAACGTGTACGAGCGCGAGTAGACCATTGATGTGAGGTGTATCTGATGATTGATGACTCACTTTACAACCTGGATACTTGTGCTGGGAAATGATCATTAGCAACTGCTTAAGAGAAACACTGATTTAAAAAGGTTGTGTATCAATGAAGATGTGTTATGAATGAAAGATATAAAGCAGAAACATGACAAAAACGGAGAAGAAACAGCTCAACTCAAGGTCAAAGATTTTCCAGAACTTCACAAGTTAAACTGAGCCCAAGAGGAAAAGTGGAGCACTCACTTTTTCTTAGTGATAGCTATTAATCAGAGACAAAAACCTAAGCGTGTGTGTCAGGATCTAATAAGTCAATTTATATCTGTAACCAGGCGCTGCAGGAATCTTGACGTCATCTTTGCCTGCAAGCTGAACTTAGTAGAAACATATCACATCATTAGTTCAGGCCTGTTTCTACCAGATGATGAACATTGCTATGATTCAACTAGAATGGAACTCAGTAGATTGCATACCTCGCCAAGACCCAACAGTGTGCACCAAACCGCACCCACTCATTGATATTAGGACGCTAACATGTTTTTTCATCAAGATCCATGAACTACTACACAAATTACCACCAAAATTGAAAGGGTTCCATCTTAACCCGTGTCCCAATTCTTCCACCAAGTGTGGTGGAAATCTGTAGTTTTTGCATATTGCTGCTGACAAACCAACCAACCAACCAACCAACCAACAAACAAACAAACGGAAAGAGGTTAAAACATAAGGTGAGGAAATTAGCTCTCTCTCCGTGCAAACTCGTGTGCATTCAACTGGTCATGTCTTCTCTATTGTAAACCTCCATTTACACTAGAGGGTTAACATGCAATGATCACTTTTATTTGATATTCACGTTATAGACAGTGACCATGCAACCATGTCTGTATCCACTGAGTGCACGAAGTCTGCAGTGTGTCAGTGTGCCGTTACAGCGAGTCGTCTTCGAAACAGGATCTTCTGGGGATGGAGGTGATGTGAGCCTGTCCGTTGTGGTTAAGTGTCACTGTTGCTGTTACTGGACACTGAGATTTACTAAAGGGAGATATTTTGTCCTTGACCAGGCAACAGAGACAGATTGTACTCATTCATTGAGTTCTTTAAAATACAATTTGACATTAGAAGTAGAAACGTGAGTTGGTTCGGGTTGAAGAGGAAGACGAGGAGAAGTGGTTAATGAGCTGTTAAAAGAGGGAAGGAGAGAGTCTCCATGTTTTACACTTGTGCTGCCTCTGTCTCTTACCATCTCTTTCCTATTTCTCCGTCATGTGAACTCAGTGCTGTCCTGCTTGTGTGTAGAAGGGATGAATTGGGAGCAGGTGAACAGACTAATGGAGGACACTGGCTGCAGGCCAGGTTGACTCAGAGGGCAGCATCCGTTCAGCTCCAGGAAAAATGACTCATAAAATATTCCAAATAAACACAAGTTTTCCTTTTTTTGGGAGCATTTTAAAAGAACTATTTTCCATTCAGCTTTTCATAAATGTACATTTTTTCTGCTTCCACTTTCCACTCAAGTTTTATGTCATTGACTTTGAATAGCACATGGCAGAGCGAAGACATGCTGCTTTGTATGTGAAGGCCTATTTTTGCTGCCACCTGAATCTGACATTTCCAGTTAGGAACATACCTTGTTGTAAGTACCTTTCTATAAAATCAGTCAGAAGAGCCTTCAGTGTTATTATGTGACATTTCATAGGTATAGTTATGCAAAGTGGTGCCACATCCATGTGACCTTCAAATGCACCTGAGAATGTGTCGAAGTCCGAGCTGCGGGTCAAAGAATGTGAAGTTCAACAGCAGGAAGACGACAAATGTTTTTACTCTACCCCTGCGGCACGCACAGTAGTCTGCTATTAGTATAAACAAACGCACACAAACACAAATGCCCAAAATGTAACACCTCTACAACTGATTGAGTTGCATGCAGCATTTACATTTACTATCGATTCAGCACCATATAATACAGAGAATTTCCAGTTAAATGTCGGTTTGCCGTTCACGTGTGTGTCTGCACTTTTGCATCGGAAGGCAAGCAACATTTTTAGAAACAGGAAGAAAGTATTTTGCTCGCCGTCGTCTACAATTACAATCAGGACTCCTCCCTCCATCTTCCACTGCTGAACCACACCATTCTTCACATATATACACACACCGCACTGTGCATTTGCTTTTTGCTGTTATCTATAATCATACAAAGAAAACATGCTTGAAGTCTGAGAGATGGAGAGAAGGAGGGAGAAAGAGAGTGGAGACTTTGCTGGTTAGTGCTTTTTATGTGTAGCGGTTACACAAGTAAAAGGATTTACAGTGTAAATAAAAGGCTTCATACTAAAACTTAAGTGGTAGAGGCGGTGAAAGAAAGGAATAAGGGAGAGATCAAGATAGAGGAGAGGGGTTGTATGTTAAGAGCAAACACTGGAGGGTGAAAAGGTAAAAATACTGTTCTCTGTTATCATAAACACTGAGACAAGTTTATTTCTCATTCACACAGAGACCGGCCTGTCTCGCACATTGTTTTCACAGCCCAAACAGAGACATAAACTTGGCTTGGATTTAAAATGTTAATTTCACAGGAATGATGCTTGCACTCTAATGTACTCACGAGAAAAGCAGCTTGTATTCCTATAATATAAAACTCCAAATAAGTCTATACAAGCTTATTTTCGGGTTTACAGAGAAACAGATATTCCTATTGTATCTTTAAACACTTTCCAGTTTGATTTACCTTAAAGTATCAATAACTAAGAAGGGCGCTAGGAGAACGCGTCGCTCTGCCAAAGCTAACGCCCTATCTCACTATTTCAGAGAAATGAAAACAAAGTCCTGGATCCACCCGCTCATATGGATCCGCTCCAAAAATTGAATGGGATCATGCCGCACCCCAAAGTGTCACGGAAATCGGTTAAGTCGTTTTTAAGTAATCCTGCTGACTGGCAAACACAAACAGACAAAAACATAATCTCCTTGGCAAATGTAGCTAAAACAAGACGTATATCAATGTAACGACACAGAACCGGGATTTTATCCTGATGTTGCTTAAATGTCTTATTCAAGCAAATTATTTTGATGATAAATTGTTTACTCTATAAAAACTGAAATTTAGTTAAGTCACAGTGCCCAAGGTAAGATTTTCAAATTGCTGGGTGACAAATTCAAAAACCCATCGATCATTAGCATTAAGACTATTTTATTGTACACACTCAGAAATTAGTTGCCTAAATATGCCTCAAATTCATGAATTATACTCGCCCCAAAAACGCCCCATCTCAGAACGTAACAAATTTCCAAATATACTGTATATCATTACTATTCACAATATTCAATCAAGTTTAAGTTTTATCTTCTGGTTTGATCTGTAGCTGTAATAATTACTACATGATATTTTTTATGACCAAGCATAAAATCTATTGATAAACATTAGGCCTGAGAAGTTTCTTTTCACAGCAGCAGCAGTTCTACAAAAGGCACATTAGAGTTAAACTATCCTCAGAAGCATTTCTACAATTTATGACATCCGGTCACTGAAGTACACAAAGACAATGGTTTGTTGTCCAACTGCTCTCGAGCAATGACTGCTAAATACCCTGCTCTGAACAAATGACAGATACACTGCAGAACAACAAAACAATAGTAAGCACGACCAGACATTCATCCAGACAGACAAACCCCAGAGAGCGTCACTCCATCATTAGTGGAGACGCACCACAGACAGTAGCGTCTTTCTGGTTTACCTCGAGACTCTCAAATCCAGCCTCTATTCATAGACTGTGATAAGAGAGACAGGCAGGTCCTCCCTGTTCAAAGCCTCAAAATCCCTCCAACAATCCTCAGTGAGGCCAACTGTGATTCACACACATTATCAGACACAAACAGACGTATATTATTGCCTAATACGACCACACACACACACACACACACACACACACACACACACACACACGATTAGCTGTAAACTGCTGGGTTATTATTTATACTGGAAAAGTCAGAGGCAGGGAGTTGTTTTCCAACACAAAACCACACACTCGCAGTGTTCCCAAAATACACTGAGGTTTGCTAGGGGGTATTTAGGGAACGTAACCGAGACAAAGCACACACACTATACTTATAGATTCTCCAAATGAAGCAGAATTCATCGACATTTCTTCATTTCATTTTTATCTCCAACTCCAGTAGCAGCAACAAAAAAAATATATTATTTCACTAAACGTACCCATTACAAAGCTTGCAAAGAATTTAATAACACACTCTCTCTCTCTCTCTCTCTCTCTCTGCAGCTCGAATGTTTGCCAAGTCCCTCTGACCAATGAGCTGACCCATTTACAGAGAAAGAGAGCGGTCAAGTAAGACAGCATGCATTATGTAGGCCACAGTTTATATGAGGACCCTTTTTGTGATTGTGATCGAATGTGTGTGTGTGGGTGTGTGTATGTGAGAGAGAGCAAGTGGGTGTGGTGCGTGTACATGCTTGTGTGTCTTCTTTGTGCATGCAGGAAATAATTGAGCGTAATTAGCCATTTGTCTGTTGCAGCTACTGTATGAATGTTAATGTGGATGAAGGTCAGTGGCCGAACAAGATTAAGTTGTGCAGTGTGTGTGTGTGCTAGTGTAGTATAGTAAGAAATGAAAGATATTTAAAATGTTTTTCAGCAAAATTCTGAATTATTTCTTTATAATGTAAACACCCTGTTTATAAAAGGGCTGGTTCTTGTTGTGTGCCCTACAGAGCTCACATCTATTTATTTCTTAAATCTGGATATGTGGAAGGAAATCAGAAACTATTTGTGTTCAACCTCAATACTTTTTGGCGCCGATAAAACGTATCTAAAAATCCACGGTTACAATCAATTACAGTAAGTGTACCACCAGTCAAAAAGTAGTGGTGCAAAGATTAATGGTAACAGGAGTCTGCTACATCTATACATTACCACAGATCCAACTTGCCACCTCAGCTGGACAATTTCCCTAGAGAAGCTCTTTTAAAACATTATGAAAAAATTATTAAAGGCAACACTTCTTCATAGGTCGGATAAAGGACTGGGGAGGATTCAGATTAAGAATAAGGTGATTCACTGTATTCTTGTCTGATAAAATATTCTCAAACCACAACAATACAGATGACTTTTTGTCCCTAGTATCAACTTACATTACCACTCAAGGTTCAATGGTACTTTAATTAAATGTATTTTCCAAACAAATAGGCTGAAAGGCCATGAACGAGAAGGAGAAACAGATTTAAGTCAGCCAGGACAGCGCTTGTTGTGAAATGTAACTGAATATGTTCTCTGGTTCCTTCATCCACTGCAGCAACAGCAGAGGTTATATACACTGGATAAACTTTGAAATGAGTCCCATTAGATTTGAGATCGTAATGGGGAGGAGGATTCATATGTTGGCTGTGAAATGTTCCATTATCTGCTATGAGCCGCAATCGGTGGGTGACCTTCAGTGCTGCCACAACTAAAACTACCACAGACCAAACAAAACAGATAATGGAAAATTGTCTTGCAGACAAAAAATCTATTCAAAATCTATTCAATTTGGGCTGCATATGCAGAGAGTAGCTGTGAGACAAGTTTAAATCGGAAATGAGCATGAAGCAATACTGCAGAGTTGGCAACTAAGTTGACTTGGGATGGAGCAATAATAAATACTTTTTAAACTGTATCAAAAGAAGAAGAGATATCAGAGTTTTTCTATCCGATTTGTTTCTAATTGAAACTACCGACAGTGTAACATCTCTCTGGGATGTCAGATGAAAACATGAGCACAGGAGGAGACCTTCTTTATGAGTCTGGTAACTCGTGATGTGTAACACAAGCTGTTCCCCCTCTCTCTGGGTGCTCTATATTTCATGATGGGTGCAGGTTACATCTCTGAGCCGGGCCGAGGGGGCACGTGTGTGTGTTTTACTAAGTGTGTGTGCGCGTGTGCATGCCTACAGGAAATATGACGCTGTGCAATCAGCGATGAAGGGTCGAAGGTGTCAGGGGGATTCTGAGAGTGTGCATGTGTGTGTGTGTGTAATTTGGGGTGGTGGGACGTGCAGATCATGTTTTCCATCGAGTATTCCCTTGACAATTTCAAGTGACACCAAACAAACCTATACTTGACCTAATCAGGGCTCCATCGTTTAGCAACACACAAACACATACGCACGTGCACGCACGGTACAGTTCATTAGTTAATAAGCTATTTAAGGACTCATGCACGTGGCCAAGAAACTGAAAATACTGTATGTTTCATCAGATGAAGGTGGAGATGAGTGGCAAATGAAGACAATATGGTCTATGCTGCTGTGAAGTTCAAATGTAAAATGCTCTTTCAATAATATTAAAAAAAATAAAACTAAGACAAAATTCTATAATTATGTCTTACATTTGAGTTTCAGTAAAAATATACAAATTAAAACAGAATTCAATATGTTTTTGTTATATAAAGTAGTAACATGGACAAACTGTGTGTTGGTACTGAAACCACCAACCACAGATGAACTGAAACAAACTGCAGACTGGCACGGTCACACACACACGTACACACACACTAAAAAAGGCCTGTGTTTAACTCTTGTGCTTGTCTCAGAGGGGAAGTGAAGTTATTCTCTACATTTTCCTGTCTTTCTGTCTGTCTCTTCCAGACATGATGAACACAGCACTTTACAGCACACATGAAGTGCTGCTGTCTGAGCAGGGTGTGTGTGTGTGTGGGGGGGGGGGCAGCTGACACCCTCGCAGCAACAGAACATGGAGGTGTGTTGTGCACAAACAAAAACAGCCAAAGTTGAGTATGGTTTTCAACTAGTAAGCATGCACTGAAATCAACACCCCCCCCCCCCCAGACCTATGAGCAACATTTAATTGTTTAATCATCTAATTGCACACGTCCCTAATCCTGGACACTGGGTAACTGGAAGCTGCAAGGTGAAATTTAAAAGGTTTCTCCAAACATTCACAAGTTGCCTCTGAGACACAGAATGAATTATCAGGAACCATAATGAATTACATCCGGCAGAAAGGGATTTCGAATGGTTAACTTTCTCTGTGCAGCTCTTGGGCGGAGGTCAGAAAACCAACCAGCATCTTCCTCTTCAGAATAATTATCCCCAACGTGATGTATTGATCATCATCATCACTGATAATAATCTGTAACTCAATGTGACACTGAATGTCTCCTCAGTGTGTTACACTTGGAAGTTATTATATTGCTAGCTCAGTGATAAGTGTTGCAGCACATGGCTCATGTGTTGGGAACAGTAACGGCTTACAGATAAACCCGTCAGAAATACTATAAAAGTTAAAGGCTGAAAAGTTCAACCATAAGTGTCCTTCCAGTGACAGTCTAAAGTCTTGTGAGAGGAAAAGAGGCAAGCTGTTCATCAAACCACAACCACAATTGCAACACAGCGAGTCCAGACGGTTTGTGGAAGACGCTGTTCTGTGTTTTCACTGAATCCAACAATCCCCTCGACCGAAGCTACAGTAACAGAGACGCTTCCCTCAGAGAGAATTAAAACATCAAATAAGCATCATGGTGGGTTTTCACTGCGCCTCAAAAATATGCACCGAGCTGAGAGGACAAGAGTTCATCAAGTGCAGTGGAGCTTTTGATTTTCAGAATCAGTAGGCTGCTGGCTTTGTTGTGTCTGCTGAGGAGGGACAAATAACACTATAATCATTGTGACCTCAACATGAGCAGAGGGTTAATGAGCCACTGGATCTAAAAACACCTGAGTGGGTCTGTCGCTGCATCTGCACCTGCAGTGCAACTGGAAAAATGTTTGGGCTGTGATCACAGCAGACAATAGGAGATATTACGTGTGTGTGTGTGTGTGTGTGTGTGTGTGTGTGTGTGTGTACAAAATGACTCAACAAAAAATGAATTTCACCAAACCTGATCTGACTACTACTTGGGAGTGTATCTCTAGAAGCTTAACTTTAGTAGCTGATCGCTCAGAGGTCAACAGTCAAGGTTAATAACATGATCTGAAGAACACATTTTCCAAAAATGTTTCAGCAAATAGAGCAAGAGAGAATCCAAAGTCAGAAAATGACACCATTCCTAGTATCAAGCTGCACTCAATATGACTATAGATACGACCTAAAGCCTTTATAGATTAATAAAAGTATACAAGAAAGAAAGTGGCATTATTACAATATAAACATGCTTTGCATTGCCCAATTGAGGCATATACACATTATTATTTACACCTGCACTTCTCCTACTGAATACAATTATTGTTTCAGCTGATATTAGAAGAGCAATGCTGGTGTAAGCTTCCCCAGAACATGTTGATTGATTTCTGTGTTTAGCACAAAATGCTCCTGATGGCAAAGCTCAGTCTTGACTTTTGACCTTGAAACTTCGACACAAGCCACCAATCTAGTGCAACATGGCCGAGTTTGTGAACGCAACACTTCTCCAGCGACTGAGAGGCCACTTGTTCTTTCTCCCTGTGACCTTTCTGCTCATGGTTGTATTTCTATGAATTATATCTCTGCCCTGCGAGCCATACTGCAGCTGTAGAATAAGTTGATATGGCAGTAAAGTGTGTGTGATGTAACAACGTTGCAGCCGATGATGTAACAAGCTCTGCAGGCAGATTGTAGCTGCAGAACACAAAGAGCATCTTCTAAGAGCTCCTTGAATAGACCGACAGAGGAGAGGGAGAGAGGACTCTCGCTTGTCAAACAATAGTCTGGGTCTGATGATGCACACACACACACACACACACACACACACACACACACACACACACACACACACACACACACACACACACACACACACACACACACACACACACACACACACACACACACACACACACACACACACACACACACACACACAGTCAACCACTGCAACTTGCTTTGTGCAAATACAGATGTATAGACTGCAGTAACTGACCTCCAGCTCCTGAATGCTGCAGAACTGACGCACAGCTACACTGAGAGACAAGTGCTTTTACCCAAACAGTAACTAGTCACTCAATGTCTCAAAATCACACACACACACACCGCCACCAGGCAGCCTCAATCACAATGTGTGTGTGTTAGCACAGCCAGCCTATATGAGAATGTGCAAACAGCAATGGTAATTTTCATCTCTCATATGTCGAGAGCTAACACATTTTACTGACTGCTCTCTTGAAACCACAGCTTCCTGCTGTTTCACACTGAAGAACTACATTATGAGTGCCTTGCTCAAAGGCCCCATGTGGCATCTAATAACTGATAAATCTTTTTGATGTTATGCAGTCATGCTTGTCACCCTCTGTTTAAAACTGAGATGTAAACATTCACGGGGCTGCAGGTGGACTGAGTACCTGCGTAACTGTACAGGAGTCACACAAAAATAAAATCTAATTAAAGGTTTTGCGTCATTGTTACACAACAGGGCTAATCCTGCAGTTTGGTTTTTAGAAACAGTAAAGCACCTCTTGAAATATTAAAACACAGACATCCACATCAAACCGGCACAGTGGAACAAAAACATGTTTGATTCTAGGCTACAGTCCAAACACAGGCAAGCTGAACAGGTGCAGCAGTAGATGATACTGCTGTCAATTCTGTCAGGCTACAGATTTAAAACTGTTCCACCTCTTCAGCCTGTATTAACAGATTCTGATATACAAGGAAAAATATCGGATGACAGGGAAAAAAGGGTGAATTCAGTGATATGGATTCATACGGGATTGTGCCAGTGCAGCGAGTTGAGTTAATTTCGGGGTGAAATTGCAGTGGAAAATCTGGATGAGCGATGACAGTGTTAGTCAGACAGTGGAAGAGACAGACTGGCTGGATGTCAAATCGTGTTGGATAAATCACACAGCCGGCTGAACTGCGAGCCTGACCGCCTGCTGAAGACTGCGACAGTTTCCCCAGCAGTGACACAGGATCGGTAGCGGAGGGAGACCATTATAGGACAGAATACAATAGAGAATAAGTAAGCAGATCAATGCCAGCAAATAAAAGGAGCAAATTATAGTTGATAAGTCTATTATTAATTTGCTGTTTAATATACATTCAATCTGCAATCTTCGCTGATTTTCTTTGTCTTATATGATGCTAAACTTGTGATTTCAGTAACATCTGCACAAATGAAGCAGTTTAAGGTCATGCGTTTGGACTCTGGGAGGCTGCGATTGACGTTTTTCATTATTTCCAAACATTTTACAGATCAGATGGAAATTAGGGTTGGCAGACTCATCGATAAAGAGGGCGATGCACCAGGTGATTTATAGGTTGAGGTGGTAAAACAGCCAGATGCTGACACAGATCTGTGGGGAGACAAGTGACATCCCTCTCCCACCCATGCAGTGTTTATGATAATTTATGAGGTAACCACAAAGAAATCCATCTCAAGGTCTAAACTAGAGTGAAATACATGGCATTGTCTGTGTGAGACAATAGACGCGCTAGTTCTCCCTGAAGATTGTTTCACGTTAGAAAAACTATATAAATTCTTAATGATTTCAAGCGACGTGGCCCCTTAAAGTGGGGCAAAGGAGATTAGGGATGGAAAATAAAACCATCAATAACGATGGCAACATAATTATCATCAAAAACAATTTAACAAAGGTTCTATGTATCTTGATGTATTTCTAATGCATTGTGCAACTATGGATAATTATGTCTTATTATATTTTGCTTCTGTTTATCGCGATAATCATCGACATCGGCCGATATTTAAATTATATTATCGTCCTGCCCTAAAGGAGATAATGGTGCCCTGCAGCACTTGGAGAATTTTTTGGGGTCCGATCGAATGTTTAACAGAGTATAAAGACACAACATAAGTGTGTATCGTGTGCAGGTTTGCAGTACATGAGTGAAGTACTCTGCAGCTAAATGAACGACACGGTGTTTTCACTACCCAAAAAAGGACCTGAGCCGCGCTGTAAATCACCCACAGGGCAGCTAATTCTGCAGCTACCCTACATGTAGCGACACACACACACACACACACACACACACACACACACACACACACACACACACACACACACACACACACACACACACACACACACACACACACACACACACACACACACACACACACACACACACACACACACACACACACACACACACACACACACACACACACACACACACACACACACGACTTTACTACACGAACTCAACCACACACACATCCCCCTCCTGCTAGCTGCTGTGATGCTACACAGTTAGCTAGATGCTACCCGGCAGCCACAAAGAGCCCACACAGCTGTCTGTCCCCAGATCACTGTTGTCCAAACACTGAACTAAACTCGTACCTCTTCAGCTATGGCGGCTGCTCTGAGTCCTGCTTCTCTCTTGCTCTTCTTCCTCACTCACTCACTCACACGCAGACCCAGAGGTGTGCTTGTATCCGGACGTGCTTCAACCCGCTGCTCCCTCCAGGCTCGTCTCTCGGTGCAGATGCTGAGAGTCTGAACACCGATGTTTGAGGCTTTAGCTTTTTCCTCCTCGCTGCAAAAACACTACTCCAGCTCGCCACCGTAAACCACGGGGCGAACGCGACAACACGGTTTAAGCTAGCGAGCCTCTCTCGCGGCTAACAGGGAGAACCGGGGAGGATATCGGGCTCATTTGACCTCGAATTAAACTTGAGTTTGTTCACCGTGACATGGAAACACGGTGGTTTTAATTAACAGCGCGATGAGTCGGACTTAATCACAACCAGGGGGTGATTTGAAAGCGCTTCACTCACCTCTAGTGGGCGATTAAATGCACTGCAGCGATGGGCGTGCTTTACTGGAAGCTTTACGGTAAGGGCCCTCAACGGATGACGACATGACATTGACGTCGTGTCGTCATCCACTGTGGGCCAATCGGTTTGCAGGAGGGGCGGGGCTCGCAGCAGCACCGGATAACGGAGCAGGAAGCTCCGCCTGTTTGTTCCAGATACCGGAGAATGTACGCGGATCATTATGTGACATCTTAACGGAAACGGTACGTGAGCACGAGAGCGAGGCAACAGCGACAGGGACATGTTCATCGTTAATCCAGAAATACACTGGAATCTATGAAGTGAAACCGGTTAGCTTAATGCTACCAGGCTATACAAGCTAAAGATAGCTGTTGTTGTGAGGCCGGCTAACTAAAGATGAACGAAATCAATACATTCAAAATCAAATCCAGCTGCAGTTAGCATTAGATTCTGATATTTCTTAACAATATTCGGTTTTATATGTATATTAGCAGCTTTTCAAGTGTTACTGTCTGTTCTTATGAGGGCGTTTCTTGCCAATTGACTCCCTATTTAACACATTTAACAACAATTGATTGTGTCTTTTCTGTGGATGTCCAGTTTGTGATCGTGTTTCTCCTCTGGTGTGTGTCCGCAGTCAGTGACATGTCTCTGGCTCAGAGGGTTTTACTGACCTGGGTCTTCACCCTGGTCTTCCTCATCATGCTCGTGCTCAAACTGGATGGGAAGGTAAGACGTTGTTTTTTATTCTCCTATCAGACACCAGTTTGATTAAAAGCTGTCTATGAAATGTAAAATGATAATGTAGTTGTTTCAATCACAGGGTTTCTTGTGTTCTCTGCTTGTGAGGTTTAATAAATCAGTCATAATAGAAGTTAGAATAAAACTCAGTAGAGTGGATTCCCCTTATGATTCCACATAATTATCAAATCAAATTGAACGAAGTTACTGTGACTGACATCTTCTCCTATTCCTCCCCCCAGGTGCAGTGGAACTGGTTCCTCATCTTCCTCCCGGTCTGGGTCTTCGATGGCATCCTCATCCTCATGCTCGCCATCAAGATGGCAGGCCGCTGCAAGCCTGGGTACGACCCCCGCAACGGCTCCCCGGACCTGCGGCTGCGCGCCTGGTACCTGACCGCCATGCTGCTCAAGCTGGGCTTCTGCCTGACACTGTGCGCCAAGCTGGAGAAGCTGGCCGACGTGAAGCTGACGTTTGTGTGCATTCCGCTGTGGACCATGTTACTGGGAGCGCTGGTGGAGCTGGGGCTGAATATCTTTCCTGAGAGGAGAGAGGCCTGAAGAGAGGGGGGGGGGTAATTACACCAACACAAGACTTCTGTACAAAATGTGTTTGTATGACCATTACTTTGTGAAAGTGGAGACTTTCGCCTTGGCCCGATTGTCTCCACAGAGGACTGAGACTCGAGAAGGAATCCAATCATCACCAGATACATCAGATCTTATGAATAATAGATCATAAAAATAGAAGAACTCTGTGAAGTGTTCAGTGAAGGTTCAAGCAGAGCTGGCACTCTGCTGCCTGTGACCGCATGTGAATCACAGTATATTCATTTAAAGGAAACAAAACAAATAGGCTGGCTCTCAGCTTAGAGCAATACCTCTGCCAAGGCCCAGATTTTGCACCGAATCCATCATGTTCATTTGAACGTAGTTTTACACACACAGAAATATCAGTACCATGGTTTTTTTCATCAAGATCCATAAATGATTCTCTGAGTAATTGGTAAAAATCTTGCAACGTTTACAAAAACATAATTCCTGGATTAGCCCTTAACTTTAATGGGTTCTTTCTAGGATCATGTCCCATCCTTCCATGTTTGGTGAAAATCTAACTTTTGCATAATCCTGTTGACAAACAAATGGCAGAGGTAAAAATCCAACAACGCTCAAAATGTTTTATTTCTTTACGAAGAATACAAAAAATGCCAATGCGGGAATCAAATGCATTTGTATAAAACTACTGTGAAGCCAACACTGGAAAAAAACTTTTTCTTATGCTATTGATTCTTTTTTTTAATTGTACATAAACTAGCGCTGCTGCTGATGCTGGAGAGGGAAGTGAACAAACAGTATTTGATGAATTTTGACTTAATTTTTCTGTATTTAAACATTTGCTCTTGGTACCAGATTGTGGAGTATTAATTTTGATACATGTGCTTCAGATATTGTTTGGCTGTATTTACACACAGGCACTTTGTGTTTTTCATTCCAGAGCAGCGGAGGGTAGTTGGCCAAATGTTATTTTACAAGTCATAGATGAACTTTTTAAGCGTTCACGGTTTTGTTTGTTTTGTTTGGCTTTTTATCTACAGGCTGCCCTCTCTGTCTTGTACAATTTAAATTTTTTACCATTTGAATCATTATGTGTACCAAGAAAATCATTAAGCTGGTCCAAGATAGATTAAATCTATCACAAATGACTTGTTGGTGAAGAAATTAAGATCATGTTCTTACAGTATATTCCATTTCAAGTATTAGTGTCAAACTACAACAAAGCTCAACAGATTATTTTCTACCAACCGTTTTAAAATGTGTTGAGTTGATCATTGATCCAACGTCACGGTACAGCCGACACAGTGCGCGACTGAGAAGTGTTTTCTTTTGTGCCATGTGATTGTTCCGCGAGTATTTCAAAAACATTCTTCACATTATTTTGCACTAAGTTGACAAGAAAATAAATGTATGTTTTGATGTGGCATGCATGTCTTTATAGTAAATGATGATGTGCTGTTACTAGATCAGTAGAATTATTCCAATTGTTATTCAAACCTCGAGCAGTGAGTGTACAAGTCTGTTTGTCCACGTCCATGTGAAGGTTTTTCCGAGTATTCCCTCCAAGAAAACGCTGTGTCCCTGCCCTGACTTCCTGCCTCGCTCCCATTCCCACCCTTTAACAGATCAGCTGATCTCTCTTGCATTCCTGCTGTGTGTGTGAGCGTGAGTGAAGGGATGAATCCAGGGAGAAAAGGCGGTTTTGAGTCGTATTTGACGTGACACACACCAGCCCTCTGTCACAGGGCTGCTGCATTGTGTTGTGTGTGTGCTGTCTGCTCTCGCCTGGTAAAAGTGCTGAGTTCATTGCTGCAGACTGCAGTGAGTGGGCGTCTTGCATAACAGCAGAGAGAGAGAGAGAGAGAGAGAGAGAGAGAGAGAGAGAGAGAGAGAGAGAGAGAGAGAGACTTTTGTTGCCCTTTAAAGACAGACAGGTGTTTGTGTTCTTTAACCGAGCACACAGAGATGAAGTGTTCTGAGCGGCTGCTGTCGGTGTAAAGCAGAGAATGTCAAATCAGTCTGATATCAACATGACATAAATCGTATATCTTAAAGCTGCTATCATCTATACTGTATCTCATAGACTGTATATAAAGATGGACGATGCATCCTCACTTACTCCCACTATCCAGAAACAAAGCGGAAATATCTCAGGTACAAACAGCTGCCATCTATGAAAAATGAGCACTTCGACAAACATCAGTGGGATAAAAACTACTAAAAATGACAGAAGCCATCTTTTAAGAAAAATCCATTTAACATGTATTTTGACTTTTTAAGTTGACCCATGTCCCATCTGCTAACATGGAGGAGGCAGGGTTCACGGCCTAAGCAGCAGCCAGCGACCAGACGGTGATAAAGACACTTTTAACAATCCAGTATTGTTTACAGTATTACCCATGTTTGTTTGCAACATTCCTTTGTGGGTTACCACCAGCAGTTGTCAGTCGGTGGAATGAATCAGACAGGATGTGAAGTGAACTGACAAAACAGGGACCCACTGATAAAAACTCTGCTCTATAGAGCTATTCATCAAAAAGAAAACATTTCCTTGTAACCCATTTTGGCATCAATGACTTAATATGAATCACAATTGCTGGGATTTAAAAAAAAAATACATGAACATAATTCTTAATTTTCTTTTGAAACATGCATGTTTTTTAAACCACCAGAGCAATAAAACATCAGTTCTCAGCCAAACATTTTCATACATTGAACCTTTTATTAGCTAGGCTCATATTTAAAGTAGAAACCACAACAAGTTGTTTTCCTCTTTACAAAAACCTCTTATGTACACTACAGTGCTGACAGTTGAAAATCACAGAAACAAAATAGAAAACAAACTAAAAACCTTGAGATAAATAAATTCTGTGAAAACAACACGAGCCTCTGGAGACTTTATTTTTTCAACCTTAATTTTTGTCACATTTGTACAAAATATATATGTTCCTGTCATGTTTTCGTTTTTGTAACATCTGAAACCTAAGAGCATAAAAAGAGCTGCAGGGCCTCGCAACTGGCATCAAGTGCTTAGTTATCACCTCGCTCCACCAAGGAACCGCACGGCGAGGAGTTCTGTCTCTGAAAGGACGTTCTCAGAGGAAAACTGACCCGAGAGCTGGAGCTCCGTGGGCTGCGGTGAGTTTAACCATGAAAAACACAACCCTGCTCTCTGGACTTCGTTCCACTGAGACGACCCAGTTTAGACCACAGGTATCTGGAGAGTGTTCAGTGGCTTTTGACACCAATTTAAGGCTTGATTCTCATTTTCCAGTGAAAACGGGAAACTTTGACTCATGAAAAGAACTTGTGACGAAAGGACAGAACTCCTCCTCTCCGTGACTCTGGACCATTTAGTAGTTCACAGTTAAGGACAGGCACTGGGGAAATGCTGTGGGCTACATTAGCAAGTGGGCTGTACTCCAATATTGATCAAATCAAGACATCAATAACACAACAAAACAAGAAAAATCAATATCCGCTCACTGAGACAGAACAATTTGACAAAAAAAAAGAAAATCAGATACTTGGAGAAACATATACTCTGCATAGCTGCGGCTGAAACAGAATTTCAATAATTTATTGTACTTTTAAAAACACAGGAGGTCACTTCAGTCCCTGGTTGATAAATAAAATATGTTTTTACAGACAGGATGCTCCACGCGGCACAGAAACCGGACTTCAGGTTAAAAGATAAATAGTGCGTTAAAGTGAAGTCACCACAGTGTACCATCTGTTTTCAAAGTGTCTCGGAGATGTCTCCATTAAGGTTTAAGAAAAACTACTTTTTTTATTAAAATTATGAAGTTGGAAGAGCCTGAAATTGCCCTGTTGATAATCTGTTTTATAATAATATCAACTGTATTTAAATAGGTTACAAAGTGCTGGGATAAGTCTTAACATACTAAATCTGGGGCAAGCTCTCCATGTAGCTGCATGTCTGATATAATGTTGGAGATTTATTTAGATTTCAATGGCCCTGATCGATTAAAACTCTATAGTGTCCAATAAAAATCAATGGATCAGGTTTTAAGTGACTCATATTTTGGTTTATTTTTCCTCAGGAGAACAGATTATTCGCAGATGTGTCCTGAATAGTTTTTCCTGAGACTTTGACGGCCCGGCTGTGTAAAAGCTCCAGGTTGATCGAATAGGAGATGCTGAGAATCACAGCAGAACTGGAGCTCCGCCACTGGTGTTGACAATAAGATAATCTCAATACTTTAAACGTGGCTTTTGACACTATTGAGTAATTAACTACTGGATGTATTCTACCATGAAGTATTAGGGCATCGTTAAGGGAAAATAAAATCTGAGATTTCGAGAATAAAGTCGTAATATTATCAAAATAAAGTCACAATATTTGGAGAATAAAATTGAAGTATATGAGAATAGTCTTAAATTTATGAAAATAAAATTGTAACATTACAAGAATAAAGTCGTAAGACTAGGAAAATAAAGTTGTAATGTGACTTTTTTCATTAAATAAAGACTTCATTCTTATAATATGACTTTTTTGTTGTTACAACTTAAGTCTCAAAATATTAGATTAATTTTCCCTTCAATTTGGCTCTCATACTCCATTGTAATACACTGTAGTTTACTATACTGACTTTTATTTTAAATAGGGCCTTTCCTTTTGTTTTAGTGCAGTTAAACTGCACTAACCATCTTCTTGGGCAATAACATACTGCAAGTGATTAGAGAACATAATTCTAAATACTTTAATAACATTGTTTCTCTCCTCATGGAGGTCGGTTCAATGAACATGATTCAGATAAAAATACTGATAATAACTGGGGATTTCACTTTTAAATTCAGCAGATTATTGCAGAGCATTATTGCTCAAAATACAGTATCAGGGAAAAGTACTGCAACATACTGTATTGATTAAGATGCATCGATACAATATAGGAGAATAAATGTAGTGATATCACACAAATACGTCTGCGTATCGTATAATATCAGTTATTCCAGAAACAGTCTTGGGCACAATGCAATAAAATAGACAAAACGGAAGCATTAGCTGCAAGGTCATCTCTGTGACCTTTTTATATAAATATCGGACAAAATTTACCTATATTCTTTCAACCTCTGAGGCGTCAACGATATTCTGGTATTAATAAAACAGAACCAGACAGCAGTTTGGTAGACGTGAACCTGGAAAATCTCTTCTTCAACATCCGGTTTTTGGTGCAACCAGACTTCACTAAAAGGCCAAAACCACCGGTGCTGCTCGATATTCAAGAACCAAATCAAGAGGCGTGGGGTAAATAAATCCAACTCTGCTTTATAAAACACGATACTGCGTCTGTACTGATACACTCAACCGTCCCACTTCCTTTTTTACACAGTTTTACAACAACACAACCAAAATAAAACCTTATACATGTACAGTCATTTGAAAACAGCGTCATTATGTACAAAAAACGACTATAAAATCTGTCTCCACTCCTCTTCATGCTTTGGAGGAGGGGAGAGGACCGAGGGGGAGGGCTGAGGGGGGAGAGGAGGTGGAAGAGGGGGAAGAGGGGGAGGCAGAGACTGCGAGGAGGGGGGAGGAGGAGGAGGGGGAGGAGGAGGCGGATGGGAGAAGGACATTGAGAGTGGAACCGGCCCTGGTGCTGAGGTCTGGTACTGCGGCTGTAGCGGGTAAGAGCTCGGCGGGAAAGAGTGATGGGGGAGGAAGGGGTGAGGGGCGAAGTGCGGGTGTTGGGGAGGAGGGAAGAAGGATTTGGCGAACTGGTGATGGTGAGGGAGGTGAGGGGGGAGGGACTGGGCACTGGTGAGGGGCGTGTTCGGCTGCGACGGCGGGGCCATCAGGGGCTGATGGTAGTACGGCTGAGACTGGGTGGTGATGTTGGGCTGGTGCGGCGGATGCAGGTGAAGCTGGCTCATGTGAAGCGAATGCGGCGTCGGTTTCTGACTCAGGAACGAGTTGAGAGCTTGCGGCTGCATCGGGAGGGAGGGGTTGGAGAGCGGGTTTGGCGGGAGGATTGGCGGCCTGTGAGGATGGTGGGAGTGTGGAAGGAGATGGGTGAAGGAGGGCGGGAGAATTTGAGGGAGGTGAGTGGATGGGAGATGCTGGGATGCGTATTGCTGCATGTAAACCCCTTGCCTCCCCGTGTCATGTGGTGCACGACCCTGCGGCTCCAACGGCATCCTCGAGTCAGAGTCCAAACTATGAGTCCATTTCTCTGGGAGCGTTTGAGTCCGTGTGTGCGCCGGTGTTTGATCTCGTGCATCGGCTGTGGTGTGTGTCCTTGTGTCGAATTGGGGCGTGTGTGTCTGTACATTCGCAGCAAGTGCTCGGACCTCTGACTGCGTTTGTGTCCGTGTGTTTGAATAAACGTCTGGCTTCGGACGATGCAAGTCTCTCTTCGTTGGTTGTCCTGACTGAGAGGAGGGAGGAGGCTGGGAAGACAAAGTGGAAGGAAGGAGCGAAGAAAGGCGAGACTCCACTGTCGGCTTGGGACTCGTCAGCAAAGATGTGGATGCAGAGGAGGACAGAACAGGGCCAGAAGTAGAACTAGAAGACGAAGAGGAACGCAGTGGATCAACGGATCCTGCTGGTGGCGCAGGAGAGGAGGAAAACTTAGACAAAGATGGAGAAGAAGACGTGGAAGAGGAGGAAGAGGAGGAAGAGGGCGCTGCACTGGAAGACGTCATTCTGCTGTCTGAGTGATGGTGATGATGGTGGTTGTGGTGATGGTGATGATGATGGTGGGGCTTCGATGATGCTTTGGGTTTTGGAGGATGAAGAGAGGCAGGAGGTGAAAGAGGAAGAGGCGATGGTGATTTATTTTTGCAGAGAGAAGGAGCTGGAGGTTCAGTCTTCACCTTCACAGGAGGATGAAGACTGCTGTTTGTGTTTTCCTCTTTCTTTCACCCTCTCTGTCTCCTCCTCTTTAACTCTAGCACCGCCCACGTTTGAGTCCACTGGGCGAGAGGGCTGAGGCAACACAGGTGGAGGATGAGGATGGGGATGGGGATGGGGATGGGGATGGGGATGGGGATGGGGATGGGGATGGGGATGGGGATGAGGATGAGGATGAGGATGAGGAAGGTGCTGCTCCTCCTTTTTGACAACCGGCAATGTCCTGTTTTCTGCCACATCCACCTGCTCCTCTGTCTCCTCTTTTATCCTCTTCCTTTACTTTCTCGCCCTTCTTTTCTCTCCTCACCTCCTGTTTTTGCCCCAGCTCCACCATTTCTGTCCCTGCCTTCTTCGACTCAACTTGCTCCTCCTCCTCCTCGTCCTCCACCTCCTCCTCGTCCTCTTCTTCTTCCTCTCCGTGATGGTACTGCCTTAAGCGGACGTGCCACGCCAGGCTGCAGACGGCAGATACGGTCTTGAACTGGTGGACCACGTTGCGGGGGATGAAGTAGATGTCATCGTGGCACAGGCGGATGCGGGCGTAGCGGATGCCCTCACGGCGCAGCTGGTTTAGTTTGGCATCATCTACCCACTGCACACACTGTGAAGAGAGAGGAGGAGAAGAGGGATGAGATGAAGGAAATCTACTGCCATCTTTTGACTCCAACATCTAAACAACTAATCGCTGTACAAAACTAATATAAGAAGATTTTAAAGTTTTAAAGTCTCTTTTGTATATTCTATTTATAGTACAGGTTTTTCCAACCTCTGTGCAGTAAAGTAAATATATATAAATCAAAAAGCTCTATTATTTACGATAATCAGTTTTAACATAAAGTAAAATTTTTAAATATGCAATAAAAAACTAAAAAACATTGATGTTACCTTGTATCAATGAATTGTTACTCTACATTTATTCATATATTTATATATTCATATATTTAAACGGCAACTGTACCTCATCCACTATGTGGAATCAGCCAGTTCCATGCGGTCTGCATGGAAACTTGAATCATAAAGAATAAATGACCAAACTAACCCACAACTTTCCTTTGCTGCAGACAAATCCTCTAACTAACTATCATCGTAGTTCCTTCTTGCTCCACCAGGTGTCAGCATCTACCATCAGTGCATGTTAACATTCCACCTCACACAGTGTTCGAAATGAGGTGAAACACTGTGGGAGTGTAATTTGGGATGTAAAATGTTCAATGAATGACTGTACTGGGCTGAATTTAATCTTTGAGGAGTGTTTATTGCCATGCCTGCGCGCGTGTGTGTGTGTGTGTGTGTGTGTGTGTGTGTGTGTGTGTGTGTGTGTGTGTGTGTGTGTGTGTGTGTGTGTAATGTAACACCTGAGACAGCGGGGGTTCATGTAGGTCCAACTGCAGCCTCTGAACTGCGTGAGGGAAATCACCAGCATGGAAACACACAACGTCTTTGGTAACACGAGGAGGCTCCGAGCTGAAAACAAGGGAGTGGAGGAGTGTGACATCGTGCTGGCGAGCTCGCCACAGTGTGCAAATAACAAACAAGCAGCCGCGTATATGTGTGACAGCTTAAAGTGTGACCATGCCTACCCCTCTCCAGCGCACACAGCCTTTAACACGCCAACGGCCGCTGTGGTCTGACGTTCGAAGCCCTGACCGATGTGATCGGCGTGTGCCCGAGTCCGGTCTTCAAACAGCATCTCTCTGGGCTCGCTGGTCCTGGGCAGTGATTGCAGCAGGTTCTTCACCTCGTTGGTAGAGCTACGAGAAGGGAAGCAGAAGAGTGAAAAGTAGAAAAACAAACCCAAACACACTCTCTGCCCACACAGCTCTCTGAAGATGTCTCTCCTGCTGTCTAAAAGAAGAACATCTCCTCACTCTCCTGGTTTTGTTTATTTCCTTGTTTCCTGTCTGCTGTGCAAAATAAAAGCAGATGGGTCGCTGGTGTTGTTTTCTTGCTTGACCCAGCACGAACTGAGGAGCAGAGAGGATGTTTGGAGAGATATGATGCAGAGCAGGAAAACATGAATTAGTCTAGACACTATGAAATAAAATATCCCATTAGCTATCAAACGAAATCACATATAACAGCCTAGGTGTGATTTGCTTAAAGAGATTGTAGCTTAGTAATGTTTTCTCACTTTCCCAGCGTCAGCAACCAATTACTGCTGTAGGACAGATCTTTTTCTGTATTTGGTGTAGTATGAAAATATGTCACACAGCAATATTATGCTATCGAGGCCCAATTGTCTGTGTCTTTGGGATCAATTAGCACAATCTTAGTCCACTAACCCCTGGCCCCCCCCTGGGTGTGTGTGCAACACGTGACGGCTGTGTCACCTTGCATCTGTCATTTGTTGTTCACAAAGGGAACGTTACTGCTGCGTGTCTGCATCGGAGGTGTGGTCGCTCTAATCTGTTAACATGGTGCCGAAATGAAAAGCAAGTCGTTCTGCGACACTCACACATTCAGTGTTTTTCCCCGGGTGTAAGCAAGTAAACTAAGAGAGATGAAGGGAACGCCTATTTCTGATATGTTTGTTTCAGTGCACATCAGGGTTAAAAAGTATTTGTTGATGAACTGAAATTGAAACATTTTCTGTTAAGATTTCTTCAATGTATACATTTCCATATTTTCTTGTTTTGATCAAAAATGTCCACGTTGTTTTGAACTGTTGCTTTGGCAGATCATTTCCATTTGAAAAAGTGCAATCTGAACAAATGTGATGGAAATGTATTCTGACATTTTAAAATCGGAAAAGAATTTGACATTAAATTATTAAGTCCAGAGTAAATTGTAAAAGACATTCATTGTCTGAAGATATCATTAACTACACCTGAGCTTGTTCCTCATCCAATTACTCCTTAATGTATTTACTTTTTCCAAGTTGGCTGGTGGCAAAAATGACTTTTCTAGCACAATCAATAAAGTATTAATTTAGATTCAAAACACGAAACACTAGCGGCAAGAAAATTAGAATGGAAATTTTAAAAATCAGTAATAGCTGCATGGAAAATCATGAGAATGAAAATGGAGTAAACAGGCATTAATGCTCTTGGCTTCATGCGTACAGACTGACAATGAAAGTACTGCAGTCAGCTCACTACTGGATCAGTGACTCACACTGGAGCTGCAGTCAGATTCAAACAAGAGTAGAAACACACACACGCACAGTCTGAGAGAGATTTCTACAAGAGAAAGAGAACACACACACACACACACACACACACACGCACACACACACGCACACACGCACACACAGACAGAACAGCAGCGAGACTACCCGTGCTGAACACTGAATTGTGCATTCATTCATTCAGAGATAAGATGAGAGGCAGGAGCCGACGGAAGAGGAAGAAAGAAGCGGAGGGAAATAGTAGAGTGGAGGGGGGAATTAGAAGACACACACACACACACACACAGCTTAGTGTGTCTGAGCTGACGGCAGGATGACAGTAATGAATGTAAAACCCCCCCCAAAAAAATAGTGCTGGTAAGTTAAACAGTGAAAAGAAGAGGCTGTTGAAGGAGGAGTGCTGAACACGCACATCTACAGAGATATTCAAAGTCTTCCATTTACTCCGACTCTCTAACTACGACGTCTCATTGTTCTGGAACCATATTGTGTCAGTGTGATGGAAACTGTCTGACCCAGACCGATTCGCTCTGCATTCATAGTGAAATAAAGTGGGTTGCAGAGGAAGAGAGGAGAGGGGTGAGGAGGCAGTAGAAGGAAGGTGTAAACAAGGGAGCGGAGGAGAAAAGGGAGACAGAGGGAATCACAGACACATTTAGGTTGCATGCACAGTTCCATTGTGACTTGGGCTGCGTTTTATGACTATTTTTATCAGAAATTATTCCATTATAGCAAAACTTCTATCCAAACCAAAATTTTTATTTAGAATTTATTTATTTTCCACTATTTTTTGTCATTTTGATGGAGCAGTGGATATTTGCAGTCACATGTGCATCATGATTTAATTAATAAAAGGTGAGTGGAAGGACAAAATTTATTTAAATCTGTCTACTGTCAAAATTGCAGCCAAGTCTAGTATTCTGCTAATCAACCTGTTCCCTTAACAAACTTCTGAGCAGACTGACTTCAACATCTCGCCAACAGCCATCAGGCTTTGATTGCTATTTGTTTCCAAACAGGAAGAGCGTGTTCAGTATCAGGCCTCTGACCTGTTCGCAGGCCAAGGCAGCTGTTGTTGCTATACAATTATTGTCAGCCTCCGGAAGCACTGGCGCTCTTTGACTAAAAAGCGGAAAAATATTTTGGGTTTATTTTCATCGTCCGGCCACTGTAGTCAAAGCTGAATTCTCAGACTGCGAGTCTCAGCGCCGACAGAAACTCAGCAGCTCGACCTTTTCACTGGAACCACAGGGAAAGAGAAGCTTTCAACACAGTCAAACTGCAAATAACATCATGTCCTTCACTACCTTTTTCACTACTCCAAGTTTTCTTCTCTCTCTCTTTACGCAAAGACATAAACGATCACCACTATGACATGTTCAATATAAGTGCCTTGTGCTTCTGGTCCTTTGGAAAGTAACGGCACAGTGCTTCGAAAAATAAATCAACTTAAAAGGAGGAAAGAGGTCACAGGGAGGAAACAGAAGACGGATCGTAAGAAAAATAGAGAGAGACAGACGGGGGCAGATATTGAGAGGCGGCATGAGGACAAGGATGCAGAAAGGAGGGAGGAGTGGAGGGGGAAAAGGAAAGAGTTTGGAGGAGGAGGGAAGTGAGATACTGAGGAGAGATGCTGGAGACAAAAGGAGGAAAGTCTGAGAAAAGTACACCTCAGTTTGTGGAAATAATGGTTATTTATATTAAAGTGATGGACTAGACAGGAAACAGGAGAAAGGAGGGAACAGCTAAAACACCCTCCTCCTTTCTCCTCCACCTTTCTCTCCATTTCTATGAAACAGATTCTTTCAGTCCCAGCTGAGCCTGTTACACAAGTGTTTCTGACAGTTATTCACACTGACACACACACACACACTTGAACAGTCGTACCCTTCAAATGCCGTCTAGACTTACTGCACCACACAAAGCACAATATGAGTAACACACGGTTTGTATTCACAGCCTGAATTCAGGTGCAGTCACTGATTAAAAACAAACAATATTTCCTTTATTACATCCTCAGAAAAGTCAGATGGAGCAAAGCTTTCTAGGGTGGAAACGAAACAAGGACATTAACAGATTAGCAAATATTATCATAATCGATAGATCCGTCCATCCATTATCTATACTGCTTATCTTTGAGGGTCTGGGGCCAATCACAGCTGACCAGAGAGGCGGGAACAACCTGGACAGGTCACCAGCGTATCACAGCCCAACATTTAGAGACAAACAACCATTCACAGCTACAGTCAATAGGTTTCCAATCAATCAGATCACAATCCTCAGTCCTTCTGTATTGAGTTTGCATGTTCAAAGTCAATACAGAAGGGCCGCGGCTTAACCAGGAATCAATCTGGGACAGTGCTAACCACTTTACCACCGTGCCACACCATCATTATTGATTAATTAATTCATTTACTTCCAGTACCCATTATAGAGTAGAAGCACTGTAGCCTTTCTGTTGACTGAATCCATTCATTTGTTTCAACAACCTTTTGAAGAAGTTTTGTCCTTGGGCAATATTTGATAAACACTATGTGGGCATTTGTTTCAAACATCGAATTAAGCTATATAGGTATATGTGTATACAATATATGGAAAATATCTAATGGAAGTGTTTATTTGATGCTGAATATTAATACAAAATACATAAAACATTCAAAACAGAGAATATCAGAAAAATCTCACCGTTAAAAGCAGCAATAGTGAAAATTGTTTATATTATCGCCTCAAAAATATAACAATTCTTCTTCTTTTACGGTTAAAATCAACCATAAATGAAAACAGATAAATAAAAATCAGAGCCAGCGATAACACGACCAATCAACACAGACAAGAGAGAAACACACGAAGCCTGGGAGAGACGTGTGTGTTGTCCTGCGCTTGGCTGGCTGCCATGTGAAGTAGCGTCTGATGTCGACTCCATTAACATAGCGATGATCTCATCTCAGTGGAGAGCCACATACCGCTCACATCACAAACAACGCACATCGATTCTCTCATGCTCTCACTCAGAAGGCATGTGTGTTAGTGTGTGTGTGTGCTTGGTGCAGGGCTTGTGTGTGTGTGTGTGTGTGTGTGTGTGTGTGTGTGTGTGTGTGTGTGTGTGTGTGTGTGTGCAACAATGACACTGTGACAGAGACAAACTGAGAGGATGTAATTGCCTCATCCGGAGCTGCTGGGCTACGACAAAGCCTCACGCGGCTGCTGCTTCAAAATGTACGAGTGCGTTTTGTTACTGTTTTTCATTATCAGTCCTCGTGGGCTGTGTGGAGAGCACGCTAGCACACACACACACACACACACACCACTGAGACCTGCAGTACAAACAACATTCATAGAGACGAAAATCCCAGCAAATACCGTCTCAAGGCAGAGTTTAAGAGGGATTCTAAATATTGGCCGGCTTTATCCGGGTGTGTTTATTCAATGTGCAGTAAACTGTGGTGTACTCACCGCTTTCTTTTAAATGGGGACTTTGGTATATCAGCCAAAGGTATCATCTGTTCGCCCGGTCTGACCCACATTATGGGACCGTCGTCACTCTCTTTGGGACTCATCAGCCGCAGACTGGAGAATGTCCCCCATGGAAGGGTCCTCTACAGCCACACAGAGGAGAGACACAGGGAATATAATTAAAGCAGCCTGTTAAAAACCACTTGATTAAATATTTTATTTATTCCACTGAGTACTCCCAAAAAAGAAATCTCAAGAGCAGCAAAACAGCCCCCCTGGCAAAACTTGTCACTGGCAGCCAAGATGTTGCAGAGGGCACCAAATCAGAGCCAAAACTCTCGATAGATAGGAAGCGCCAGAGGATGTTGTGTCTTTTGATATTCGCCGTACGCCAACACTCCTCCACGCTGCATGCAGGAGATTTAAAGTTTCACCACAGGAGAGAACAACAGCAGAAAAGCATGCCTGCCTTTGAGGGACAGCAGTAAACACGGTGCTCTGAAGGTCGGCTCTTGCACAGACATTTTTTTAAAAGAGAAGCAACTTCCTGGAGCTGCATCGAATCCCTCCGACGCGCCACTTAACGCCTCTTGTTTGCCAGCCGCCGCTCAGAATATTAGGTGTGTTGTTGATGTTTGTGTCTCGCAGAAGCTCTCCATCTGTTCAGTTTGTGTCGTTTCCAAAAAGGTGTAAATGCTTGGAAAGATTTGGGTCTTTGAGTATATGAGGTCTGACAGAGTCAATTGTGAAAGGAATAACTAAAGCGTAGTTTCTATTTCAGCGAAAAAGGAGTTTGATACAGTATCGACCCACTGAATAAAATATCATATAATCCCTTTTCAGAGAGGACAGCACAGGAAGAAAATTAGGAATTGTAGCTTCCTCATTCATTATTATTCAAATAAATGATTTTATATGTTAAAATTACAGTTTTTTCATACACTGGAATAGTCTGAGTCTATCTGGATACCTCTGTCCCTTCTCCACTCATCATCCCTCCACACGTCCTACCGCTGTTTGGGATTGCTGCCATTCATCCTGTCCTGACTCACCTTCAGGAAGGGCGACTCCTCCAGCATGCTGAGGAATTCTGGGAAATAATTCCCGACCTCCTCGTCCACAGCTCCCACCAGGCTGATCTGCCTCATAGCCCCGGCTCTGTAGGTACCGTGACTGTACGTCTTCTTCACCTGCAGCAACAAGAGTAAAAATACAGACTGATATTCGAATGTTGTTCTAACGCTGCAGGAAGCAAGTGTTTAGTTCTTAACAAAAAACATCCACACGTTTTGTGTTTTTAAAGAGGAGCTGGAGCAGCAATCTTTTCATATCACATCCTCACTGACATTTAAAATGTACTTTTCTCTATTGAGAAGCTCGCAAACACAGAGATATTGCAACATTATATACAGTGTGTGATTTTGAATCGTTTTTACCCAGGAACAACAAACCTTTAACAACCTTTTGCAGTGTGACAGTCTCATCTCCTGTTTCACTACAGCTCTTCTCCTTCTCTAAATGTAAACCGAGTCTTCAAAATATTATGGGTATTATGGGTAGTTGCAGCCCCTTCAGCAAGGTCATTATGGAGCCTCATTCCCTTCACTGTAGCACGCACAATCTCTCGCCCTGATCA
Organism: Verasper variegatus; assembly: GCA_026259375.1. NCBI lineage: Eukaryota > Metazoa > Chordata > Actinopteri > Pleuronectiformes > Pleuronectidae > Verasper > Verasper variegatus. The sequence continues at coordinate 7,262,694 of CM048058.1, forward strand.
CATCTGGGACGTCTCAGTCATAATCAAAATATAATCAATAATTTGGTCAATGCTCATCTAGGCCGGGGGTTTCCAATCTTGACCAGCGCCAAGGAGATTATGTTTTCATTGCCTTTTGTCTGTCACTCAGCATTACTCAAAAATCCACTGAACAAATTTGACATGACATTTTGTGGAGGGTTGGCGTTTGACCTGAGGAAGATCCTGTCTACTTTTATGTGCGACACCTTAAAGCAAAACTACGTCTGCTTGCAAAGACCTCTTCACAGATACAATTCTTTAACTGGTTGGGACCAAATAAACCAACATTAAGGCTTCATCTGAATGATTTTCAGAGATAAATGATTCAGGAATTTAAATTAAATAAAAGATTGGAGGAAAGTAAAAAAAATCATGAACTTTGACAAACTGTCCTTTTCCAACACACAGGATATGATGACTAGCAGATGTGTCTCTGAGGCTAATAAATATGAGATGTGATGTGGTAAAATACGTTTCGATGGACATCTGCCCTGAGACCTGTTCTTCTTCTTTTTTAACCTCTCCTGATTAAATGTGCACGTCTCTTAATTCATCTGGTTGTATGAGGCTCTTAAATACAATATTAATATATCATTATAGCCTTCACCGACAGGTTTCAGTGTTAAATGTTTTGATATGTGTATTTATTATTGTCAGAATAGACACTGAGTGAGTGTTGGCAGTTTCACTTGACGTCTCTGCTCCTCCGGTGTGACTCAAAAGTCTGTTTGCTTCTCTTCACTTGGCTGACAGAGCGTTGCAGTTAAATGTGTGTGTGTGTGTGTGTGTGTGTGTGTGTCTGTGAGTGGGTGTGTGTGTGTTTGTGTGTCTAACCCGTCTCCCATACCCTTGGCCCACAACAGTGTCTTTGTGTCTGCGTGCATGCAGCATGTGGCCTGCATGCTGTACTCTTGGCTGGTCAGTGTGTGTGTGTGTGTGTGTGTGTGTGTGTGTGTGTGTGTGTGTGTGTGTGTGTGTGTGTGTGTGTGTGTGTGTTGACCAGATCCTTGGCTGCACGCCTCTAGTGAGTCACCACTTGACAACATGGCAGAGATAAAAAAGGAACGAGAGGGGGGAAGAGAAACCGAGGATACACTGGAGAGACAGGATGAGCGGAAGAGAGACAGATGGAGAGAAAGTTGAAGAGAAGAAGCGGAAAAAGAGGAGAAACAAATATAGGAAACACAGAGAAGACAGACAAAGAGAAAAAAAATGGAGGCAAGGATGGAAGTAACTCAAAGGGGAGCGAAGTAAGGAGGGACGAGGGCAAGAGGGAGCAGAGAAGGAATAAATACAAGGTAAAGAGACAAAGGAGGGAGGGGGAGAGAGGGACAAGAGAAGTAAAGGAGAGATAATAAAATCTGCAACACTGAGATGGAAAAAACACTTGAAGGATAAAGGCTCCAGGGTGCATCCTTGAGCAAGGCACTAAATCCCCAAATAGGTGCTGAGAGGCCGAACCTCAGGTGCAGATCTCAGGTGTGTGTGTGTGTTATTCACCTATTATCTCCGGGGTGCTGGTGTTAATGAGGAAACGTTCTCAGTGGTTATTTATAGAAAGTATATACATCTTCCTGCCGCAAACTTAAAACACATCTCTTCCAACTAGACCTTGATTAAAACTTTAGTTCAAACTATAAAATTTAGTAGCACTTTGTAGTTTGGCTTCCTTGAAGAAATAGTACTTTCTTGATTCTTGTTGTTCTGGGTTTGTACCCTCATTGTTGAATGCACTTGGATAAAAGCGTCAGCTAAATAAAGTGTAATGTAATTTACAATCAAAGTTGATTAAAATGCCTAATGTGTTTGCCCCCGAGTCAATCGACAATGATATGAAAGAAAGACAGCAAATCCCCAGATTCTGTTCAGAGTCTGGAACCAGCAAATGTTTGATTTTGTAAAACTCCTTCAGGTGCTTGGGGACATGGAGAGTAAAGGAACTGAACATTAGTTAAGCTGTTAAACGTGGAACTAGTTGATGTGTCTAACAACCTACAACATGAAATTCACTGAGCAGCAAAGCAACAGGCTCAAAGCTCGGTGCAGCAACCTCCCTCTGCTCTGGTCCAACAAACTGCACGTACGTCATGAGGATTTTCTCATTCTGAGGAGATAAGCACTGAAGTTTTTTTTTAGCAGAACCGATGGCTGTGAGTGCTTCTCTTTAAAACCGATTTGGGCAAAGACTCAAAAAACGGACTGAACCAAACCTGGAAAGCCAGACGCACCAAACAGCAGCGGTGTGGTTAAGGTTTATCCAACTGCAATCTGATCATCTAAAAAAGCAACTTAATGCCGGTGTAAGTAAGCATTTACCTCAAGGCCCAACAGTCCCCTTTTAAATCGCCTAGATCCAGATTTTTATTTGGATCTGCACCAAATTACACACACTAGATATCAGTCCCCTAAACCTCAAATCAAATGATCAATGAATTATTCTGTGAGAAATCAAGCATAACGTAAAAAATCCCAATGTTAAAGAAATCCTGAATCTTTGTCCAGATCTGTGTCAAAATGTGCCTACATCTCATCCTTCCAACAAATTTCATGGAAATCATTTCTGTAGTTTTTCCATAATCCTGCTGACAAATAAACAAACCAACAAAGAAACGGCATCACCTCCTTGGCGGGTGTAACAAAATAAATCACATTATTTCCACTGCATCTGTCTGTGCTCTGACACTGTAATATCCACATAAGATGACGGGAAGCTTGAAATACTCACTCCACACATATAAACACAACTTTAAATAGTCTCACTGAGTCAATGACCTAAATACTCGCAGAGAAATATGTGTTTGTGTGCACACATGGATTCAAACGCCTTCATGTTTACAAGTGTTTGTGCAATTTCTCTCTGCTAGCGTTGAGAAAGTCGAGTGTACATTTGGCCTTTTGCAGTGCTTGTAATTGTGCTTATGCATGTCAATTTTCTGTGTGTTTGTGTGTGTGTGTGTGTTTGCACATGCATAATTTAGGTGCAGAAAAACCCCCACTTAGTTTGAACAGTATCACAGGCAGAGTAAGAGTATTAGGAAACACTGCGCCTGCCTGAAATAAACCGATAAATGTGACAGTCAGTGATTTTCTCTCTCCCTCACACAGACACACACACAGACACATAGACACACACAGACACACACACACACACAGACACACACACACACGATGGCAAACAGAAGGAAACAGGAAATGTGACAAACTTCCTCCGAGCTGTGCTCTTCAAGATGCTCCGGTCCTTCCTCACCTCTGTGTACGTGCATAAAAACACACGGCAAGAGAACATGTGTGAAAACAAACGTTGACATTGTATTTATCTGTGTCTTTCGCTGCTAAACTTCACCACAAGCTATATTAAAGGGAGACGAAAGATGGCAAATACACACTGTTGAGTCAAACAATAAAAATTCTGCTCACAGAGGAATACGACCTCTGTAACTTTATCTAAATTTACCGCCTCTTCCACGTCTGCAAATTCACAAGATTAAAAAGCCCACATAATTATATGTAATTATCATAACTGTCATCTTTCCCCAGCTGTCACTTTCTTTGCCTGGCTAAAAACTGTATATTTTTAACAGATCATCCGCTTTCCCCTGGCAGATTATTTTTCCCTTGTCTGTCAGTCTCCACCTCCTGCACTGCCTCGCTCCCTGATAACACTCCCGTCCCCGGTTGGAAGTCTATTAGATCAGGCCTCTTCTCTTTCCTGCTCTCCTTTCCGTCTCTGGTTCTCACACTTGTTAATTCTATAACATCTTTTCCCTAGTCCTGCCAACGCCACTTTCACTCTGTTAATGTGGCGACATCACCCTGCTGCTCCCTGACCTCCTCCTGACCCGACTTCTCTCCTCCTCTCTCTTTCTCAATTATTATGTCCAGTCAGTCTCTGGCTAAGTCTATTAATCTGTTACTGTGCCTGCGTAACAACAAAAGCTTCAGGCTGCTGAGAGCTGATTGGTGCCTCGAACACAAGCTCACATACGTTTACTTACATAATCTCTCCCTCGGCTCACCCACAAACACACACATGTGAATGCACAACAACACAGTAATGGAATGGTTTGGTTTGTGATAAATTGAGTCGTCGCTGTGGTTCCGAGGCTGAAATGCGAGAGCGGTGCAACATGAAAGTCTACGTTTGATTTGTCAACACCGGTGTGAGATTATGTGGAGGCCAAGTGCAAAGATGATGCCTGTGGGTTGTTGTGTGTTGTGTTGTGTTGTGTGTCAGGAGGGGGTACAGTCAGATAAGATGAGGTTCACAAATAACTATCCTGGTTATGAGCGGAAACTTTGAGCAAGGACACAGAAAATCAACAGGGATTTTCTATATATAAAGAGCTGCTACAGGCTTAATTCCTATAAGCAAATATTTTGCATGGGGATTTTGTTTAGTCTTCAAGTTCTTTATTCAGGTGCTTGACCTTCATGCATTTACATATGTCAATCAAATGTTTCAACAAAGAGTTTTATGAACAATTTCAATTATACGTTATTACTTTCCTTCATCTTTGCATAGTTGTAAAACTTTTCATATTTCAGAAATTAAATTACATTCGGTTGATAAAACTTTTCCTTAAATGCATCTTTGAACTACATTACGTCTCTCGAATTAATATAACTACGGGAAATTTGAATAATGATTAAATTGAGCACAGACTTCTCCATATTGTAATATGTTTCCAAAATTATCCACTAAATTATATACTTTTTTCCATTGCGTACGAATAAATACTAACTGTGAGTGAGTCAACATATTCCTGTAAATGCTCTTACACAGCTTCCAGTGTAATACAACATTAAAATAGCCGCAGTCCCCTCATTGCCTTTGAATTAATCTTCTGATGTCGTAACTACATCATTAGACGCAGTGACTAAACAGCAGAGATCAAATTACCTCATTGTCCGAGCTCATCACAGAGTGTATTGTCTGCCGGGCTGTACCTGCCCTGAGAAAATGGAGAGCTGTAATCTCCCATAATCCTCACCAGCTCTGAAAATGTCTTCAGTCAGGTGCTGAATACAAAAATGTCCCCTCTTTCCTCTCCCTACTACATACAAACACACGCACGCACAAAAAACAGCCGTCCAGTCATCTGTGACTGGAGCAGAGACAAACAACCGAGCAGAAAACATAAAACGTGCACGATAAACCATTTATCTCTGAGAGTGTGCATTTATACCTATGTGTATATATCATTGTGTATGCATGTGTGTGTGTGTGAGTGTGTGTGTAGACTATATGTCTACTTCCCAAGGTCACTGCTGAAAGCTAGGAGGGAGGAAAAATTAACAAGACCAGTGGACAATGACGTTAGCCGTGCAAGAACACTACTCTTAAAGGGACAGCTTAGGACACGGGTATGAAAATGGAAAAGTCCACTTTGACGATGCACGATTCAGACATTTGATTACTTCTTTTGAAATATTCAGAATCATGAGGAAATCCGGGATGTGTTTGCGGATGAAAAACAGCCAGAAACACACATAACATTGTGAATATTTCAGAATAGGAAGGAAAAAAGAAAATGTGGCCGGAGGGAGAGCGATAGAGCATAAACTGCTCTCCCTCCTGTAGTACGACACACACACACACACACACACACACACACACACACACACACACACACACACACACACACACACACACACACACACACACACACACACACACACACACACACACACACACACACACACACACACACACACACACACACACAGTGTGGTAACCAGTGTTGCCTGCACTCAGGTTGAAAAAAGAGCAGGCAGTATCTCAATACAAAACCACTCAAGAGGTTTGAGGCAACAAAAGGCTTTTCATTAGTGAACTACAGACATGGGACATCTCTAAATGAAGAGGTCTCGCTGTGTTGCTGTGCACAGAGGACACAATCCAGACACACACACACAGGCAAACACACACTTCTCGTTTTTCCTGTTGTCCTCAAAAGGCCATGTAGTGTGCTGAGGGTGAGTACGAGGCATCTCACCACATCTGCTACTATACTGGTGCTTGTTCATCTGACTGTGAGGCTGCCACCTGCCAGAGCGGTCGTCTCTTACAGCCTGAAACTTGAACTCTTGGATTTTCATCCTCTTGCTTTACTGTACTGAGGGAAAAAGTCAAATTCATAGAGAGGAAGGGACAGAGAATAGAAAGCAAATGGCTGCGTGATCTGGCCTTTGTGGTGGACATTACCAAGTACCTCTCAGGTTCCAACAAGCCTTTCAACTCTCTGCTTTCAAATGTGAAATCGTCTGAAGGGAAATTATTATTAGAAAGTGGCCACACTCAAAATAATCTGCTGGTTACTTTGCAAAACTACTCCAGGTATTTGGTGAGAGGTTTCAGGACATGAACAATAAACTAAAGGAATTGAACGTGTTTGTTAAGCCATTTAAAGGTGGAACTCTGATTTGACCCCCTGACAACACCAAACCATTGAGCTGCAGAGCAACAGTGAGCTGCAGAGCAACAGTGAGCTCTAGAAGTTGTTTAGTACATCATGAGGATTTTTCATTCTGAGGTGAAATGCACGCTGAAGTTTGCATCTGTTTGGGATGGCCAAATGCTGTGAGTAACTCTATTTAAAACTGATGTTTGAAAAACTTGCTCAAGCCAAATGTCACATTTTACCTCCTTTACAGACAAATTTGCAGGTATACACCAGTTAAAATGTTATTTTTACTTTCTATTTTGTGTCAGTGCGTCATGTTTGACGTCATGAACACACCCAAAACTGATGCACTCTCTCACCTCGCTGTCTTGCCAAATTAGCGTGTTCACTCAGGTGGCTCCTTTCATCACTGCCAATCGGAGCCGATAAAACCCTGTGTCTACTGTAGAGTCATTTTACCCAGGAGTGAATGCCAACTGTATCCATTCCCATTCCACACAAAAGCCAGACATCAGTGGGTTTGCTGACCAGTGGAAAAAGGGGCTATAGAGAGGAATGGACCTCCATAGATAAATGTTCCCCACCCCTGATCTAATCCATGTTCCTCTGTCTGTATGTGATTGTGTCTGACTAACCTGAGAGTAGAAATTAGCCATAGTTGTAGTTTCTATGTCCTTCTTTGCCAGTATTTCCATTTTGACTGGAGCTGCTGGGAATTTGGTGGAGAAGTAATCCAAGAAATCAGGCAGGTAGCTGGCTTCTCCGTGGACGATTCCCATGACATAATGTGCTGCCTGGAAAACATGGTCAGTAGATCAATTTAGATCATATCTATCATTTGAATTTTAGAGAAAATTCATACTGCAGCTGCATCCATATCGTTGCCGTACCTGCGACGAGTCCTCGCTGAACGCCAGGGTGACAAACTCTTGGGCAAATCTCTGCTTCTGTCCCATCGACAGAGCGGAGAGCTGTGAGGTGTAGGCATGAGCCACAAGTGCCCCTCCGTTTGGCTGGTTCTCTATGTGGATGTACGGAGCAAACTCCAGACCTGCCATACCAGGGTAGGAGCCCTGCGGCTGCTGTTTGATCGGCCGAGGGAGCGGTGCCTTGATGGAGGACGATGGATCGCTGGGCGTGTTTTGAAGAGAGGCGCTTAAGAGGAATTTTGCGGCGAGAGAAGCAGTAGGAGGGGAGGAGGGCATGTGTGAGGTTTTGTTGTTCGGCGAGGGGTAAACCGGCAGCGGCGTCTTGAACGGAGACAGGGAGGATTTGTGCGTGTGATCGGAGGATAAGGAAGAAGAGTTGGGGAGAAGCAGGCCGGCACAAATGGTTTGGCAGGAGCGGTGGTACATCTTCACTCGTTTGTGCTTCTCCCCCTCTTTGTGTTTCTTCTTCTTTTTCTTCTTGACTTTTTTGATTTGCAGCTCCTCCGAGTTGACCAGGGCTTTTTCGTTTTCATCTGGACAGTGACAGAACGAGAAGAAGAGAAAATGACCTCGTTATTTAGAGAGACAAGACTTATGAGAGGAGAGGCTGTTCTTCAAAAAGAGGAAGAAGGCTCGTTATTCATGTTTGCTTCCTGGAACCACATTTAAATTCACTAGATTTGGATTTTTATTTGGACCTGCACCAAATGTGGCCTCATAAACATCAGTCCAATAAACATGTCAGAGTTTTTTTCCTCAAGATCCATGAATTATTCTCTGAGAAATCAACAAAGATGTTGAAAAAATGTTAAAGTGAATAAAAATTATAATAAAAATCCAGCTAACTAACAGACAACAAACAAACCGAGATGAAAACTAAAAAATGTCCGTGGTGGAGTTAATAAGCACCAATAATAAGTATAATGACAAACTTCCAGGAAAATAAGGTACAGAATAAAATGGAGCGAAACTGCCAGTAAAATAGAATACTCTTACTCAGATTGTTGTCTTTTTTTCTCCGTTTTAAATCACCATGACAAACTGATACCAGATAATCTCCCCTGGTAAAGAAAAACCAATACAACAAAAAATATGAGTCCTAACTATTTTAAGCGAATGTGGACTTATGAGTCATAGCTTTTCCCAGATGGTGTACATCTCCTGGGGTGCATGCATAAAATAAATTGAAGAGCCCTGCGTTGGAATCCCTGGAGAAAAGCAGATATGACTAAGCCAGGAAACCAGCTTTCAAGTGACATATTTGAAGGGAGATAATAGTGTAGATCTCTTAAAAGCCGAGGGCAGGACAAAGTGGAACATGCAATTTATTTCCATGGTGCTGCTGTACTTACTGTATATGGGTGAGAGAGTGCGTCTGAGCTGTTTATGTCATTTTGCAAAAGCATTTGTGGTTCGTTCTTTCCAAGTGGTTGTGTAAACAAGTGGACGTGTATATTTACTGTGTGTGTGTGTGTGTGTGTCACTTTGATAGGGGCATCAGCTATCATCCCACGAGAAAACACACACCACACACATATATAAACACAGACCTTCAGCCTAGTTTGTTCCCCACACACGTTCAACGCGTCATGAGACAGGATGAAAAACAGCAGAGACAGAGAGAGAGAGAGAGAGAGAGAGAGAGAGAGAGAGAGAGAGAGAAATAGAGAAAGAGCAATAAAGAGAGCAACACAGAGAAGGTATTTGCAGCACAATACCCAAGCTACTAATCCACAAGCTCTTTAACCCACAAATTCCCCCTCCCCCAATTCAGACACAGACACACACACACACACACACACACACACACACACACACACACACACACACACACACACACACACACACACACACACACACACACAAACATCAACCCACAGAGGAGCATTACAATAAGGTGAAAATTATTTGTTGGACATTCCATTGATGCATGTATGAGATTGTATGACCTGTTTGACTGCGGTTAATTCACAACAAGAAAGTCCCTTCCTTCATTATTTTGAGCAGACTTTCGCTGTGAAGCATGTAACAGCAATGCATTGATATCTGATCAGTTCTCTTAATCGGCATCGGGAAGGAGAAAATGGAATAAGAAAATCTCTAATATATTATGATGAGTTTTGTGCATATTTTTATTTAACAGATGGTCGTGAGCATTTTAAGGTCTAACAAGTTCCCTGTCGAACAACATGCTGAGTCAGAAGCCAAAATAGCCGTATGCTGCTTTCAGACTTCCTGTACATGCTAACTCTGGTTCCCAATCTCTCTCTCTATCGCTCTGTTGAGTTGTTAACTCAACTTTCTCTCTCGCTGATAAAATTTCTAACTGTCCCTCTGTCGCTCTGTTACTCCAAACATTTGCAAATGCTGTGATTAAATGCAAATACACTGTGATTAAATGGCTCACTCACAATCACTGTAAAGCTGCTCTCTGCTCTCTTAAATCTGATTCAATATCCCACCATGTACCCCAGAGTGTCTATTATCGTAAACACACAAGACTAAATACGAGGATTTCTCAGTCACGTCGTTTCCTGACTGGAAGCAGTAAGGCTGAAATAGTAGGCCAAATAATCCATCTGTAATTTTCATCTGTAGCCACTGGCTGTGGTATGTGGCCCAAGCCTGACTAAGACTTTGAAATGTCACAGCGTGGTCATGAAATATCAGCGCAGGGACGTTACAGGTCTGACTGGATCTTTACAACAAATCAAATCAATTGTGGATAAATGTGCCGTTGCCGTATGCATGTCGGTGTGCGGCGTGTCTGTCCAGAAAGGTCAGGGTTTTAAAGAGAAAACAGCCGCTGTTGATAAATGTGGAGCTGCAGTTCAGTGGTCGAGCTCAGATTTCACAGAGAGAAAGAGAAGAGAGCGGGACGGAGATTACGTCACAGCGCTCTGCAAATAATTCACTACTGTCATAAGGTTAACAATGACACAGTCCGCCACATCCATAAAAAGTGCAGAGCAGAAGACAGACATGTCGAGCTTGAGTAGGCTTTTACTGGTTTTCATTATCTTACAGCATTTTATGTATTTTTGTCCCTCTGATGTCATTTATGTTATAACAACTGACATGTCAGTATTTTTTTACCTTTAAAAAGAAGTTGCATTGTTCTTAAGAATATCATATTAGTCCCACATCGTCTGAATGTTAAGATCCTCCACTTTTATTTTGTTTTGAGTTAGCGCCTGACTGACATCTTATTTTGATATTCACAGACATAACAGTATTTGCATTTATATTTGCCGAAATGAAAACTTTTCTTATACATAATAATCAATGTAGGAAAATATTTGCAACGATAAACATGGATCGGCTATATTGTCAATTTCCCCCCCCCCCTCACAATCCTAGCTCCCAGCCGTAATATCAGTGGACACACAGACACACACACACATGCACACACACTGTCAGAAGGTCAGACTAAATAAACCCTAAGCCAAATTTCTCCATCTGGTTGAGCAGCGTGGTGCAAAGGTCGACCAAATGCCAGGGATCGAATTCTCAAAGAGAGAAATAAAACAGTTACAACTAGGAACTTCTCCCACCACACAGATCCTGCTCTATATTGCTCTTTTTTGACGACTACCCCACAGTAACTGACTGTTTTCCGACCCCCACTGGGATGCTGAGCGGCCGTGTGTGTTGCTTGTATGTTACAAACATAATGATGATTTATTGTACGCTACCCTGTGAAAGTAGGCCATGTTTGGTAACCTTAGCAGCAGGTTTCCACTGAGATGGATGCTGAGTTTCAACAGGGTGCACTGACACATGGGAAACCATCAGTTTGGACTCAAAGTGCGTTTCGATGCGATGATTTTCTAACTGGAGTGAATGTAATAAATGATTACAGTTGGTTTCTGGGTGATTTACCCCATTTTCATTCTACCACACATTTTAATGAATGATTAATAGTGTCATCGTCGAACTGTTTTTCTGTTTCTTACTGCGTACACGATGGAGAATGACAGGACAGATAGGAGATGGAGAGACGGATTTAACAAGTAGCCTGTGGGGTGTGCAGCTCAAACCCACTGGACCACCAGGAAACACTGACACACACAATGTTCACACTGAAATTAATAATGCATCACTATTGCGACGTTTGTTTCTTGTGTCCAAACCTCACCTGAGACCGATACAGTTAACAAGTGTATGGGAATGGACGTATTCTATTTTTTAAGGCCTGTTATTATGGACAAAGATTACTTTTGACCTAAAACACTTGTCTGGACGGAGATTATTTTAATTGCAAAACGTCATTTAAAGTCCAATAGTTTGACCGATAATATTAATATTCATGACAAGTCCCTTTATATGCTTGTACATTGTGTGCTTCTACCAACCTTTAATCGGCTGCTTGACTTCTCCGTTCTCCCTCTTGATCTCATTCATCACTTTGTGCTTCTTCTTCTCTTTTTCCCTCTCTCTGTCTTTGACCTTCTTCTTCTCTCTCTCCTCTCGGTCTCTCTCCTTCGCCTTGTCCTTGGTGGAGTGCTCTGTGGAACCGGAGAGAAAGGAAGGTTTCAGGTCAACGACGGCAGAGTGCACAAGATTTACTCACCCTCACTTCACTTGGATTTATGTTGCTGACCTCTTCACTGAACTCCTGCCAGGTGCTTCACCTCGGCCAGCACTTTAACTTTTCCGTTATCGTGATACTCTTCCTCATAAAAACAGTTTGTCTCTGCCTTTCCTGCTGCAACACATTCGTCTCTCCAGCACAGCCTCTGCTCTTATCTCTCGTGCTTTCTCAGCAGTGTAATGACCTTCCATTCCTGCACCATTCACTCTAGAAGTTTACTTATAATTTTTAAACTACATCTTTTCTGGATAGATCTCATGTATCTACCCCTAAACTCATCCCTCTCCCATGCTCTGCCCTCACAAGCGTGAATATGCTCCAGTCTTAAACGTCCGAAACTATTTCTTCGCTTTTCAGCTAATTTTATTTCCTCTTGCAATGATTTTCCATCTGAAAGATTCACTTGAGTGCAGTGGGAATATTACAGATCGAGGAATTGGAGTGCGCTCTAACAACACTCATTGCAAATTGCTGTGGATGAGGGCATCGGTTTAAAATGTAAATATCCCTTCACACACACCTCTTCAGTTATTGGAGTGCTTTCTGAGGGGCCTTTCACATCTAACTGGACACAAACACACTTTTTTCCCTGTAGGTCAACATCTCTCACCTCCAACTGAGCTAAAAGAAAACTTCATCTTCCTTAAAATAACTCCATCTTTTATTATTAGCCTCTTTTGATTCTTTATTTCCTTATCCCCAGGAAGAAATACAAAAGAACTCCTTTGTTTTTTTTCTGCATCACTTCTTTTTGCTGTTCTTTCTTTTCCTTTCCAAAGAACGTCTTTTCTCTGAACTCTGTCAGATCCGTCTTTTAAAAGGAAGCTGTGTTCACTCTCCTGTGGATGTGGGGAGTGGGAAAGTGAACACAGTGGGGTTTGGACTCACTGTTTGCAGGATCAAAGGAGAAAAGGCTTTGAAGTAAAAAAAAAAAGGCTTAAAGGAGCAGCAGGAAAATTAGAGTTACATCGGTACACTCCTTTCCATTATGTATAAATATTTTGAATCTTGGGACATTTTCACAACTGTAAGTACAAACCAAGGTTTATTTGATTCGATTCGTTTTGGTTTCACATTCCAATTTTGCACCAAAGAAATACGTATGGCCTTCGTACATCATATTATTATCACCTACATACCTATAATTGACAGTGACTGGTTTGTAGAGGGGTATGCATCTGATGTTGCAGGGTAGTAGTCTTTCTTTATAAATGTAGAAAACAAATGGACCAGTAAAATTATCATCATGGTTTTACTACCAGAATATTCACCCTCAACACTTTGCCCTTTGCCCACTTTGAAGTCATACATCACTTCACATATCAGCAGGTTACCCCCAAAAAATTGCCCGTCACCCTGGAGGCTAAATTGTCTCAGACGATATCCGATGGCTCGAAGATTGGATCCAAACCAAGACCACCTAGTTTGGCCAGACTCAACTTTGGTCCACAGATCATGATCCGAGTCACAGTCCACGCTTGTTATTTTTGGTTCAGACTAAACTAAAACGTCAGGAGGTCTGGACCAAACAAGGCAGATGTGAAAGGGCCCTAAGACAAATATTTTTTCTTTGCCACTCAAGATGAAGCAGGTAGTCATTGCCCTCATACTCTGTGGTTAAGAGAAGGAATGCCTAGAGCGTTAACAAACCATTTTTAGAACTATGCAAAATAAATGCTGTGAAATTACCAGACACTGTGAGCAGCCTGGCGGAAAAAAAAAATAACACGCAACTTGTTTCCGAACATCCAATTTTGTTCCACAGGAAACTGCCTACAAAGGAGGGCTCACTCAGATCTACTGCCAGAAAAAACATGTCAGACCATGTCGCTGCAGTAACACTCATAAACTAGAAGTTTAGAGGCAATAGAAGGTAAATTAGCCCAGGTGGCTGGCGTAGCTTTAATACAGCGGAGAACAAGCGTATTCATCACAGCTTGAGAGGAGTGTCTTCCCTTTCAAATATTGAGAAAACATATTTCTGAAATTTGTGGGATTGAAGAAGATGGGGTTGTATAGTGCTGCGGTAGTTTAGGGGAAAAAAATGGTCATTATAACAAGGTGATGCAACAAAGATATAAATGACTCAAATGAGAGAGATCCATGAAACTGAAACTATTTTTTCTCTCGTTTTGTTTTGTGACTTTCTGGCAGCAGGCAATTTTAAGGGGAGCACAGCAGGTGGTTTTCACTGTTTGGATGATCACAGGAGGGAAACACTTTGAAAGATAGAGGGCCCGCGGCAGGCGGTTTGTGAGATTCAACTGCACCAGCACTCACTGGCATCCAACTTTTTCGAGTTGTGGAGGAAAATCTAAAATTCTAAAAAGAATCAAAGGGGTATGCACGTTTGGATGTTTGCTTGTTATTTTTTCTATGTAAATCGCAAACTGGAAACCTGCATCCTCCAAACATCTGTCCTTGAAATTAACTTTATTTTGTGTGTGCAATGTTAACTTGGTAGAAACCCAAGGCAGCACAGTGTTTAGAGCTGTAGCCCGGCCAGTTTTAAATGTGTGCTAGCAACGTGATAAGGCTGGCGACCTGTCCGGGGTGTTCCCTGCCTCTCGCCAAAATGCATGCTGGGATTGGCTCCAGCCCTCTGCGACTCGAAAACAGGACGACAGCTTCAGAAAACAGATGAAGGAAACACTGATCTTATCAAAGGTTCCCATGCGAAAGTCCTTGTTATTTCACATTATTCACATATCCTCCTTAACATTGATTTCTATGCTCTAAGAGTCTGATTCTAACACGACAGACTGTTTCAATCTGGACATCAGATTTTCTTGTGTAGATAATTAAACCAAATCATTCAAACTGTTTCTGTGGAAGCTTCAAAGATTATTTGACTGAGCTCCAAACTGGACGTCACAGCTTGTGGAGGACTCCCATTTGAGCAAAATGCTGGACACTAACAAACATGTCTGACTCAGGCTGTAAAGCTGTGGCAAACTGGAATGAAAGACAATAGGTAAAAGCCATTCAGGCCTTTCAGTGTGCATGTGCCAGAGCCTGACTGATGCTGATTTTTGGGTCTGATGCAGATACCAGTATTAGGGAGTAAAACATTTCTGATACCAAACCAAACAACAAAGAAATGTAATTGAGGCTAGATATTTTAAGTTTAACCACAAACATTTAAATAATTCTGAATAAATAGACCTTGGAAATGAATCGAAACTTGAATTATAAACAAGGACTTTTTTATATAGATATGTTAACATAAAAGCTCTGCCAAGAATGTTATTTGTTAGTTTGCAGGATTTCGCTAACAGGATTTCCATGAAATTTTGTGGATGGGTGGGACATGACCCAAGAAAGAAATTTGGTGTGTTTTCAACAGCTCCATTGATTTCAATCATGTAACTTGGTGAAAAAAAGATATGTTTAGGGGACTAATTGTGAGTGTGTTCAATTTAGGGCAGATCCAAATGAAAATCTGAATCTAGTGAATTCAATTATGGTTTCATATGTTTCATGAGGGGCCTGTTAGACCTCGGTAGATGTATGCACTTTATTGAGTGCCATTCTATTTTTTTCTGTATAATAATAGTTTTCACGTTGGAAAATGCTGATGCAGATATGTCTGTGAAAGGCTCATATCTGCCAAACGATAAATCAGTCAGGCTCTAGAAGTGCATATTTTAAGGGTTCACACACAAAACATACGTCTGTAAGTCATACATCACTTCACATATCAGCAGGTTAGCAGACATAAATTAAAGGGAAGTTGATAAAAAAGAAAGACGGGTTCCTCAGATTTGAGTACTTGTCTCACTCCCCTCTGCATGGAGCTGACTGATCGGGTAAAAGACGACAAAGCACAAGATAGTTTCAGATCTTTTTAGTCAGTGTAGCTTAACTCACTGTGAGATTACAGGTAGACCTGCTCCCCAACAAAACCCTGAAAACATTACACGCTCAGTTTACCCCTGATGGTGTAGAAAAGGCCACGCTTCACAATTCAAGGCGATTTCAAAATGATTTAACAGAAAGGATCATAAAGTCTTTGCCATTCTACTGAACTGCTACTGTACATGAGTTAAGTATCTCATAATTTTTTGGGACTGAACAAATGACCCAGACGACAGTTACTTAATTGGGTGCTGATTGCAGCTAAGCTTCCATTTCTCCCCAGCTGCACTCGGCCACAGAGAAGTCCCAGGCGTAGTCAGGGATTCTGTCAGCGTTGTGCACTAACATGCACACAAGTATCCTAATTACAGCAGTTCAGACAATTACATGATTCACAGCAAGCCGACTTCCCATTAACATAGTTTTGCATGACTTTTTAATAGTCAGAATGATGTGTCCACTTCCTCCCACTATCCAGAAATGAAGCCAAGATATCTTGGATACGAACACTGCCATCTTGTGAGTCTGAGCGGTAGCGAGTAGGCGATGGCGGCCTGGTATCGAGGACCCGCCGATACACGCACTCAACCAACCGTGAGCCATGTCCCATCCACCAACATGGAGGAGGCAGGGTTTATGCATACTGCAGCCAACTACCAGGGGGTGGATCAAGCTGTTTTGGTTTCACTTTTAGGGAGCCGTCATGTCGTCCATCTTTATATTCAGTCTACAGCTAAAGGTCTGAGAGCTGCAAAAAGAAAGGAGCTGTGAAGCATCGGCCCTAATCCATGATTTATGTGTCACACGTGATTAATCAAAACACAAAAATAACCCGGCTGGTGATTAAAACACTGTCAAGTATTCCAGCTTCCTTATTGAGTTGTGATGTATCTGCATTCAGCTTAAATGCAAAATAATCTTTAAATCCATTTAAAGAGCTCATGGCTTGAATTATGAAGAGAACTGCATTTCATATAATTATGAATCAGACTGTAGATAAATACACTGCATCTCTCAATGACAACAGACAAAAATTTTGCCTCAGACAGGGTCAAACTGAATAAAACAACAACCTCTTGGACACTTTACAAACTTGTGTGTCTCTTATTTCAGGACCAAATGTAGCCAGGAGTCGCTGCTCCCTCTCCACTGCCATCAGCCTCCCTCCTACAGCAACCCCACCGCCAACATCTCTACGATGATGTGATACTCGTTGGATCCCTGTAGGAAAAATTCTTTCCCTCCGGGAAGGTCAGGGCACAGTTTGGTGTCGCTGCAGCGCTCCTGAAGCTGGCAGAACTCCCTCTGTAGCTCAAGGACACGTTTGGGCGCCGTGCCTCAGACTCCGCCACGTCCTTAAAGCCGTCCATCTTTCACCACTGGCTCAGCCTGCCAGTCAATACCTGAACATTTTAATCCTCGAAAACACTGTGCTCATGATTAATGTGGATTAACACTCTGCTCCACGTTCCCTCATCTTCACATTTAAGGCTACTCAGGATAATTACCAACTCCTGCTGCTAGCTGTTGAGCAGCTCTACACCACAGCAATTAGAGGTTCAGTGTGTTGCTGGCGAGCACGTACATGGAAGTGTTAAAGGGGTGATAATATTTATGTTACTACTAATGACTATTCTGCAGTGAGCTTCAAGTATGATTGGATTCACTCAACAAGTTTACAGCATTAAAATAAACCAGCAAATAAACCAAAATAGTGTGTTATGATTCCTGCATAACAAAAAAATCTAAGTTTATTTAAATTGTTTAACCTTTTTGCTGTTCTGAAATTCCTTCAAACTAAAGCACGCCCCCGAAACATTTTGGTTTGAATAAGGACAAATCTGACATCCATGACAGACTGTTTGCCAGACAGTGTTTGTGATAGTGTGTTGGGGGCTAGTAGCCAGCAGCACGTCTCGTCCTGGTGTTCTCGCTGACTGCGGTGGCTGTTCAGTGCGTGTCATGACCTCTTAAACTGCCCGACTGGAAAAGGGTGACATCATACACTCACACACACACTCGCTCTCTCTCTCACATGCGTCTGCTCGGTGCACCCGCTCATGTCGAAAAACTACAAATGCCATTGAGACACGCTGGCAAACACAACTGCATGCGGAGATGTTACAGAGACAGAACAGCCACAAGAACACAGGAAATCAATGAACCCACAGCAAAACCCAATATCAGGAGGATCGTTCAACAGATGTTTGTGGTTTTTCTGTTGTGTCAGTTATTTAAATCAAATAAGCCCTACGTCATATAAAATAATGTGACATATAATATTTGTAATTTTATTAAAAGCCTGGTGTCTATTAGTATATATGTCTATGATGGTATGGTATAATGTTATGGATGAATCTAGACACAAGCCCCCGGGTGTCCACGGACCCTCATTTAAGATACACCCTCTTTGGTGGGTAATATGATATAGCAATTAGAACAAATAATGTACCATATTTGTGTGGTATTTTGAGATATTCCAATTATGCAGACTGTTTTGTTTGATTATTTGAATAATCATTTGCATTATATAAGCTTACAAAATGTACTCCATACGTGTATCTATTTGTTTTGCCTTCTTTGACCCACATATTAGACAACACCATGGGTCACAGTCAAAACAAACCCACATGTGGACGCATCCAGTCAATAATCTAATCGCTGCTGCTGCTGCTGCCAGTGGAGTCCAGATCTAATGACCGCACAGTGATGATAAAGGTTAAAAATAAAAGTGATATAATGAACACACCGTCCTCTGCGTGTGCTGTGAAACATGGAGCATCAACAAGCCGCTGAGCTGCGCGTCCGCTCCCCGCACAGCCCCGGGTTACAGAGGGGGGCGTGGTGCTCCATCAAAACAACACTTACACTATAATGGCGGGCGGCTGTCATGTTGCAATGACAGCAGCCGCAGCAGCCGCGATCGGTTTAATGCGAAAAAATAGGAAATCACTTCGGTGACAGAATAATAATAACAACTTTAACTGTGTGTTCCGGTGTCTATAACACGTTAGTATGGATATGTTACACATGCGTTACATACAGTGGATCGTGCGTGCGATGTTTTAGGAATAGCACGTAACGTAAGGGTTCCGCAGCAGCAGCACGAGAGCAGCTGGGATCGAGCAGGTCGCGCGGCCACTGGCGCGGAGCTCGAGGGTTCACGAGCGGGTGACGGAGCTCACACAGCCCGCGGAGACATCGACCAAAACCGGGCTTTCACAGCCCAGCGATCCGGTGTAACCCCCCCCCACGGACATCGAATATGATTCTGTGTGTCCTCTGTTATTTCACTGAACGTTCAGGGGCGGGTTATTAAAAACAGTAGCTCGTCCGAAACCAGGACAAATTACTGGGGCGGACAACCGCGCGCTCTCCGGGGCCACATGTTCGAATCCCGAGTGTGTGGAGCCAAGTGAGTGTAAAAGCGCAGAACTCCCGCTCACTCGTAATAACACACAACTAAACAACTTTGTGAGCCAGCTCCAGCTTCGAGGACCATCTCCGTGAGAGCGAGCACATGATGGTGGCCTACCTTTGGGCGGCAGCGTGACCTCTCCGTTCTCCCTCTTCACCGCAGAAAGGGGGCTCAGTTTGCTGGTGTCGTTGTTGTTGTTGTCGCTGTCGTTAGTCACGGGTCCGGAGGTCACCATCACTTTGTGTTTCTTCTCCTCCTCCTCCTCCTCCTCCTCCTCCTGCTGCTGCTGCTGCTCCGCGCCTCCTCTCAGAACCGTCTCCGTCCTCTCCCGCTGTTTCTCTCTGCTGCTCTTCTTGGCTCTGCAGGAGGAGGACGTCGCTTTATGGAGGAAGAAGTCGCTCTGTTTGAACACTTTGTGCGTGTTTGTGGGTGTTTGGGATCCGCCGGTGGAAGGTGCTGGAGGGTTGCTGCCGCCGCTCCACTCCCCCGGGCTGCTGCCGGAACTCTGCCGCTGCTTGCCGGGCTGCTGGAGTTTCTCTCTGCCGCCACCGTTGCCTCCCACTCCCGCGTCCCTGCTGACTTTCTTGGGCTTAACGCTGCGCTCCTCGACTCGGGGCTTCTTGGGCGGCGGCGGGTTGAAATCCCGGGCAGACTGAGAGCGGTGGTCAGGAGCCGCCTTGACGAGCGGGCTCTTGGCGGAGGCGAGCCCCACAGTAGCCGCAGCTCCGGTGAGGTGAGCGGAGCCCAGCGAGTCAGCCATCTTGAGGCTCGTGTTTACTCTCTAACGTCTCTGCTGTTTCCAGCAGGACGTGCAGGCGGCGGGGGGGGGGGAGGGGGGGCGGGGCTCCAGCGTAAGTGACAGGCGAGAGGCGGGACCACGGTGTGACTGACAGGTCGAGAGGGAAAAGCGAGAGGCGGGGTTCAGTCAGGGGCGAGTCTAGAGTTTATTGGGGCCCCGAGCAAAAAATTCCCAGGGGGGCCCCTCAAACAACGTTAGTCAACATTTTTGTTAGAAATAATCTTACACCAACTAAAGATATGAAGTGTAAAGATTGTGTTATAAATAATCTTACACCTACAAACGGTAGATTAGTCATTAGTGAAGTAGAATATTACCACTCAATATTATGTGCTATTTACCCTTAAAATGATGTGCAATATTACTTGTATTACTTATATTATTTCATATATCATATATCTCTGCCATTAGCATCATGCACAGTGTAATATTAACAGGCACTCGACTCCTCATACACTTGATTTTTAATACTTCACTTATTGTTTATATTGTTTGTTATAGTAACTGTGGCGCACAATACTTTCCTTTCACATTAATCTCTATCTTATCTTATCTTGAGGCCCCAGCTTTTGACACCAGCATGGTGCAGAGAGACCATTAATGCTCCAGTGCTTCCGAAGTGTCCTCACGAGTCACAGAACGTGTGCAGAGGTTTGGTGGTGCTGTGTTTTATTGAAACATCAGTAGACATGCCCTCACTCATCTCATCCTCACAACTGGATGAGCTCATCACTCTCTCACACACAGAACACATCATTATACAGTGTCTTGACTCCTCCAGGGCTGTTTACACTTTGATTTATTGAGATGAAAACATTTTCTTCGCTCGGAGTGACGGGCGGACCTCTCGGTACAAAGCCTCCCAGTGTGTGGACAGCCAACCGTGAATACTAAATATGATTAGCGGCCGGACTAGGGGGGTTAAGTTACAACTTGCTGTAAAAATGGTGACAAGTTGATGCAAGTCAGAAGAGGAAATCTGATATATGTGTGTGTGTGTGTGTGTGTGCAGTGGCAGCAGGAGAAACCCAGGAAGTGTGTCGTGTGCAAGTTTGACTCATTCCAGCAGCTACTGTATAAAACTAATTTTCCTAAAATCAATCTGGTTGAAAGAATTTTCTATTCCAGGCGTTAAAAAAACAGCTGATACAGTTTTCATTTCCTTCAGATGGCAGCACAGCCTGCTGCACACATACATACACTCCGCACTGATTGGCTATATGTATAAAACCATTACATAACTGCTCCATGGGAAAACTGAGGTGACCCAGTTAAGGTAGAAAGCTGGCTTAATTTACACTAGACGCTGTGTGTGTGTGTGTGTGTGACACAGACTGTGCATTGATTCTGTGCCACTGAGAGGAAAAGTGCTGCATAGAGTAAAAATAAAGAGGATAAAGTTATAGCATGTTAAGGAAAGAAAACACTTTGGCTAAAAGTGGCTCCCTGGTTCCTGCTTTATGATGTATATATTAAACCTTAGTATAACCATTAGTCCTCTGTTACATATAAATCCTCTGAAGGCCTCACAGGTTCCTTTTTGTATGTTATGCAAAGAATGTAATTCATGCGTTTGATTAATGCTATCTGCAAGTGTTCAATTAAAATAAATAAAATCAGTTATAGTTGTAGAAATAAATAAATTTAGGAATATAGAAAGTCTTTTAATTTATTCATGTATTTAATTATTTATTTCTGCATTTCTTCATACTTTGCCGTTTTTTTTGTCTCTTATTGTCGAACAGTTGTACAAGTCAGGAGCTGTTAACTTAGTCGTAAATTGTTGGGCTTTCTACTTTATTTCTTTGAAATGTCTGTGATTTGGCCTTTGAACCACTCCCCTTGTAAAATTATTAATAGTTTACACAGTTAAACTGGAGCCAGTCAAACTCCTGGGATTTAAGTGGTCGTACAAAGGCTTTTTTTATCTGTTCAAGAAAGTAGTTTTTGTCTTGAGTGGTAAATCGTAATTTCAAAAGGATTTTAAGCCTCAAATGACGTTTCCTTCTGTCAGACTGATTATCCAACAATAAATGATCATGTAAATGTCATAAGGTTTATGTGCAGATTAACACCAAAGACAAAGCCGTCTTAACCACGTCTGCAACACAGGAAATGTTGTATGGAGGTGTGGGTATAATTAATCTGAAATGAGTGTTGGCTACATGTGAACACCAGCAAATAATTACAGTACGTGTTCACCTGCTGTGCCTCCCTGAGTGCAGAGTCATGTAAAGTGAATACAAATGTGAAACCCTGAAGGTCTGTGTGTGGGACACTGAGCTAATGTGTGTTTATACCTCCTGCTATGATTAAGTAACTGTCAAACTATTATGCATGCCTCCATGTTTGGGTCGGCAGATCTTCCAGGTGTGAGAGGATCTCCTGCTGTGATGACCCATACACGCGCACGCACGCACGCACACGCACACACACACACACACACACAGTATATATCAAACTGACGCTGCGTAAAAGTTAATTTTGAAGTCACTTGTGATTGACATTATCAGATGATGCCAGTGGGAGACGCGATTTAATTATTTTAAATCGTGTGCCTTCAGAGACAATTCAGACTGATTTATTAAGCACTTGACTGGTCCAATATAAATAGATACTTCACACACACGCACACCAACAAATTCACATGCTTTTTTGTTATTATGTACAAAGAAAAAAAGAATATAGAGGCGCATCATTACTTGACGTTCATTTTTACTGATTGATTTCTGCAACATACAAACATTTTGGGAGTAAGTGTGTGTGTGTGACAGGAAGAGGACAAGGGGCGTGGCTGAATGAGAGTCCCACAGGAGGCAATGAGCAAGCAGCAGCGAATCATATCAGTCACGCTCACGCCACTAACGATGATTGGAGGAGAGGGGGCGAGGGGAGGGGCGAGCTCTCTCTTAAAGGCACAGGTGGGCTCTTTTTCTGAGATCGAGGCGAGTGTGCGGCTGACGTGGGGAGAGAATCATGGTTAAACGGAAAGAAAAGGAAGCTGAGGAAAAGATGGATAAAGTGAAAACGAAAACCTCCTCTCATGTTACAGAGCAATGGCCGTATTTTGTTTTTGAACCGCCGACAAGTTATGAGATGCATTACCAAAGAGAGCAGATGTGTTGAAGACGGGAGCCTTTCAAAAGGTAAAAAGGCATGAATGAGGATGGAAGAGGAGGAAGATGAAAGAGAGAAATTGGAGAGGGAAGAACAAGAGAATGTATGAGCAACTGAAAACGTGTGAAGAGGAAAAAGAGGGAGAGGCAGAGAGATTATTTGATAAGAGAGAAGCAGGGGTTTGGATGAGGAGCAGTGAACTTGTGATGCAACAAACAACCGCATATACAAAAATAACTTTAAAATACCATTTACAAAAAAAAACGACCATTATTATTATTATCATCATTAATATTATTATTACAATCTTATTAGGAGCCCGTTGTTGCTATTTGAATGTGACCAGCTGGCAGTCTATGCTTTTCATCTGCCAACCGATTTAAACAAAGACCCAAAAAAAAATCTATCTTTTTAAGAATATAATTAGAACATAAAAGTAAAAAATAAAACAACCCTGAAACATTTGACAGAGGAGAAAAACCAAAGGGCAGCAGAATAATTTACAGTTTGAAGGGAAACATCGTGTAGAGGGGAGGAATCATCATCATCATCATGCACTGACTTTCTTACATCTTCTGTTAATAATATTTAAGCAAAAACAAAAATCTGAAATATTATATTCCTAAACTGCCCTGTACAGTTCTTTATCTTTATAAAAAAATGCATATACTGTATAGTTACGGTAGCTAATGGAGGAGAGGTTAGCAGAGATCAATTCAAATCTGGAGAAAACAGTAGTCCTGGGTCCCTTGCTGCTTAGGTCTGATTGGATCATTGTCTCACGAATGCAGAAGCAGGTGAAGAACGACTTGGCCGTCAGACGAGAAACCAAACAAGTTGCATTTTGATTTTAAGAGTTTCAGATGATGTGTGACATTCACAGCTCCAAACACTGAGGTGTGCTGCGAGTAAACCGGCTGCTGGAGCGAAAACGTGCATGGTCGTTCATCTGAGGGTCGCGCCGGCGGGACAACGAGAATGAGAAGAGAAAGATGGCGACAGAAACTTAAAACAGCAAATATGAGTCCCAAGTTGAGACCAGGAGATGCCCAAACAACAACAAAGAGAAATGACCTGAAGCGAAAAGCCAAATTAGGAAGGACTGTCTTCTCTGGGAGGGAGGGGGGGGCGGAGTAAGGCAGGCTCATGGTCCCAGCAGTGAGAGCCAGAGTCACGGGGCTGACGAGGTGTTTGGTCGATACTGATGGTAACGATAACCCGGCTGTCACTAGAAACAGGGCCGTAAGATTTTCTGGGCACAAATTCTTAAGCCAATGCTTCAGCTACGATATCACTGGATCAATCTCAGGGGTGTAGAGGTGATAAAAAAAAGTCTGGAAGCAAGAACCTCCAAATCAACAGGTGGAAAGTAATCTGATTACAGCTGTCATGACCTCATCGGACTCCAAACTTCCCAAAATGCTCAACAAGTCATTCAACAGCCACAAAGCAGGATTCCAGAGCCAACAAGCTCAACAGGCATCTTCAATGACCAAACCACGTCAGCCTCATTACTCTGGTAAACAGCATAGAAATGTGAGAGACTAGAGCCAACGCTACTGCAGCTAACGCAGGACAGCTCCAATCTTTACGTTTCCATGATGATCCTTTATAATGTAGCACCAGCACACAGAAAGAGGGAGAGATATAGAGAAAGAGAAAGAGAGAGAGCACCCTGGCAACCTGTAAATACCCAACAGAAAAGGTTGCATCATGGGTTACAGATTATCTTGGGTCGCCTTGAAGATTGTTGTTCATTCAGTAGGAGGAAGCAGACACCTGGGAGTCCAGTCACACCTCAGGCATCAGCTTCCCACAGTAGCTTTTGTGATTAAAGATAATTCCTGATTGAGGACAAGAACTGTTACTTTTCTCATTTGGTATGAAAACAAAGTATTTTTCCTCATAATTTGAGGGGAACACTTTCCATTTTAACACGTCAGGGTTACACCTACACTCCTCTTCATTAATCTTAAGAATGGACAAATCTTCATGATGTGTCAACAGCTCAGAGAGAAAAAACAAGACCATTTCTTAATCTACTCTCAAGTCATCAAAATAAAATAAAAAACAGGAATTATGCTTTAACCATTAACAGGGAAATAACCAGACTGATCCCAGGTCAGCGTGTCGAGAAGTCAAAACCTCTAGCATCAGCAAGCTGAGCAGGAAAATGTGGACTTTGTTCTAAAATGGACAAGCCACTTAAACAGTGAGTGTTCTTCTGCTCTGCACAGTGGCACTTTGAAGGAAGGACTGAGGAGGAGGAGGCGCTCAGTCTCGACAAGCTGTTGGCACAGAGTCACACAGAAGGCGCTTCTATGTAACACTGTGCTGTCTGTCTGTCTGTCTGGGTAGCATCTATCAACTTTTTTTTGGACCAGCCAGATGTGATCAGCAGAGTCCGTCTCCTGACAGGCGAGGACACTGTTGGGAGGACGGGCAGACGGCCATCATGTCCACTCCAGGGGGGGTTCTCGAGGGCCTTTGGGCTGGATGCAGCGGTTACCGAACCCTGAAAGGAGAGGAAGTTCTTAGCCGGGTCTGAACTGAATAAAATACATCCAGAAATGTCTTTCCCAGGAGAAAAATGTGCCTTCAGTTCTCGCCTGGTCTCAAAACGATCAAAACATTTTCTGCCGTGGGCTAGATTTCCTATCAGCAAAAGCAACGGCACACATCGAGAAAAAAAAAAAACTACGACATTAATAGAAACCGTGTTTGTCAGCAAAGGGTTTTGGCTCGGACCGAAAAATCATTACTTGTGCAAATTATACTCGGGTTCCTCCAAAGGGTTGAAAGTGGAAACCTGGCCGATGGCAGCTTGCAGTCACAGAGAATAAAGGTAAAAAGCACAGATGTCTGGACATGTAGAAGAGAGACGACTGCAGACTTACCCACCCAAGTCTGCCTTGCTGTCTGTTGCTGTGGCAGATGCAGGGTCAGCCGGAGATGTCTTCTTAACGCGGTCTGACACGTCTGCACACGGGCAAACAGACACACACGCAGGTTAATGGGGTGGAAACACTGTGTGGATATCAAGTGATGGATGTGTTCAGGAGGTGTTGCGTAATGGTTTTAGTGATGCATGACCTGAATATATAAATTACACAGATTTATAAATGCTCAGATGGAGTTACATTCCAAGCAAGTGAAAATCACTGCAGAATTCAAGTCCTATAGTTTTTCCTTTTTTGGATTATTCTCTCTCTGTCTCACAACACACACACTGAAACTACTGAAGCAATAAATTGGCAGTAACCATCAGCACAGTCCTTGTAGCACGGATAAGCATATTCACCCATTTTTCATTTCACTCCTCTATAGACATGTTTTATCTATTTTCCCCCCCAACTTTCTGTATCTTTCTTTCTCGCCATTACTCACTCTCTCGCTCCTATAGCCGCCCTTTTGACAAATTCTTTCAGTCTTATCGTGCGCAGGCTAATTTGTAAAACAGTGAAGGCCCTGTCTCCGCCTCTGCTCTGTTGACTATACCTACGACAAACACATAAACGCAGCGCAAACAAGGACAAATGTACAGGGACTGGCGAGCAGATAAAGCGCTGCTACACGCGCAGACATGCAGATAAACGGGCAGTAATGGACAGTTGTGACGTGTGTGTTCATACCTGTGGGTGAGCCCCTCCATTCAGCCGAGGTCCTCACATCCAGAGGGTCTGGCGGAGAGCAAGAGAATGAGTGAGTGAGACGAAGAAAGAAGTGATGACAAAAGGTTGAGACACGCACACGCACACACACACATTTCCTTTCAAACTCGCTACAGCTGCTTTCAGACATGCACTGAACTCCGGATCATTTCAGGAGATTATCCAGAGGGGCTGTGTGTGAGAACGCAAATATCCAATTCAGTTGCTCCGAACATTGTAATGTCCAAGTGAGCCCGCACACAGCAAGAGATTAACTGGTGTTGATGACATTTTTAACACACGACAGACGCGTAATGGAAGAAAACAACTAAAAGAACACAAATATCTCAGGTCGTAGAAGTACACGTAGAAGACACCAATGACGATGACAACTTGGAAAACGATTTGAGAGTTTTTGATGATAATGGTTTAGACAAAAACACAGGGAATTAATACATCAGGTCCAGTCCATTCTCCTGCACGCTGTGCCACCCCTCGCCTGAACACGCGGGAGATTTTCCTGTTGGTGTGAACGCTTCCTACCTGGAGAATCTCCTGCTGCGACGGTCATATGTGAAAGCCAAAGTCCGGAGAGTGTTCAGACACAAGTGACCTGACATTTTCCGGAGTTCATGTGTGAAAAACGGCTATCACAGTACCTTTCCATTTTTCTTCACCACTCAGCCTTCAATCCAAACATTCCTCCATCTATCGCTCACATCGCAGAGAGAACAACCTCCACTCTGGCCTTCATAGTGCCTCAAAGCTTCATCTTCAAAAATGAATGAATGAAAATGAATTGATTTTATTTTTTAAACACAATGAGGCGGTGAATACAGGTGAGAGCAATGATCTTTCAAAATCACCCCAGAGGCCATAAACCATAATTCACACACTCACACACGCACACACACACACACGCACACACGCGCACACCCCCCCCCCCACACCCCTCCACTGCAGGTCTGAGAAAAACTGTAATGCTGCCCTCCAGTGTTGTAAAACCGATAAAACAAGCAACATGTTCAAAGTTAAACACAGACTTTAAATCTCCTGCTGTGATGTGGTTGCATATTTTCATCCTAAAATATCAGAGACGTCAGAGGCCTGATACCTGAAACGTGTGTGAGTGTCCCTACGTCTGTTTAAAGTGAGGATGAGTGAGACTACTTGTTCATACACTGTAAATGTATTCCTGTTTTTCTAGCTGGTACGTAGCACTGATACCAAAAAAAAAAAGCAACAACAGACCACATGGATATTGTCTGAGTATTAAAAACAAAAAGCTTAATCAATTTCAGTATTATGGATACATTTTCTTGGAGTTGATCAATAACACGGAACCCAGGGGGGGGCGAGCCAGTGCGTCCTCACTGCTGGGAACACACACCTGAGATTCACCTGCGACCAATGCAAACGCACCTGTGGCCAGTATGAAGGACTCTGGGGTTCTCGCAGGGAGGGGGGGAGGGGAGTCGTCGCTGTCCCAGCAGTCTGGGATGAAAGGTCAGAGGTCAAATGAGAAGCAACATTATTGGCTGACCGAGGAGGAGAGACAAGAGATCGGCAGTGAAATGACAAGAGACAAGACAAAAGCTCAGTTGCTAAAAACACATTGATTCCTCCTCCTGTATTTTGTTAGATTTACAATAATTTATTAATATTATTATTTATTTTACTCATGCACCTTCACTGTTCACTATTCAAAATTGCTAAAAGTAAGTACATTAAATGTCATTCATGAAGTAGTAAGTCAATAATAAAATTTGAAAAATAAAATAAATTATATTAATGTTTAATATTTGACCACTTATGTAATATATTTGATTTACTTGTGGGGTTTATTTGTTCACTTTGTAACTCAATTGTCAATTTGTCTTTGTTATGTTTTAAAAATAACATTAACTATGCTCCAGACAGTCATGATTACATTTCCCTACATTCACCTGACCTCATATCCTCTTCGCATTGAACATTATTTCATATTCCCCATCTCTGTGAGCAATATTGCTATTTCTATGTTGTTTGGGATGAATACCCACAGGCCACTGCCACCATGTTCGGATCCTGCAGCACGTTAAAAGAGTACGATAAGAGGAGAGGGAAAAGATTCTACTGGTTCACTGGTCTCCTCATCATCTAATAGTCCAGTTAAATGCAATAAAGAAAATAATATCATGAGGCAACCACACCTCTGTTTACCATAAATATCATGAATATTAAAGAGTCGTATATACTCTACCTAGTACTGATATTGCTTTTTAGAAAACCATTGTCCAGTCTGTGTCTGAAGAGGTTTGATGATCAGATTACAGGAGATCAGCCCGGATTAGTGTCACATCCTTCTTAATAATAAAGAGTGATTACTTATCAGTTACGGGTCATAATTTAATATTGATTATTAAAAGGCTACTTACACTGATAAGAAATCACAGCTTATAGGTTTTAATGTTTATATCTATGATTGTTGTTTTCCTCATAAGTTTAATACAAATGATCTGATCTATATATATTTGTAATGTTTTATGTATTTGATTCCAATTGCTGCCTATTGTTATGTACTTGTCTTCCATTGTTTTGAATTTATAGAGCAAATTGTATTATTATTAAAATTTTTGTTTCTCAAATATACAGACTATTACGTAGAAAAAGATGCTTGGGGTAATTTTGAAATGTTGTTACACTGTCTGTCCAGCAGAAGGCGCTCCCACTGCATTAGTTCTCAACACATGAAACAGAGTAAACGTCACAGCTGAGAATAAGGTGGTTCTTCACAGTTTGGGGCCCTGACTAGTGTGTGAAATAAACTGATGGAAAGTAAATTAAGTACCGCAGCATTTTAGGGAAGTCCAGCATCTGTTGCGCTCTGTGCCTCTGAGTCTAAAATCCACCAAACAGTGTGAAACAAGCAACATGAATGGATTCAGTGACAGTGCAGCCAGTAAAACAAGCAGCCACCAGCTTTTCCCTCGACCAACCACAAAGCAGCAATTAGCTCAATGCAACTCACCAACAAGCATTGTCATTAGATTCTTGCAACCAATTAAACAGCAGCCATTAGCTATTCATAACCGATTACGAAGCGCCGCCGCAGCCCGAAACAAATGATGAGCCAGAAAAGCCAAGCAGGCCGAAGGACAGACCACCTCAGGCCTGTGAGGCAAACATTCCTGCATTTGGTTTGAGATAGTGGGACGACCTGAGGAGAGCGGAATGTAGGAAGTCAGACATTTTAATGGTTAAAACAAGATTTGAATTTCCTTATTGAAGAGAAACAGGTTACTTAGATGAGAAAGTTTCTCAGTGTCTCTCCTAAAACAACGTATAGGTTTGTCACCTGGCTCTTTGTGTTCCCTGGTGTAAATGAGTAATACTATTAACAAAATGTCCGTATAAGTTGTAAGAGTTTGATTTTCCCTAGTTTCTCTGATTAGTTTTTTCCAGCCTCAAAATTAAACTAGCTTCTTTTAAGCTGCTTTCAGATATGCACTTAAGTCCTGCAACTTAAAATGGATTACAGGGGGGAAGTAAGCTTCCATTTCTGACCCCTGAAAAGTGTTACACATTTTATTTTAATACTCTTAAGTCGTTGACAAAATGTTGTCATGCAACTTAAAACTACTCCTCATAAAAATATCAATAACCTGGTTGCTTTAATTTATTTTAGTTTATAAACCTCTGCATAACATAGACTGTTGTTTCCTCTGATTCCAAGAGAGATTGTAGGATTTAGACCAGATTTTATCGACTGATCCACATCATGCCTCCTCATGGCTTCATCCCAATATCTAAAGAAAATGCAGTTTTTCTTTTCAGATCAGAACCGTTCAAATGCAAAGTCCAGTTCAATCCACTCCACATCACACCAAGAATCAGATTTCAGAATCTCCAGATTTTGAAATCAGACAAGGAAGAGAGAGGGGCATCGTTCTCTGCAACCCAGAAGATCCAAACCTTATCCACTGCGATTGTGACCGTGCAGCAATACAGAGTGTGACCCTGCTCTGCTCAACCCAACGTGCACAGAAGTGTGTATTTGAATATTTTGTCAGTATCATGCAGTGTCGATCCTTCACCATCCAACATGCACACACACAGTTCTCACTCACAACTGCACTGAAAAGAAAAAAACAAACACAAAAAAACATGGTATCTTTCATTTGTTCTCCTGTTTGCAAGTTCACCCACTTACACAAACACACAAGCTGAAAGAGAAAGAGAGTTGTTTTGACAGATGTTTGCCTGGTAACGTTTGCAGCATTCCTCACAAACCAACCAATTAGTTATCCAGTCATGCTTTAGATGAGACTCCCTGGAAACTCTCACTCTGTTTTTCTCTCTCACTGTTTTGCTGTTTTCTTTTCTTTTCATTCCTTTCTTCCATGATCTCATGTTTAGTTTCTTTCTCCCCAGTCTCTGATTTGCCCTCGACAGTAAGAACAGTGTGCGTTGACAGGAACTACTTGTCGTTAGCATGTGGTCTGTCTAAGACCTCTGTGTCCTTACTGACCCAGAAAATGACTCCACTGTGTGGTTTCCCTGAGCTTATGTGAGAGTGGATGATAAATACAAGTCTGTCAAGGCTCAAGGCTCATTTATGCTCAACGTTTGATACATTTGGGGAGACGGACTGAACCTTCTGTCCGTACTATGTGGTCATTTTGTCTGTTTTTTCGCACGTATTCTGAATGCTTATGAATACAGACGAAACAGAGCAGAAACATCAGAAATCGGGGGAGTGGGGGGGGGGGCAGTGTAGCTAATAGTTCAAGCGCAAGTTGGTAAGTTGGACCAACGCTGTTTACAACTGTAGGCGCTTTTGCCTCTTTCTTAAGATGTAGATTAAATCAACCTCCTCCATCTTTGACATGTTTGTTGTTTTCATAATCTCTCAACTCGGTGCTGCTCTCTAATGGACGTATCGCTTAGCAACCATGCCAAGGGTAAGGATGCAAACAGGTATGAGGGCAGTGACGAGTCTCTTTTCGCACGCAGCATAAATGAGCCTTAAGAGTTGAAAGGAAAACTTGACTAAACCCCCTGGAAATAAGATGAACTTTAATTCAGTTTAGTTAATTCCACCAAAGATTTGTTGCAGTTTGATTTGTAGGGGGCTGTTGGGCTTTGGCTGAGGTATGTGCTCCACAATTACCGAGTTAATTTAACTTATTTCTAAGCTGTAGTTTATTAATCAGACATCTTCTGTCTAAACCTGAGAAAACAAGGGAACCCAAATGTCTGCTTATCTGTCAAACCTCAGCGATAATATGTTGTTTTCTTTGTTAATCGATTCTGTCAGTAAAGCTGAAGTAATTAGATCCACTCATTCAATTACAGCGGCTGATTGACATACTTGCTGTGGTTGCAGGGGGTGATGGGGAGCTGTGCCCTGCGATCGACATTGGCAGCACCTTCCTGACTGACGGCTGGTCTCCGTGGTGATGGGATGTAGTTACCGTGGCCGTCGCCATGGATACATTAGTGCGGTAGCCCTCCTTTCCTCCAGACATCTCTCCATCCCCCTCCTCATCCGAGTTATCGGAGTGCAGGGGGTTGGTGAAACTCAGGGCAGTCCTAACGGGAGTGGAGGAGGAGGAAGAGGAGGAGGAGGAGAGGTGGGAGGAGGAGGAGGAAGAGGGAGCGACTCGGTCTGAGGAGGAGGAAGAGGAGGACGTCTTTGGGAACTGTTTTTCCGGGCTGCTGCAGGCCTGAGACCAGGGCGCGTGGCCCGCCTTCAACTCCACCCTCTCCCCTCCCGGGACCTCCCCCTTCTCTCCGCTCTTCACGGGAAGGTGGTTCGGTCTGACGAGGACGCCCCCGTCGGCGTGACTCTCCCCGCCTGCGCCTCCCTCCGTGCCCGAGTCTTCCGACAGCGAGGAGCTCGACGTCAGCAGGGATTGGCCAGAGCGGGCTTTGAAGGCGTGGCCTCTTTGCAGCATGCTCGCGCTGTTGGTTGAGCCGCAGCCTGCTACTCCCATCGAGGAGGAAGTGTCAAAGCTGCGAGGTCCTTCCTGCAACGGCACCTTTTTAATCTCGATGCTGAGTTTCCTCTCGATTCGAGGAGCACCGGCACATTCAACAGCAGGGGAGAGCGGCGAGGAGGGAGTCTGGCTTTGGCCCGAATCGGATTTTGTTGATGCTGAAGACATCTTGTTGTTGTAGTTGTCGTTGAGATCCAGATTTGAGACCTGGGTTTGCTGTTTTTGACTTTGTAGATCTTGGTCTTTCTGCTCAGAGGGACTGGTCTGTTTGTTTGGATTGGCCTCGGACTGGTTCTGCTGCTGGTCCACGCCTTTGTTCTGAAAGGAAAGGAAATAGGTAAAAATATGTAAAACCATATTGAAAATATTGCATCTCCCAAACACAACCCCAAAAAAAACTCTGCAAATCTCTGCATTAAAAATAAAAAGGTTATAAGAGCAAAAAGGTACAGTCACACTTCTATTTAAGCCTACATGACAGATTCATTCAAGTAACTTTTTTGGAGGGACATCCACTCAGCTCTGGAGAACTTCACTGAAGTTCAACCCTGACTGTGCAAATGAGAATAAGAATTGGAGTTTAGAAATGGAGAAATATATATTCTCGTGTTTTATTATACTGTCAAGTATGTAATATAAGAAACCCTGCAACATTTACAAGTTGTTTACAATCAATATTTGATCTAAGGCCGAGCAATATAACACACCATGTGATGACAGATTTAACTGTCACACAAATCAAAATACATATTTTTATAATTGTTGTTTATATTTCTATTAGACTATATTTTCTATTATCTATCCATATATCGCTCCATCTATCTATAACTATATCTATCAATGAATCTTTTCAAAGCAAATCTTTTTCTCTTTATTTTTGATGACACCTAGTTCTCTAACCCGACTAAGAGTAAAAGACAGATGCACGTGTAAATCTCTCAACACTGTAAGTTCCTCTGAAGAAGGCATCTGTGAAATGTGAAACCTACAAGAGGTTTTACAGGTCTGAATACTTTACATTCATATGCACACACACAGATGAAAAAACATTCCATGCACCAAATAAAACCCCCAGAGAAACACAGATGTGTGACTTTGCAGTAACACAATAGATTAAATACACAGTATTTCTATCGTATTGATGAGCTCACCTGTGTCGCATTTTGCTTTGTGGTAGCCAGGACGTGTATGAGAGGTTTGGGGTGGTAGCGGTCGTTGTCCTGCCGTACGTTGGTGACGGTGGGGAAGGCTGAGGGGGGAGAGGGGGTCAGGATGGGGGGTACAGGGTGAGGCTCCGGGGGCTGGAGAATCTCTTCCTTCACGTCGCCTTCTGCCTGGGAACTAAACGGAGATAGAAGAAGAGAAGAGAGGTCAGTTAAAGCTGAAGGTTTTCACTGAAAGGTTATTACCCATTCTCGCTTTTGAAGCTTTTCAATAAGACATCTCAATTCCACAGAGATCGAACTGCAGCAGGAGCAAGTTGTGTAAATAATGAAGTTCAAATCCAAACCGTTTGTTTTAGATAAAAAATAAATAGGTTTAAAGGTGTCGTAAAAGTAAAAAAATATAGCACTTAGAAAATAAAAATGATGAAAAATTGAATTTCATCATCTTGGTCACGTTTAAATTAATCTCCATCTAATGATGAGATGATGAAGCAAAGATGATGAAATTAACTTAAATTTATCATACATGAATTAAATACGTGAATGAAACTAAAAAGGACTTTTCCATTCATGCTGTGAAGCCAAGTTTTCCACCAGTAGATGGCAGGATTTTAAAAAGTGTAGCAACATGCTCATATTATGTCAACATATTACAGGCTAATTACATGTTCTCACAGCGCTCGCCCGTATTTAATGTAGACATGATATGTTGATGTGAAGTGAACTGAAAACGGTCTGTGAATTCTTTAAGCACTTTATAACTACGTTTTGAGAAGTACTATATAAATACAGATATTATCATTATGTGAGATTTCTATCGTATTTAACAGAAATCTCCCACATGTTCTGTACTGTGTATTTTGAAGGGCTTACAGTCTCTTCACAAACCCACCTATAGATCCACAAAGTGTAGGCGTGTGGATTACATTACAGGATATTGAGGTTGTGACAAAGCCAACCACACGGCAATGGAACCGTATACATTAAGACATCGTTCCACTTCACAGAAGAAACTTTCACATATGTATGCAAATGCTGTATATACACACACAGTGAGGAAAAACAGTGAAAGGATGTGGTGATGTGCTAAATCAAGAGCGCATGACTGAAGCAAGAGGCGACAAAGGACTGACAGCACATGATGCTGAGCGTGTGTGCGCGGCGTGCGTGTGTGAGAATCAAAGACAGACAGAGAAAGTCAGACACAGAGAAGTTGCAGAAAAGAAGCACAGGGGATTTCCTTTACTTGTGCAACTCAGAGGTTGTCATTCTGTCAGAGCCTCAGCATTGCAGAACATCTGTATCTCATTGACATTTGTGAGAAGGCTAATGTGTATATTTGTTTATTATTTTATTTTTAAGAAACAGAGAGAAAGAAGAAGGCGATAGAATAATTAAATAAACAATATAGGGCTTAGATGACATTGTAAAGATTAAAGTCAGCCTTGTCAACACTACTGGAGATTATTTTTTCAATGGATATTTTCCCTTCCCATTTAAAAGAGACCTGTCCAGAAGAGAACACAAAAACAGCTACCAACGCTCAAATACACATACACAATGATGAAATCTCTATTAGTGATCCATTAAATATAAGAAGAGAACATCCTCAGTGGGCTTATTCTCCAATCAACAGGTATATAGCCGCCATTGTTGTTGCTGTTTCTGGCGCATACTCATTACACAAAATAATAGTAAACTTGTGACATCATTGTTTTCCAAACGATCCCTTTTTACACATGCAGTTTGGAAGGCATTTGTAAAAAATCTCAGTTTTAGTAACTTAAAATGCCGTTTGCGTGAGGTCAAGAGGCTCAAACGCAGACAGAGCCCAAGTTTAGACCACAGGCCCAGTAAAAGCAGTTTTAATGACTTTGTATTCTCAATTATAGATGGGAATTTAAATGAAATGTCAAAGACAACACACTGTATATCTATAAAAAGAAAGCATGCGGTGTTTAGAAGAATAGCTGTTGTTAACATTCTAAGTTGGGAAGTCAGAGGTCATGGCTGCTGGAGATCAGAGCCTCTGCTGACATCAGGTCTTTAGCCCAGCTAGTTCAAGCAGATCTTTTCTATCCAGCAGAACCTCCAGCGTCTCTTACGAGACATTGATTACAACATTGTTTAAACGAGAACCCCATTATTCCTTTAGACTTTTCTTTAATGAAAACATACATTACCCAGGAGGCTTAACCTCCTCTATATCATCTTCATCGGCTGAGCCAGCAGAAGACGTATTTAACAATAACACAGACGACTCCCACCGGTGATTGTTTCCATGGGGATATGAATCATTCAGACGCACCAGCGTTTATTCAGGCCCAGTATCCCTCTAAGAGGAGATAAGATGAAACTTTAATGATTCCTAAGGGGGAGCTGAGCTGTTACAGGAGCAAACACTAATAAGCCGAAGCAAAACAAATAAGCAGCATCGACTGGCAGAGAGGAAACGGAGGTTACAAGCACGGCACTCATGAGACGACTGCAGCACCTGAGACACGCATGAAGGAATGCATAAGTAATGTGAGGTTTTACATGAAGTGAATTAAGTAGAAGTAGTGGTTTCCATGATTAGTTTCCTTAACAGCAACATTTTGTTTAACTGTTTTGTCTAAAAAAAATGAGGAAACCCAGATTTACATTGTGCTGATAATAGATAAAATCATCAGTGGCCACAAGGGACAAACACTTAAAAGTTTTTTTTTCTGCTATTCTGCAACATCACCAGTAAACTATGGACTAAATACCAATACCAACTTACATTAAATACATTTATCTGGTTTTACACTGCAAGTAAAATACAATATACGTAATTTTGGTATTATGTACCAGTTTCAGTCATTTTGTTTTTACTCAAATAACTGATAACATGGAAGTTCATTGGGAAGCTGGTTGTCAGAGTCATTTGTAAAACTGTTGTAAATATATTTTGATAAGCAGTTCTATAGTTACATTGCAGATTAATTCATAATTACGATTGTTAGATAATTTAGTTGAAACTATGGAGATTTATATTCCTATACTTCTTGATGGTTACTGTATTTATTACGCTTGTGTTTCCAGTACCTAGATAACAGTGTTGTTAGAGTATGTGTCAGCTACATGCTTGGACTCTATAGCTTAAGTAGGCATTTTCATGAAATAGACATGCTGTTTATCATCCACCTTCTCTTGTGACTTAATTTTCTATTTCAATCACTTCAAATGTGCAAGGGCAACTTTGACCAAAAGTTTAAAACGCAAGAATTTAAGAGAATTGATGTTATTCACAACGCATCAGACAAACTCCCTCAGCTTCTGACACAGTCCAAAACCTAAAAGTTCACTTAATCTTTTTCAAGGCTGTAAAAAGTTTATATTTATTGCTTCTCTGGTCGTAAATAGCGTCAAATATTTCTGCAGTTTGAATCATTAATTTTTTCCCCCTTGAAGCTGTTAAAAGCTTCTGTGTTTAAGGAAAACTTCTCTAAGAATCTTTAACTATTATAAAAACACTTCAAAGAGCTGGAAACAACAAAACTTACCATGAGCCTCTGTTCTTCTCCTTCTGCCCTAAAGCATAAAAACACTACAACCCTCCCTGGTGTTTTGGTGCTGGTGACACACTTAACAATGAACAAAAATACAGGCACACACATTATCCACACACATGCAACCTAAACTCCTACACATAAACAGACATGGACACATGCCTTCATAAGAACTTTAAATTTATGTAATAACAACACCCACACTCTTAAATAAATAATTTTAAAAATGCACAAATGCGCACACAAACAATGGACAAGTGTACTCTGCCCTCCACATATATACACTCCAGAGGGAGGATGCTGTATATATTAATCAGAGCTCCTTCACTGTGGGACTTGAATGCATTCACAGGAGACGGGTTGTGCTGGAAGAGGACTGAGCTTAGAGACACATGTACTGGTTTCAGGTTCCGAGTGTGGATACCCGACCCGAGACCATCAGGACTGATTATGGCCAGGTTCAGACAAAAATATTGAAAATATGTTCTCTTCGTCCATCTTAAACCTGGACAAAATAAAATCCCCCATGAAGAGACCCAGGGGGAGTGTGGCCGGCAGAATTTGGACTGTTACTAAAAACAGCTCTTACCCTCACTAAAATACTTTCAGGCTCAAACTAAGTCTTGACAATATTTCTTTAGGAAATGGGCAAAATAAAAAAGACATACTGTGACACAGAGTGAGGTCAAAGAGGGAGAGAGAGAGAGAGAGAGAGAGATACATATTCCTCACACGGCCTCAGCCTCTGCCCCACTTCCAAGAACGCTTCATATTTTGGCAGCAGTTCCCAGCTCAACTTTGTATGTTTTCCTTAGAACAGGAAAGAAACTTTTTCAGAGCACACATCTCTTGCAGCTACTTCCCAAAAGTAGGAAGCTCTGAAAAATGTTTGCTTTCCCCGTCAACCAGCGGGTACAGTAAACAAACGCAAACCAGGAGCAAGAACATTTTAAAATTCATCAAGGGTAACATTGCTCCGATAAATTATTCTTAAGTCGCAGATTTTTACTGCGGACGTGCTAGGGATGTTCAGACTTCTTAATCAAAGTAAACTGATTCAGAACAAAGGATAAGAATAAATAAAGAAATTAAACCACATGGATAAGCATTAAGCGTTTCAAAAATGTCTGCAAAAATACTGTAAAGAACAGAAGCAGTCGTCGGATTTTCAACTTCCCGATGGTTCGTGAACTCATCATGTGTGACATACGCATCTGCCAGGAAATCCAATGAAATTTAAGCTTAAAATTGTGATCTGTCATCAAACTCACTTAATTCTCATTTTAAAATCTTTTGCACTATCCAAATGATGTAAAAAAGCACACGCACACAAAATGCTGCCAAAACTCCTGGCAACAAGATGTCCTCTCTGACATTAAAGCAGCAAAACTGAGACAACAGTACCACAACGGCATCCACCAGGGTTGTTTAAAAAGTTGTGTATCGCCTCATTAACAAGGGATCGAGGCAGCAACTCTGCTAGATAAATGATACGAGGAGGGAACGAGGGGGTGAAGATGAAGTACAACCCCTGCTGGGCACATAACAAAATGAAAGAAGAGAAGCTGAGGAGGGATGGGAGTGGAGAGAAGAAGAGTAACAAGAAGAAGGACTTAGAAAGAAACAAGGCAGGGGGGAAATTTGCCAAAGAAAGATTTATAGTTAAAAAGAGAGAAGGCAGCT
This sequence comes from Verasper variegatus, assembly GCA_026259375.1. NCBI lineage: Eukaryota > Metazoa > Chordata > Actinopteri > Pleuronectiformes > Pleuronectidae > Verasper > Verasper variegatus. The sequence continues at coordinate 7,301,847 of CM048058.1, forward strand.
ATGTATGTTTACACATTACAGATAGAGTGAGTGTTTGTGTTTGAAATAATACGCCTGCGTGTGTAAAAGTATATTTGTTCTCAAAGAGAGGGGGAGATGAAAGATGGTGCAGTTATACTTCAACTGGCCCGGGGTTACGACGCGTTCAACACTATGTGGTGTTGCAGAGTATTGCAAAGTGTTGCAAAAAGGTCTATAAATACAGCTGCTCCTCAGGCCACGGCAGCTGTTAACAGCCAAACACAAGTTAACTTCAGTGAAGTGGAGGCCGGCTGTATCTGTGGGCTGACGGGCAGCTTGTGTGTCAGAAAGCTCTGGTGTGTTTGAGGTGAGAATGTTGCCCTCTGCAATTTCATATGTTTTATTGTGCGCTCCACACAAACTGTGGTGCTGTGTTTTGTTTGTAGCCAGGACATGTATGAGAAAATGCAACACCCACTGTGTTCAGTGGATTCACACCTACTGCTCACTTCTGTGCAAGTCTGTTCATTCATCCATGTGGAGAATGAGTAACCGGTCAGTTTATTCTTCTGCTGCCATTAAACTCATTCTGCAAGTCTTTAAGAAAGTGTCTCATCCAAAACTGTCCAAACACAGAACACGCCTCACCTGCGTATGCGGGGCGGTTTGGGAGGTGGCGTGTCCCATCTCTCCTCGTCTGACGGGTGGCTCACCTTGTCTGGACTGCTCTCATCCTGACATGGACAGAGAACAAATACAAAGAAATATTCAGACACAAAAATGAGCACATGAATATTCAGAAATCATTCATAACTTAAGTTTCCACTCATATTTTATTTAGATTCAAGATGCCAGGACAGTCACACTGCTCAGCACCATCTGAAGAGATGTAAAAGCAATCAATCAGTCTGCACCAGACATATGAGTTTTATGTGCTGACTTGTAAAACACACATTTTATGAGCTAAAGCTGCACCAGTTTAGCCTTTTATTATTTTCCCATTAACATGACGTTGCCTGCAACTGATCATCCAAAAATGCCATCTGACTTTTAGGCGGCAGTGGAAAGTTACTAAATCAAATCTATTCTATCTACATATTGTACTCACTCGATCTTAAATTTGTACCTAAGCACTTAAACCTAAAGAATATATATTTTGTTTCCTTGTTTAGTGGAATGGGTGAGATAAGTCCAACTTGGGCCTAGAGAGTGTTTACATTATACACAAAGGTCTTCCACAAAATGTATTCGCTTAAACATTTTCAAATCTTCTGACAGGTTGAAATTTTGAAGCTTTTTGGAGAAACCATGAGTCGATTTGAGTGTTTTCAAAACTCCCTCTGTAACTCCTGGAGCAGAGATAGTGAGCTGCTACACAATCACACGAAGGATTAAAACTGATATGAGAGAATCCCTCCTCTTCCTCCCCGACATCGCCCTCCTTCCTCTCAGCTCTGGTCTTCATCCTCCTCCCTTCCCTGCCACCGTGACTCATTAATTTGACTCTGTCTCCACTCTGATAATGAGAGTATTATGGGACAACTTCAAACTCATAACAGAGGAGAAAATCAGGCCACTGCAGCTTTGCAACATCGGTACAAATAAAGTCTGCTCAGGAACTAAGTTGAGCTCACACGGCTGAAGATCTGATTACATCTCCACATCCGTAGGTCAGTGTGTATTGTGAGAATTGAATTTGATAGGAATCCTTCTTGCAAACAATGGTGGCTGCGAGTGAGCAGAGAAACGTGTGTGGGTTGTGTGTATGTGTAGGCTTATTGTTCACACTGCCACTGAGTGCACTAACTGTGGGTGTTTTAGGTGCTGACAGTGGCTGACTGGACATGAGTCAATCTGTGTGTGGACTGAGTCAGTCCAGCACACCGGTAATATTATACAAACCGTGTGTGTGTGTGTCTGTGTGTGTTTGTTGGACTTTGTGAGATAATGACATGGTTATAATCAGTAGCAACAAACTTTTACAGGAGTTGTCGCCTTCCTGCATAAGTATCACACCTACTTTTAACCAATAATAAATAGTATAGTCTAATAATACAAGTAGTATAGTCTCTGAACGTCTACTACACAACAGTAAAGTGAACTGATGGAAAGATATTTTCTCATGTTAACGTTGCTCTGTGTGTTCATGTGACTGTGTTTTGCGAGGGCCCCCCTTTCCCAACGGATGCGTGTCTATTCTCAGACTGAAAGTGCATTATGGGACAGGGGTGATGTCATCAGAGCTTCCTAAGCAGGAAGTCAGCTGCAGGATTGCTGCCAATGCTCTCTTTCATAGTCCTAATTTGTCCTCTCTCGTCTTTAGGTTTGTCAGACAGCTTCGATTATGTCTCCGTCCTCTCGCTTTCCGTCATTTATTTTCACATAGCTACAGAACAGTGTTGGGGGGAAATGTGGTGCTACTAGTTTAACTACTGTTCCCAGTAGCTGCCTGCAAGCGTAGCTTGTTTTCCAGTTATGAGCAGGATATTGTGACCAGATGCTACAACTCACTGTTTTATTTTTTCTTAAAGCTAGGGTTGGTAATCCTGGAAAAGCGAGCGCTTTAAAAAACGATAAATCCTCCCCCCTCCCATCGGCCCTCTCATCAAAGCCACTCCCTTCAAAACACACTAACGTGCACTGCCTGACAACTACCAGAAGCCATTTATTTATTAAGTTAATCTACATTAGATGCTCATTGTAAAACTGAAGTTCCTGAAATGCCACATCAGAAGTCCAGCTGATACTTTCAGGGAATCATGTGTTATCATGCAAGTGATAGTGAAGTAAAACCCTAATTAAAATCATGAACCTGAATAAGTTAGGATAAGCCACTGAGGACAAAAATGTTTTCAGCACCTATTAATTTCTTCTTCTTATTTCTTAACTCTACTGTAATGGGAGGAGGAACGGGGCAGTTAAGGACACCTCATACATAGTGCATGTGTTTTGGGGAAACGAAGGACAGTGTGAAGTAAATGAAAGTTGAGGGCAGTGGTGGCAGAGCAAGGCTTTTTTCTAGCTCTTTTGAAAGGTCCAACAGTGTACAGTCCTCTGAGGAGAGTTCTCTCTGTAACTTGTCTTCTCTCTGTCAGTGTTAAGTTTTCTGAAGGCCTCTCCTGCGCTCCTCTATTCCTCCTACTCTTTGCCTCCCCCGTGACTAATTATTTGTGTTTTTTGCCCCCACTACCAGTGTGTTACTCAGCGACATCCTGTCTATAGTCACAGTATGCACAATGTGTGTGTGCCGTACCATGCCATCGTGTATCTGCGTGCTGGTGGAACCCTCCAGTAGCAGCAGTTGTTTCTGAAAGAGCTGAGAGATCGCTCTGTGAACTAACTCGTACTGCTCCTAGAGAGAAAAGGACAAAGAAAGAGGTGAAGACACAGAAACAGATGAGAGACAAAGATGTAATGGGGAGAAGATGGTTTCAGCAAATCAATACAGGAGCAAAAACATTCGCCATGTCAATACTCTACAATCATCCACTTACAAAGCTATGAAATATAACCTGTGTGAAAACCCTGGAATGGCCTTCACTCATGTAATCTCATTGCTTTCCCCGGGTCACACAGCAAACGTATTGCACTACATTTCCAGACATAACATTACAGTTAGAGGTTTGAAGCAGAAATGTATGACTGCAAAATCTAAGCCCATCGAGCGTTGCCCATCCACTGCAGTAAACTCCAAAACAAACATGAACAACACACCCATGTAAAATTCTGGAAAAACAACCTAAACCAGTTAGAAATAATGGTGGGAATGTTTGAGTCGGGAGGATCCACTATCAACCACGTGTGCACCAAGTAGCACACAAATGAATAAAGAGACCTATGGCAGACCACATTGTAATGTTTAATACAGAATAACTGTCACTCTGGCAAATTCTTACTTATATATAGGTGCCAAAGTCTTAACATAGCAGCATGTAAGTATTGAGTAGTTTTCCAAATACTGCTGAGGGACACCAGAAACATTGTTTGTCATTAAATACAGGTTCACAGCAGCTTTCAATTAATCCACAACTTTAAATGAAACCTAAACAAGACTGAAATATTTGATTACATTCTTCCTGAAGTGCAGGGGATTGTGAAATGCTCTTATTGTGTTGTGTGTGCAAACATAAACATTATTGTAGGTTTATTACTTTTTTAATAGACTAATTTACAAAGATCGCTGTAAGATTAATCAGGCTAAATGTCTTTACAGCCTCTGGGGACAGGAGCGTCGTGGTTTCCATACAAAGAAACTGATACTGTTTCCAACCCACTGTTGAGAAACCAGCTTGTGGAAATCTGTTAAAATATCAAATATCAAAGATTGTTCTACTCAGATCTGTGGTTTACTGCGTGGGGTGAAAAATGTGGGTGCAGAACAAAAAAAAAACGAATTAACATTTCTACATCTCAATATTACTCAAAAGCACTTTGTATTAAATCTCAGTTAGGTTGGAAAAACACCATTCAAAAAATATAGATGTCATAACTACAAACAAACCTTGGTTTGAACAGCAGAGTGCCGCTGCGTCCTCATTTCTTGGATCAACCGAAAAACATTAAAATCTTCTGGTATTTTCTATAAAAGAACAAAAGACAACAATATTTAATTGAGTGTAGAAAGTGTGTATTTGTGCAGGAGCTGAACGTCTGAGACCACTTCCTCCTTCTGGGTGTGTTTGAGTGTGTGTGTTCACATACCCCAGCTTTGAGGAGGTTCCATGTGTAGTCGATAGCACAGATTGCACCCGTCCTCCCACAGCCTGCACTGTACAGTCAGAGTCACACAGATTAGATTTAACAGACGGACATAATTTAAGACACATACACACACAAACAAGTATTGACTCTGGATTTCTACTTCTGACTACACAGGGGGCACAACAAGTAGAGAAAAACACACGTTTGTTTTCAATGTACGTAACAAAACACCTCGTCCAGACAGGATGGAGACAGGGAGCCGCACAGAAGCTGAGATTATGTGACATCACGTCTGACATAAAAGCTTGTCTCATGCTGCCACTCTTAACAAGCACACACGTACAGTACGCATCAACCCACGCAGAGCATCTGTACAGACACAGAGACACCGCTTTAAGTCCCGCTGTGGAACAGAGGAACCAGGAAATGTCCTCGGGCTGCTCATTAGAGCTGATTACACACACATGGAGACAGTGTGTGTATTTGTGTGTGTGTGTGCGCGCCAACGTCTGCGTGCTGCACAAAACAAGAATCTATAGACGTGTGGCTAAGTGTGATTTTAATTCTTTATCGAAACTGCTTTGTAATTACTAATCATCGCTGTAGCTGAGGTAAGAAGTGTAAACATGGTGCCGTTTTACTTAACAGCAGCAATCAGAGAATTATCCATGCAAAAGTCAGACTGAGCTCATCTGGCAGGATCCTAAATGGCAGCTATTAATTATCCGCCAATTAATGAAATCTGAATTAGAGGATTTGCCAATTGAAACAGTGAAATGTCAACCAAAACATGTCATTCAAAATTACCAGTGTGCATCAGGGTTGAAATTTAAGCTTCAACCAGGAGGAGATTGGTGTTTTTGTGCAGTTTAGACACAACTGCAACATCACTGAGCTGTGTTGAAAAATGACTTCAAAACACACAAGCCTCATATGCTTACTGCCTCCTCACAGAAAACCACGGCTGTGTCCTTTATTTCAAAAGCATGATAAAGATAAAGGACTTCAACCAGAATCATTAATGCTGGTGTGGGGTATGATTTTACGCACATTTAATGCAACACTGTCTATGTTTGAACTTGATTTTCTCACCTTTTTTTAAAGTTTTTTTTTTTATGTTGCCTCAGTTACAATATGTTCCTACATTGCTGATTTTGTGATGATGTTTCAGCACATGATGGACAGTGTGTACATACCTGCAGTGAATACATATAGGGACATCATCGTTCTCTTGGTATTCTCTCATTAGTCCGATCATATCCAGTATGGAGTCAAACGATGAGGGGACATCGTGATCCGGCCAGTTCATGTAATGGAACTGGGTTAACCTCCGAGTTTCCTGCAGGGAGACATACAGGGGAATGTTTTTAAAGGCCAGAGGGAAGATATTTCAATGCCTGTGTGATCGTTTTATATGAAATTATGTGATTAGTTTTTCTAATGCAACTCGATTTGTGACAATAAAGTCGAAATCAACAGGGGGTTTAATGAGAACTTACATTTTCATGCTCTACCGTCAACGTCCTGATGAAGTAGTCTGTTCTGGCTTGCTCTGATTCCTAGAAAACAAAGGTGGTGAGAACACTTTCACAATCGTCATCAGAACAAAGTGTGAGAAGTCCAGGAAACCCCCCCCTCCCACTTCGCTCCATCCCTTTCTTTTTATAGACACTCATCAGACTCACAGCTGTAATATTACAGAGATCTGTTTACTTACACAGGAGATTCTGAAAGGACCAAAACTCATGGGCTCCTCGTCCAGCAGCGGGAAATACCGCTCGCACTTTTTCTAACCAGAGAGAAACAACGGTTAGCTTCTGCTGAGAAGAAAACACAGGACTGACACCGCAGCTTCCTGCGACACTCTCTCACAGTGTGCTTTGAAATAAACAGCTACTGTGACATTCAAGTAAAGACCAAGAACATTCTATATGATATAAACCAGGGCTGTCAACCAAAACGTAGCTTATTATTACTATGTACCATGTAAACAGCATGATACACAGTGTGAGCTACGGTTCACAGATTCACAGATAGACATTTGTAGAATATGTCACAGAGTCATGAAAGCAACAGTTGAAGGGCATTTTTTTCTGGAGCGTGTCTGCAGCAGCTCAGCGACACATCTGCCACTCACAAACTTTGTCACATGCCGGTAGCCTGAGGTGACATGGTTGATCAATAAAAACACACATTCAAATGGTCATCACAGCCTTTACATTGATTGTTTTAAATATATATCAATTAATCAAATTGTAGTCAACCTCTCAGCCACTTGTCACACATACAAATACATTAATACAGGCCAGAAAAATAGACGATGTGAGAACACATGAACATACACGTATGTGCACTAACACGCATATTATGCACATGCAGAGATGAAGTATAGAAGCCTTACCCTTCCCATCTCAAACTCTCGACAAGCCATTACAATAACCTGCAGAGACAGACACAGGAAGAGTTACTATCAATATTTAAATCTCACATTTCCAAAAATACAGTTGTGTTCAAATCCACATGTTCTATTTATGTTCAGTGGTAGATTCCAAACAGAGAGCCAGAGACTCAGTGGAGTTTCCTTCAGAATGAGAAAAACTTGAATTGGGAAAAAGGCTCAGACATTTTCTCTCTTCCTACAGGATTAAGTCAAACTTCAGATCCTTTTTTGATCACAGGTTTAATTATCATATTCGTATCTCACATCGCTCCCCTTGATCATAAAGGTGTAATTATCAGAGCCGCAATCTAAAGTATTTCAGGGCGCTAGTTAAACCAAATCTCAGCTGCCTCTCTCCCTCTCAATATGTGTCCATCTGGCTCAAGCATAAGTACTCCCCATCTGCCTCTTAATTTCTGACAGCCATATTTAATATGTTACTATAATTACTTTAATTATTGCAGTTTTATTTCCTGCAGTTATTAACTGTGTGGAGTTATAGTATCACCCACATACTAACACCACTGGCACAACATCCCTCATTGGTAAAACATGATATAAGAACCATAACTGCACATCCTATGTAATTATTAATTAGTAGTTATTTATATTTATTTATAATAAAGTTTATGGTTAAACCTTAAAATAGCCTCGATTACATGTGTTTGTCATAAGGTTTTGATAACGACATCTTCTGATGGGCTCTAGCAAACAGGCACCAAAAATGTTCTTACGGTGTCTATTGTCTTTAAATCGTACTTTCTATTGACACAGAGGGTCTTTGCCACCTTAACAACCCCCCCACATTATTTACAATACAATCTGCTCTTTTTAAACGTCACTTTTGCTTTTCCTCCGTTCAATGAACTATACTCACAGCGACATTGTATTCCCAGTTCATCCTCCAGAAGTCGATGACAGTGTTCTGCAGTGGGCCCTGAGTTGCGATATAGGCCTCTGGGCCATCCATACCCTGAAGGGAGCGACGGAGAGAGAGGATGAAGAAATGAAATGATGTTGATGTTATTCATAAACCGAATTAATACTGTGAGACACTATAATCAAACCACATAATGTCAAACCACGCTTAAGTTTTACCTTGATGAAGTTAGCATTGATGTAATCTGTGTCCTGATTGGATGTTTTTAGCATCACCTTCACTCTAGTGTGATCAACTGAGAGAGAAAGACAAATAGAGAGAATTAGTTACCATTATTGTTTAATTATAAATAGATACTGAGACAGATGGGTAAAGGTATATAGATAGAAGAAGACAAAGGGAAACAGAGAAAGGGGGCAAACAAGGACATGGGTAAAAAGCAAAAGCTGGAATCATGTAAAGAGGTTAATGGACACACTCATTCCTATGTACTGAACGTGTGGGTGTGTACACATCTGTTACGGGTGAACCAGTTCCTCCATTACCTTATCAGCAGCTCATTTGCTAAAAGCCTTAATGAATGAATGGATGGATGGACAGAGGAGAAAAAGAGGATAAAGGTATAAAAAAAAAAAAAGGTGGGACAGATGGTGGGTCGTGGAGGCTTCCCCTGGGGCCATTAAGTGCCTCTCGCTGTCTTTCCCTCCATCAGATCAGTATTTACACGCATGTCATTGCTGACATACAGTATTTAATTTTTCCAGAAAAAGCTCTGGTGTAGCCAACGTCATTAGCAGCAGCACCATTAAAATTAGGGATTAATTATACACCATACACATGAGCTATTAAATATGTTTGCTGAGTCAAAATAGCCACTGTGTGTTTTTGTGGGTGTGCCAGTACTCACATGGCAGTATATCCTTGTATCTGTTCTTCTTTACATTCTCTTCCCTCTCTCCTACATTGGTGGGGTAGATCTTCTCCGTCCGGTATTTGGTGGATAACCGCCGTAACCGCTGGAAGAAAGAAGAGAGGAAAAATGTTTAGCAGATGATCATTTCCTTAATTCTTAACCACAGAGGTGCTTGTAGGTTTAAATGGAGGGACAGCAACATGAAGGGTGTGGTTTTCGTTGACAGCACACACGACAGAGATACATGACAGCAACAAAAGCAACGTAAAGCTGTGATACAAGTCGCATCTGTGCATCACTAAAACCATCCATTCAATCTGCCGCTAATTTACCACAGCTCCCCACTAACGTACACACTCCTGCTCCTCTGTGTGTGACAGTGGATGAAGTTTAATGTGACCAAATTAAATTGTGGCTGACACTCATGAAGACACATTTGGTTAATGGGGGAGAACAAATTACAACGTCCACCGTCAGGCAGCAGGACGAAGCTCAGCTAAATGTCCTCAGACATTGTCAATAAGAAAATAATTTGTTTAGGGCCACTCTCCACAAATAAGAATATAATTTATTTGTAGGTGGTACCAAAGTATCCATTCAACACTATGGTTATAGCAGTGATGCGGATGAACAGCCTCATGTGATGGGAAGCCCAGAGTTGTTGGGTTTTTACCTCGTGCAAGGAGGTTATGATTTCCCTCATTTCCGTTTGTTTGTTGGTTTGTAAACAAGATTACACAAAAAGTACTCAGCGGATTACCCTGCAACTTGGTTAAGGGATGCAATATGGGTCAGGGAAGACATTTTGGTGTGACTCAGGATCAGGGAGCAGGCACAGGAATTTTCCCCCCCCCCACTTTCTTAAACACTTTGAAAATCAGGCATGTTTAGGGGACTAATATTTATAGGGATGTGCAGATCCAAATAAAATTCAGGATCCGGTAGTTTAAATGTGGTTTTGTAAGGGAACTGTTTGGTCTGGGCAGATGTATGTGCTCTACTAAGTGTCATTCTAGTTAATAACTGCATTAGCTACAAAAAAGTTATTTCATCTACAGACAAACTTTCTCAAATTTCCAAAAATGTACTTTAACATGATTTGTTTGTTTACAAATACCAAAAAATAAAACCCGGTCCAATTCACATGATAAAACTTTCATTGGGCCTTTTTGTATTCTCTCAGATAATCACTCTGGTCTCTCTCTTTCTAAGACTAGCTCTCTCTCTCTCTCTCTCTCTCTCTTAGTCTGAGAAAGTCAGCGTGGGCGTTCATGCTGCTGGAGCCTCATGTGAAAAATGGTCGCACCTCTCGTCTCTCTCTCTCTTCTCGCCGTGACTGACCACAGGCCTTCCTCTACACGTACATCCTGACTTTCAAACCCTAACACCGTCACTATTCTATAAAAAAAATATACAGATAATCCTACATGTGATGCTCTACAAACAGTTGAATTCACAGAAAATATTTCTTGCACCTCAACTTTCGACTCCCGTTCATTTACTTCTCCTGAGCTGAAAATCTTTTTAAACCACAGCAACAGACTACCAGAAAACTGAAGGAGAGCAAGGAGTTTGAGAGAAAGAGAGGTACGCACTCTGAGACCGTGGGCGGCAACAGCTGTGTGTGTTTGTGTGTATGCGTGTGTGGTAATAGCATTAGAGCTCCTCTGGCCTCATGTGAATTACATTTCCAAAAGAGGTCTGCTTCTGTGCTGGGTCAGAGCCCAGGAAGATACACGCACACAAACACACACGCTAAAGACGCATAATAAGCAGGAAAGGCAGGCAGCAATGATTTGTGATGGCTTGCACCCCCTACCCCCAAACCCACAAAACATATTATGCAGAGACAAACATGGCCTCTAACACTGTAATGAAGATAAGTTATTTTCTCTTTGTGGCACACCTCATCAATGGTTTGGTTTGACCCAACGTTACTTAGTTACACTACACAAGCACATTATACTCGTCACAAACGACACTTAGAAAGCAGCAGCTGATATTTTATAGATAGGTAGTGGTAGTAGAATTCATCAGGTCGATAACCAACCTAAACTGTAATTACCGCCTCACAAGTTGCAGGACTCATGGTCAAACTATCCGGAGAACATTTTTTACTGAGCATGATGTCACAGCCAAGTCATCATTATAATTTAGCAGTGATTTTGGCCACTCAAATTCAGTTTATTCTAATACCCAGTTCATGCTACACAACACAAACACCAACAAATTGTGGGAAAGGCCCCAGATCAGCTTTCACTTCCTCAAAAACGCTATCCAAGAGGCTCGTCGACACATCTTGGATGTAGACCCAGCTACTGTCTCTCTCACCCTTTTTCTCTCTTCTTTCCACTGTCCCGCAGACAGACCCTGTTTCTAATTACTCCGACTTCCTCAGTTACATAAAACACACGCACACATACACACACAAGCATGTGTTGCATATGAGTAACAGGACAGCCTGGAGGATGCTGAAGAAATAAAGCAGAGGGAGAGACCTCGCCTACAAACCAGCAAGAGAGGAGAAGCGAAAAGGGGGGAGGAAAGAAGTAGAAAGGGTGTGAGTATTTTAGATGAAAGAGGAGAAAGGGATGGAAAGATTAAGGGGGGAAGAGAAGAGGGAAGAGCCAAGCCTTTTAAGAGGCTCTTGGTAACTAAACTAATGGGTTCCTTTATTCCTTGTTTGTGTCGCTCATTCACACGCTCCCTTTACACACTATGTCGCTTTGCACTAGCTTCTGTTCTGAAAGGAGGAGGAGAGGGGTGGGTGCAGAGATGGAGGGCAAAGAGGAGTAGATATCCTTGTTTCTATCATCTCAACTCAAGTGTCCTTCTTTATTTAATTCTTGTTCAGTACACGACCATTAGTGGTTGCATCGGTTTCTTTCATTTATATATATATATATATATATATATATATATATATATATATATATATATATATATATATATATATATATATATATATATATATATATATATATACTGTTGTTATCAGCTGTTGCTGATGGACCTCTATGTAAAGTGCCTTGAGATAATGTATATCATGATTTGGCGCCATACAAATACATTTGGTTTGAACACATACATACAGGTCTGTATAAACACTCCTTAGTGTGGCTTACTCAGAGCTGCTGAAATTCTAGAAACAAAATAAATGAATTATATTAATTCAATCAAGAACATTTAGTTTGTTTTAGCCACAGAAAAATACCCATGGTAATTATATTGCTTGTTTGAATAACAGTTGAAAGATACGACTTAATAAAAACCATATGATAGTGAAATACAGAAAATCCTCACATTCGAGAAGCTGGGGCGCGTGAATGTTTTACATTTGTGATCAAAATATGACTTAAACGATTAACCCGTCATAAAAATTGTCACTAAACATGTCTGCAACCATCTATTCTTTCCAATATTGATTAGTCTATTGTTTATCTTCTCATTTAATTGCATAATCAAGTGGTAATCAGTTTTCCAGAGCCTAAGGCCCAAACACAAAGATACTGTATTAAATTTACTGTTAAAAGAGCAAATCTTCCCAACTTAAAAAGACGTAAATCTGCATTTATTTGTTTTAGCTTTAAAAAACGAATTATATACCATGTATTTTCTACAATTCTAACAGGCTACCCTGTGTTTAATGCCTAGTTCAATGTTTGAAGCTGTGTGTGCCTTGAGAGTTTCCTTAATCTGGCCATGAACAGTTGTTATTAACAAAGTGCCCTTTTTCACACACGTGGGCATGTGAGAAAAATGAAAGAAGCTGTTGCGGATGGACCTCGACTAAGTCTCATGCCGTAATTATTTTTTATGGTATGTACAGTTACACCCAGGAGACTTGGTTACATTAAGGTATAAATAAAGTGGAAAAACCCTCAAGTCCTCAAGTTTGAGAAAAAGTAGAACAATTTTATCTTATGCACTTCTTAATATTTTGAGTTGCACAAGTACCAAACATCAAAGTAAACGTTCTTCTTCACAGGAAAAGGAAGTAACTAATATTCTAGTGGTATTACAGCAACTCAAAACATTTTCTATGGTTTTGACACATGGAAAGATAAGGATTGCAGACAATGTTGTGGTCATGTCAGTTAAATAAGCAGATCAAATAAATCGGGTTTTTTTGCACATTTGTCAAAAGTTCAACTACTTTCATCTTTGCACTCAGTCCAGTACACTGAATACTTCTGATATAAAATACTTCACTTCAGTGCTTTAAGTTCTGTCTGTCTTAGAATAAGAAGCAAAAAAGTTTGAAATAATAGGAAATCTTTCCCATGTTGGTCTTGTCCTCTTCACATTCTGCTTCTGCTCCCTGTAGATTATCTTACTTTCTTACTTCCTATAAGTCATAAGAGTAAAATGGCATGACTGAGTTGGCCAGTTTCCTGTGAACACATGCTTTACACTGCCACTACACACACACAGGGCGTTGCCCCCAAAAGCCCAGTGCCTACTTCACAGACCCCCTCCAGGGCGCGACTGAGTCATGTGTGCTCACAGACACATTTCTTCACAATGACTTGACTTGGCCTAAAATGGCTCGAGGGTGCCAGAGCAGTTACTGTGCTGAGACAGACGGACAGAGAATAAAGGAAGATTAGAAAGAGAAAAGGGAAGATTAAAAACTACCAACAGGGGAAGAAAGAGCTCAACAGAGGTAAAGAGAAAAAAGATGTAATTGTTGGTGGAGCTAACCTACTTTCCATCTCCTGGCTGAATAAGTCTGCATCACTATACTACCCTGGCACACTGAATAATTCACACACATACATACAGAGAGTGACACATCCTCTTTATGAACCAAGCAGTGAGCACTGATTGGCAGAAAATACACTTTTCCTGCAGAAACAGTGAAGGAAAAAAAGGATTTTGGCATGCGTGTGGCCAGGAAGTGAGAGGCTGACGGTCACCTTCCATGCACACATGCACACACGCGCACACACACACACACACACACACACTAAAATAGGTCACCCCTTACAATGCTCTCAGAAAAAAATCCATCTCCTGTGCTGCGAGCATGTGGGGGGAAAAGATCCGCGGCTACAGCACAGAGACTAAAGGGTCTGAATGACTCTCGATGAGCCTGTCGCTCCTCTTCTTTGCCTCTGACAGTTCAATAAGCTTGACTGACGTTCTCTCTGCCTTCCTCGTCTCAGTGTGGCGTTAATATGCCAAATCAGGGAAAAGGCTGTGAAGTGCAAAGTCATACTCAGTTACATAGTAGAAATATGACTACATAAAATGCTTTAAATGCATTATATATATATAAATAAGGTGTCTGAAGAAATGTGGAGTTGTGAAAGGAGAGGGTTATGATACGAAGAACAGCTACATTAAAAGGAATAGCTTGAACAGTTTAGATTAAAAGTTAGCTTAGTTTAGCATGAAGACTGGAAAGCAGCGCAGATTGAAGGAAGTTACTCCTCCGCACTAAGAAATATTCCAGCACGTATCTGGAAAACTCAGGAAAATGAGCGATTAGAGTCTGACCAATTTATTCATTGAGTCTTGAATTTAAGGGGGATTTTGTTCATTTTGGTCAGAGCCAAGCTAATTGTTTTCTTGTTTCCAATCTTTGTGCTAAGCTAAGCTCTTCTCATCTAAGAAAGAAAATAAGATAAAGAAATGTTGAACCCCCTTTGAACGACAGAGTTTTATTCAGACAACAGGTCACAATGTCAGGTGTCCACTGTTGATCAAGCAGTTCAGTTGAACTTAGTAATCAAGCAATATCACTCAATCACTAAGGAAATAACAACAAACCACACCCTGACCGCTAATGTGAGTCAGAGGTCCTAACTGTGAGCGTGCATGTGTGTGTGACATCCTCATTGGCTAAAGATCCTACCAAAGATTATGTACAACAATCAGGCATTAGTAGCCAAGCTGTATACACACATGCAAACATGCACACATGTTTTGTGCAGCCATTTCCACCGAATGGCTACTGACTAATATCGGTCAGTGGAACACTGATAGTATGAGTGGATATGACTGATTGACTAACATGCACACACACCCACAGACAGACAGGAGTGTAACAACCCATCATTTACAGGCACAAACAATCAGGCTTCCTTTCACTCTTTTCAATTCTGAACCATCTGACAGAATCAAGAAACAGATTCAACGGATTCAAAAAACAAAGGAGATGCAAAAATCCACAACTTATCCTGGGTAATAACTTTTACCCAGGGGTTATTAGAAGTGTCTCACAAGACACACTGACCCCCCACCAGTTTCAGTCGTGCTATTCCTGCAGCTGACTGCCATGTGACTTCCTGTGAGGATAAGAATGACATAATTTTCCCAGCATGACCTCCCCTCTCGCATCACAATGATTTCTCTAAAATAGGTGTGAAATCACAATCAGCATCTAAATCCAACCCATGTGCTTATCAACACAGACATTTTTACTAATACCACCAAGATCCTACATTTCTGGAGCCCCAAAACACAGTGGACGGTGTCTACTGCAACGTCATGCTCACAAAACACTTAACATTTGCTGGTATTTGCCTGGTGGTAATTTCCGCTCCTGGATGTCGGCCTGCAGCAGGAAGCAGATGTGGACAAACCGCATATAATCCCATTCATCTGGGGCAGGCACTCATTGTGTGTTTATTGTGTGCTTGGTGTTTGTGTGTGTGCGTATTAATCACTTCGCCGTAGATATTCGCAGCCCATATCGAGGGTCAAACTGTCGACCTTGTCCTCACAAGCCGGATTCTGTAACTTTAATGTGCCCATGTGATTTTATAAATCTTCAGATTGAGGTCTTACTCAACCTCTATCTGTTGTTAAGTGTGTCACGGCCAGAAACCAACAGCCATCCAGTTGTGTTCGAACCCAACCCGAGCCTGATGTTTTCCCTGATTACAAGCTAACACACACACACACGCCCGCCCCCAGCCGACCCCTGTGGTGTACCTGCCCCTGCACCCACGCACGTAAACAACCTAATAAAAGTGCAGAGCCACACAAACACACACCAGGCTTCTCTTGGTTTCTTTTTTTTTTTTTTTAGAACCATGATGGGAACAGGCAGAGAAGACAACCGCCCACGTACAAAAACTCTTAGTTGCTGACCTAATGGTTCAATACTTTGCCAAGTCGACCAAGCTGAAATTTGTGCCGCTTGGTTTAAAAGCAGACAGGCCTACATAAACAAACACACCATAAACAACAGCACTGGGCCTCAATGGGTGACCGATGAAATGGTAATATTCTGGTCAGTGGTTCCACCCGATGAGACCACAACACAGAACAAACTGTGGCACTAATTCCCCCACTGCTGTTTCTCAAGTGAGTAAATAAATTATAGTCACACGTACATCAGTGTGTAGATACATTTATAGAAACCTAAAGGTCTAGTCTTCACAGTCTGCCATAAAAAGAGCCCAGGGTATGCCGCCTGCGGCTCATTTTCAACACAAAGAGTGACTGATGAGTTTGAAAATGAGAACGCAGCATACCGTACATACCAGGAGTGGTGCAAAAAACAGGTTGCATATTATGCTTCACTTTTAGACTCATTACATACAAGGGAAGGAATCTGTGGTTTAGTTTTTGAACCAAGGAATACCACTAAAAATGACAACTTTTGCGATAAAGCGACATGACGCCATCCAGCGAGGCACTGCTGTGGCCAGTCTCACATACAGTATATTCAAGCGTGCAAGTCCGAGCCTCTAACTGGACATCCCTGATCGTATTTCACATCCTCACCACTGTATGAAACATCACACCACTACCAACACAGTCCCTTACGTTGTTGACACAGAGGAGACGTCTGTCTGAACTGAACGCAGCCTCAGCGAGTTATTTCTGAATTAAGCTCCGCAAACACACAGGTCCACCTTACTTTTGAAAACACACTGCGGTGCTGTGTGTGTGTGTATCCATGAGTAATATGACAGTAAAAGGGTTTTCAGATCATGCGCTGGGAGATCGGGCAATTAACATATGCATGAACACAGACAGAGAAGGGGAAGCCCCCCCGGTTACTACAAAATCACACATTTGCCAACACGCACTAGCACGTTTGGCATTCTCATATCCCATAGTGTTGACCCCACGTCTGTGCATTTTATGTTTGCCCGACAGGACACAAGTTTAAAGAAGCGTGTGTTTGCACTTTTTGGAGTTCTTTGATGCCGAGAGTCAGGATCTGCTTGCAAAGGTGGGGCAGGAACACACACACACACAGAGACACTGCCCTATGTTTAAACCCTGTCTAGACTACAGCAAAGAGTTGAGGTACATGTGTGTTTATGATAGAAAATCAAATGTCGGTGCCGCGACACAGGTAACACATCACAGTGGCACCAGATCACACAGACCTGCGTTTCATTTTGTTTCCACTCCCGTGGTTTATTTCCTGTCTTCACACCTTAAGCAGCTTCTCATTTCCAACTTGAACCACTTTGTAACTATGTTCGCTGAACCTGCGAAATTATGTTTCACACCTCTTAAAGACACTTTAAAGTGCCTCCTCCTCCCACCTCGTATGTTGCTTGTGATATCCAGGCATCTGTTCATATGCAAACATCTGGTAATGTGCCAAACGAGGGCTCCCGGCAAATGAAAGGAAACAAAATCACACCGTTTTTTAAATTTGTCCTCAGCCTCTTGTTTAACAACAGATTGGATTTTAGTCAAATTTCCTGCCTTCTCTAATGTTGCTATGACACTGCCAGAACTTGGCTGTCCACCGGGGACAACCCTGACAGAAAAATCCATGTGTACGACACTGTGAGGCCTTTTGGATACGTTTCCTGTAATAGCATGTTTCTTTTAGACTGTGGTGGCCGACTAGTTACAGAAGCTTTCCCATAACACAGAGGTCACAAGCTCAATCCCTGCAGCTAAACTCTGAACTCCTACCACCACACACACACACACACACACACACACACACACACACACACACACACACACACACACACACACACACACACACACACACACACACACACACACACACACACACACACACACACACACACACACACACACACACACACACACACTGTCCTGAAAGAACAACTCTCTACATAAAATACAGTTTTGTTTAGCAGTGTACTCAGTGTATTTTCTTCCGTGTCCATACTCTGTTGCGTCTGTTACATCCAGTAAGTTTTCTAACAGACTTTCAAACAATAAACTCTGAAATGTTGTTCGAGCACAGTCACAACTTGTTGCCTTCCTACATCAGCAGCATGAACTTTATCTTTCCTCTGGTCAGCCTCGGCCTTCAACGTACACCTGTACTGCTCAGGGGGGATACACTGTATATTGGAAACTACAAATAAAATATATGGCCACGAAAAAGGCGTGGGGGATCTAAAAGAACAGGACTCTTAAGTCTTAAGACTCTTAAGTCTCCGTCTAGATAAAAGTGTGTGTCGAATACAGACACTTTTTTGCCCACAGGAAGTGACACATTGCAACTAAAGTGCCAAAATACACGTATACGAGACAGCAGGAACATTGCGAGCTCTGCCCAGAGGACGGTAAAGCTAAAGTCAGATTTGAGAGGCAGTATTTAACATTGGACGAGGAAGACGATCAAGAAAGTTTCACATCAATTAAGATTAAATCGAGAGGATTCGCTCAGGGCAGGGGAAGAAGGATTTTGCATCTGGTGCCACAGTGATGAACATATGATCGGTAAGGTCACACTGTTGAAGAGGCGTCATACTTTCCAAAATGTAGGAGGCTATTCCTCCAGACACTTGTGTAAATTCTGCACTTAATCTCTGTCGCCTTTAAAAAGAGAAACAAATCCTTAAAATCTATAAATGTTTCAACTGGTTTCTTTTACCTATTGAGTGACTTACTTTGAAAATGTCTGTTTAGTGTTCATATTTACATTCCTTTTAATTACTGAATCATGATCAACATTTTCCTCAAATATTTCATCTTCTTTAAATCTTCCCTGAATGGCTTCATGGTGTAGGATTTGAAACTCTATTCAGGGAAATAAAGAAAACGTCTCTCTTACACAAGTGCACTAATGGCCAGTTTGGAAAGTCGTGGGTTGATAACCACCCTTGTGACACGAGTAAGATTGCCATTGTTGGGTTTGTGAAAGCAGCTCCTGCACAGTTGCCCCAATTTTGCAGAACCTGCGTCATGAGACAGACTCCAGGCTTAAACAGGACATGATTTTTTTTTTTTATCTCTTTGGATTAAGCCGCCATCATCATCATCATCATCATCATCATCATCAGATGATTGGTTTCAAATGATCCTCCAGTGAGCCTTTTACTGATGACACGTTGCACAATACAGATTCCTGAAGCTTAAATCTTTCAAATAATTACTGAGTATCTCACTGACATTTGGAGCCACCAGCACGCAAAGCAGTTTAGGTCAGCTTTCAAACATACTCGTATCAAAAAAGGAACCAGAAAAAACACAGCAGCAGATAAGAAAATATAGATACAGGAGGATTTATAATGTTTGTTTGTGAGAGATCATATCAGCTTTGAATCAAGCCTGTTGATGATTGTAGCACAGAGATTATAACCAGAAATGACGCTGGATTCCAACTGTTCATCATGTGTTTCTCCGTCTCCTTGCCCCTCATGGAATCTGCCATGTTATTAAACCCCACATTGATGTTTCTCCATACGTTTCCCATATTTTTGTTGACCAAAACCACCCTGTACGAATTCCAAAAATGTTTCTAGCGGCAAAAACATGACAAAATCACAAGTGAACACCAGAAAACGGCACAAAACACATTTGGTTACCAAGTGTCCTCAAGTGTTCCTGTTCGGTCAAACAGCTGAAAAAGAACACTGGACAAACTATAATGTATAATCTCTGACTAGTTGCACCGACAGAGCACTGCAATTATGCCTACAAAACACTTTCTATATATAAAACACAATAGGCAGTTAAAGTGGCTGTTATGTCAGGGCGTTCTGGTGACTCAGTGTGCAGACGAGCACAGCCCATGCACTTGCATTATTGCGAGTTGGATTCCAGCAATTGAAAGCCTCAAATAATCTGGAAATTGGTACGGCGGACCAGCAGCAACCACTCAAGGCTCTTACTCAAATGTTGGTTGATGCAGCTCAATTGTTCTTGGTACACTGGAACACACCTGTACTCAACTTGATCAGAACAAGTTTCCTCATCTATGAGCCGCCTACTGAATAATTTAGATGAAACTACAAGCCGATGTTGCCAGCTGTGAGAAAATATTGCCTGAGGCCCCATTCACATTGATGCCTTAAAGATTATACTAGGCAAGTTTGCATGCAGAAAAATAACATGATTACTGTGAATAACCAGATTATGAAATAGTTCATATTAAAAGCACTTTGATGGTCTACAAATCTAATTTATATGAGCTGTTTGATGGTCAAGTTACTGACTGGAGGGATGTGCCCCAAGGCCAACAGAGGGATGTTTTGTTATTCTGCTCGTGGCTCCTCCCAACAGCAGAGCGCTGTGGTTGAAGTCGTAGGTTGGAAGTTTTGAATGAGAAGTATGGCAGTGATAAATCAATTGCCCACTTTCCCTGCCAACTCTGCCTGGAGAATTTAAACGTACAACATGGAACTTTGGCCGCTAGGGGTCCCTCAATCAAAACAATAACAAAAGATCTAGTTTGATGACCTCATGAAGCTGCGAAGAATCATGGGATTGGTTTTCTTCACCACCACTGCCAAGATATGCAGCAAATTGCAATGAATAACCACAATCCATTTGGAGACACTATAACAAACAATGGAAGGAAAAATTTTAAGTCCTGTTTCCTTGACTAAAATCTGGGATTCCTCAGTCTGAATATTGTTGGAAACAAGTCAACAAAATATATATAAGATGGGTCGAGTCGTTTTTAGGCACGTTAATTAAGAACTGTTACAAATTATATGTTTACGGTTGAGATGAAGCAGCAGTCAACAGGAATATGCACCGAATAAGAATTTGTAAGGGTAGAGATTATACAAGATAGTTATTCAATGACGCAACTGTTTTATTTCTGATCACATGCATTATGAACCGAGTGCCCTGTAAATAAGCGAGCAGCAGACTAGTCATAGCTCCTCGTTGGTGGTTTCTCCACCAACGAGTCTATAAGTCTGTTTTTTGTGCAACATCCGCTACCTCCCTGTTTTCTGAAACGCACGCCTGAAGACAGGACGGGGCAGGTCATCAACTAAAAACTAGACCCATACATGGAGTTCTGCATATTTCAGGATTAGTTTTGTCCCTAATTTTGGACCAAACCGCCGGTCAACTTCTGCAGCTTTTATTCAAAGTGTACCCAATAGTTGATAAAGCTCCACTTTCAAAGCCAGGACAAAATGTTATGAAATGGGCCAAGAAAGAATGTTGCAAGCTCCAGCAAGCAGCTTATGTGAAGTAGGAAGTGAGGAGAAGGCTGTGTGTGTGTGAGAGTGTGTGTGTGTATGTGTAACTGTAGGCAAAAGGAGAAAATGCTACTATTCTGACGCTGATTAGCCTCATTTCCTGACAAATCACAGCACAATAAAACAATAAAATAAATCAAAACACTTCACTCCACCATGGTAAACCGCAACTGATGTATCTTTAGATTTACTAACAAACCGATTACTTCCAACTTACACGGTTGCAGATGGAGGTCATAAATGTGTATTCCCGAACATATCCTCATCAAAACCGATAAACTAAAACGCTCGCATGATGACACGTGTGTTATCAGAGAAGTGTTGTCTCCTTAGTGTCTATTTCTGCTATTTCACAAGCCTGGGAGAGGTCCTATTTTGAGTCTAGGGTTGCAACACAATAGGGATGTAGTGAAGGCACACGTATGACTGCAGGTTAGCAGTCAACATAAGACAGACAAATATATGGTGTTAGAATACTATTGTGTCTTTTTGGATCTCAAAAGACCGTTTCCACAAGATACCAATAATTATGCTATATTCTTTAGAGTCTATACAATTAACATTTACACTATGGGGGCCAGTTTATTAGGCACACCAGGGAAATACAGCAAACCCTTCACTAAATCAAGCTTTATGAAGTATTCGGCTTTGTAGTTTATCTGCTCTTCCTGGGGTGGACTAAACTATGTGTGCTGGGCCTGAAAGCTGCAGGTAAACTGAATTTAGGAAACTGAGGTGTGTTAAAGTAGATTTTCCTAACTTAACTGTATATTATTAACTACAGACGCCCCATCGTCCTAATAATAAACCGTTAGGCACAAAGCTATTGAGGGAACAACACTGGAGATGCAGTTGTTGGTCAATGCTTCTTAGAGATCAGGGAGGACAACACTGTATCCTCACACTCAGGCATGGTTAACAGCCTTGCATGCTAAGCTAATGCTAACGAGGCCAAGTTAAAAAAGGAAACGAGCCTTGGGGTGGGGTGGGGAGGAGCGTTAACATGTCCCTCGTTTGTTTTTGTTGTTTGTTTCATTATCGTTTGAAGAAACGGGAGCCGGTGGCGTTTCTTGTGGCGTGTGGACAATGCTAGGCCGCCATGTAAAGCCTGGAAAAATGGGAGGAAAGAGGAAGAGGGGGCAGTGTGGCCGCCCCTGCCTCACCTCCTGTGGGATACAGGGAGGCAGGAGGCGGGAGGGGGGGGTACGGAGGGTCAGCATGATGGGGATAATGGGGGTAACAGAAAGATGGAGGTTTGAAATCAGCTAGTGTGGATTTGTATGCTCTTTTTTTTTTTTGAACCCACCATGAAGTCGTTGCCGAAGTTGTCCTCTCCCCTGTCCTCGTCCCCCTCGCTCATGGCCTTCACCCCCTGGATAAACTTTCTCAGGATGCCGGCTTGCTCCATCCTCCAGTCCTGGTTCGCCTTCTCCTCCCCGAAAAAAATAAAATAAGCTAATAGCTCTCCACAGAGAAACACGGGAGGAGAACACGTTCAAATAAAACAAGAAGAAGAAAAAAAGAAAGGGGGAAGAGGGAAGACAGGGGGGGAATAAATAAAAATAAATAGGCTTCACGGGTCCCCCCAGGGAGTCATCGTCGGTTCACAACGCAACACCTTCTTCTTCTTGTATCATCGCCCCATGTTGTTTCTCCTTCTTTTCTTCGGGGCTGTTTCCTCGGTCAGCGGCAGCGGTTACTCCAGGACGAAGACAAAAAAACAGCGGCGGACGAGGTTTCTGCCCCCGCGGAGAACTTCACCGCCGAGCCGGCACATACACCGGGAAGTAACGGTGGAGTACGTGGATTAAAAAAATGTGAAAAGAAAGGAGTCGGAGTGTGGGCACCCCTCCCTGTTCACCTCGCTGCCACATTCACACACTGCTGCTCGCTCGCGACTGAGCAACATCCGGACTGGGCACAGCCAACGGGACGCACGCCCCTCCTCTTCCAGCGCATACCGCCCCGTGATTGGACGGCAGACACCTGGGGTCAGAGTGTTATTGGCGAGCGCGGCTGTAGCTCCACTCCACAGCTGCATCTGATTGGATGGGATGTCTGTCCGTTGTTTTGACGCAGCTCCGCCAAAATAAATAAGTATTTATGGATATTTATAATAAATGGGAATTCAGGAGGAAATAAGTAAATAACCACACACACAATTAAATATTTTGTTGTATAATGAAAATAAAAAAACCAAAAGTTCAACGTATAATCAATGTATCTATTTTAATTGGGAAATTCCACATCCATAAAGTCAAATGGTCAAGGTCTCTTCCATCTTTTAGAATTCATGATAAGATGTAGTATGAGTCTATTCAATTCATTTAACAATCAAAAACTTAATTTAACCTTTGACTGTGTTTTTTCATTCTTTATTCTGTTTTATTTTGAAAATTTGCATAGATGTTTATTTTCATTCAGCTATACTGATGTATTATCTTTATTGCCTTTGTTTGTAAAGTGTCTACATTTTTCCGTGTTTGTAAGTTATTCAATATTGAATAAAGTAAAAAAACGTATATTACATTATGTAACTGTACATGTTTTCTTAAATGTGGGGAATTGCTTTATATTAGGGGGATACTTTCCTCTGTGTTTTCCATGTGTTGTATGCATGGTTTCATGTATTCACCTTCATTAATTCATATTTATATATTCATCAGACAATCACTAACTAGTCTGGGGCTGGAATGATCGAGGCGAGTAATTCCTTCATTCATTGTCAGAAATTAATCATTAATTTTTTATTCCTCTCACAGTCCAAAGACTTGCAGATTGGGGTGAGGTTAATAAGAGGTGCTAAATTTACTGAAGAGTTGAATGTGAGCGTGAATGATTGTATAAGTTGGCCCGACACTCGTCTCACCCAAAGACCTGGAAGGATAAGCAGTATATATAATAGGATGGATTCTATCCTTTTTTATTAAGCTTGTAGCTCTGCTTAAGTCTGAGTTAAGTATGTTGTTAGTAGGAAATTATTTTTTAAATTAAGAGCTTACATGAAACCAGAGGTGGACATCATATTCCAATGTTTATTTTAGTAACAATCACATGGCAGGGGGTTCTTTGTCACTTTGGGGAAATTACAGTAAATCACTGATGCATTCATGTGAAAGTATTTCAGTTTTGTAAGAGCTGCAGGTGGCGCTCTGTACAATTCCTCTCATTGGGGTAAGATAGTTTAAATATTTATATATATATATGTACAAAGGCAACAGAAGAAAACAGGTTCATCATCTGCAGATAGATAGATAGATAGATAGATGGATGGAGTGCAGAGTGAAGACGCAGCTAACAGCCAGCAGATTAGTGGGTCAGATATATCATCTGGATTAAGATATTACCAGAAATAGAAACAAACAGTTGTACCATGTAACATCTCGACTAATGGTCACAGAGGAATGTATGAAATTCTGAAAAACAGAGTGAGACAGAATTGAACAGCAGAAAGTAGTGATATCATTTGTATTATAGCAGCAATGCTAATATAAGGACTAGTAGCAGAAGCAGATTAAAATTACTGTTATGTAATTATTTTTTTTTCTAATTTCGAGGATCCACTTCATTCAAATGCAAACAGAGAAAGCAAACTGTCTTCTGGATGTAGTTGCTTGGAGGCCGGGAACTCCACAGACTCTTATGCATGATTAATTTTCTTTCTCCAGTAAACACACGCACACGCACACACACACACGAGGAAAAGAGGACTTGAGTCACTTTATTTTCCTTTAGTTCTACCAGTGACGACCAACAAGCCCATCTATTCAGGCCAAGCGAGAGGGAGAAGGAGCAGGGACGCTGTGGCTGAGCCAACAAGCCTTTCACACAAACAAACTGCTTTCTCTTGTCTTGAAGCTTATTGGGCTTGTTATCCCAGTAAATATTTGATGCTGTCTTCTTTGCTTTCTTTTTCCCCTGTCCCCTCATATTTCTGTTCTGTCCTCAGTTAGCACCAGACATGAGGGACTCGTGCAGGTGACGTATGAATACAGGATCTCCAGTCTTGTTTCTTTTCTGTTTCTGCTGTTTCTCTCTTTAACTGATGCAAAACATAAAAGTGCTCATTGATACTTTGTCTGTGTACATTATCCAATGAATATGTGAAGAGGGAAAGGCCTGTTGAGTCTTTTATTTCATGTAATGTGCATTATTATTGGCCCTTTATTTTTGTAGGAACCTCATGGGACCGGGGGTTTAAAGTGTTAAAAATCAATCTTCAATTGTCATTATACCTGTTAGATGAATCTGTGTGTGTGTGTGTTCACTTTCGAGCTCCTGTTCTGACACCCTACATACATTCTAACTGACTAAAAATATTTTTGTTTGCCTGTATCAGTCTGATCTCAACTCTAAATTAATTTTTTGATATTATTATTATGTTATCATCATCATTATCAGTATTTGTAAGGTTTTATTTTTGCTGTGCAGTCTGAATCATTATGCGTGTCTGTGTTTTGGGTGAGATTTGTATCTTCCCTCCAGTTCAGTGGAAACAGGTCAAGCAGACTGAGGAGCAGTGTGTGTGTGTGTGTGTGTGTGTGTGTGTGTGTGTGTGTGTGTGTGTGTGTGTGTGTGTGTCAGTGCTTTATGTTTGTATGGGGAATACTATTTTAAGAGAGACCTTGTGGCCCCCTCCTCTCACTCACTTCCTTTTTCTCAGCATTAGCTCTGGTTTCTGTGGATTGTATCTGACCCTGACCTCTGACCTGTGTGTGGAGCCGAGGAGGAGTCAGCTGCACACAGACAACATGACAAGGATCAACTACATTATATACCAATATTATCATTATCAATGCTTTTTTTACTTCCTTTACCAATCTCCTCTGCCCATCCTTCTTTACTCCATCATTTTTACTTCTCCCTCTGTGACTCCCTCCTTTTTCTTGCTCCCAGCTTCTTCCTCTTCTCCCTCTTTATTCACCCTTGTTTCTCTTTCTATCGGTCTCTTGCTGGAATGTGCTGTTCAGAAGCAGCTGAGAGGAGGAATGTTGCTGTAACAAGCCCATACACAACCCAGAGGGAGGGAGGCTCCCTGCACACACACACACACACACACACAAACTCACTCACACTCACTGTCGATTCACAACGTTTGTGTTTTTGGACTTCACATGTGTGTCTGCGTGTAGAAGGTAGAGCGTGAAGCTGCATGTTGGAGAACAGCAGGATGAGTACACTCACTGTATCTGGACCCACACACACACAGAGAGAAGACAGAGGGAGAACGTGAGTCGGCCTGTTGCAGTAATGAAGTTTGGTGAAGACGTCTTCCCTCAGGGTAGACTCTACCCTTTAGAGGATTGACTCAATGGCGTCTTGCACAACTCATCCATGCCCCCGATTTGTGTTGTAGACTTCCAAGATAATAACTGAGAAAGAGAGGATTCAAGTGTGAAAACAAAATAAGGGGCATTGACATTCCTATATTTGTCCTATGGGATGACAGTGACCCATCCAGGGGGGACGAGGGGGGGAATGAGTTATGACCTTTGCCATCAACCAACCTGAACAACTATGGGAGATTTCAGACCCACACACAACAACATCATAAAAACAAACGAGAGAATCTTCTGGAAGAATGTGCTCTTCCTTCTAGGAGAGTTCCAGACACTTTGAGGATTTATGTTGTTATGGAACTAAGACATTTTCTTTTATTTTGTCTTCTATCTGTGTCTGGAACTGACTGATGGAAAAATACACAGAGACAGAGAGAGAGGAAAAGTGGAATCTGGCAGGAGTGGAGTCTGGAGGCCCTAAAAGTGTGAATGTCACCTCTAATACCAAATTCAAAGTAAGTAGAAGTACACACGTCTCTCCAAACTGCCCTCAAGGACAGTATTTGTGGAAAAGAGTGGAGACTCTAATTAATGTTAGAGTGTGCATTGGACTTATGAGGTTTCATACTACTGGACTACTTGGATTTAGGCAAAGTATATTCTTTTTTAAGCTTCTCTGCTAGATTACTATTGTATCTGCTGTCTTAGGTTAACTAGATTGATAGTTTGTACTGCTTGGTCTTACCTTGAATTGTATGAGCTAGGATTTTGTTTCTTGATTTTGTTTATAAGGTTAAAGTGCTTGATTTGTATTCCACTTCTGTTCAGGACTAAGTTCTATTTTACTTTCTACCTTTTGAGGTAAATAGACTTTGTCCATAATCAGTTTTTGGCAAATTAGGAGATTTTGTGAAACTCATCTGATCACTGATTAAAGTGACAAGTTTCTCTTGTGTTGAACTCTGCTGAGTTTCTATTACTGGGCCATTACCGCCTGGTGCCTGATTGACTCATGAGAAGGTGGTGTGGTCAGCACAGCTGTAGCCAACCATCATCAACTCTGGTTTAAAAGCAGGAATTGTTTGACACTGTAAAACGAAACCAAATTTTGCTATTCACTGGCGCCCCCTAGTGGGCAAATATAATTGGTTCATTGTAATCTGGCATCACAAATACTGAGAGCGAAATTATAATCTAATGGTTAATATTGTATTACACTGCTATACATTATGGACACAGTACCGGAAAGTTTATAAACCTTCTTGGAAATGAATGAGGGTCAGTTCACTTCACTTGTGAAAACACATGAGGTCCTTTGGTCTTGTCTCACAGTCACAGCACAGTTCATCCCCTGCAGGGTCCAGAACCCTGGATGTGCTCTCAGCCTCTTTAAGAGGCGGAGTCTGGACAGGCAGATACCCTCTCATCCCTCCTCACAGTGAAACATCTGTCCGCTCTCACAGTGACAACAGTGTGGAGGCAGCTGGGGAATCGAACCTGTGAAGACATGGCTGCTGGGGACGACAAGAGAGAGAAGGTTTACAGGACGCCCACCGCAGGACTGTGGACTGCTACAGGGCTGGTGATGGTATATTTGGTTAGTATTTTATTCACTAGATAGAGAGATAGATAAAATAAAGGTTGTTACTTTCCATCACTTTAATAAGAAGGAAATTAAGTTCTTATTCTAAATGGTTGCTATGGTAATGTTGTTTTCCAGGTGTGGGCTATGGTGTTGTCCATCTTGACCGAATCAGGACATCTCCTAAACAACCAGGGCTTTGAATGTGGGAACAGTGAGGAGGTAAAACCACACAGGCGTCTGTTGTTTGTTGCATCATAAATAATTTTTATATATATAATACATACATGAGAATAAGACAATAACCCAAGACCATGTGAGGATTTAAATGTGTCTAAATGTATTTTGGTTCTCATGAGCTTTAAATATCATTTAAGAAATCTCCCAGCTATAAGTGAGAATCAGATCTGGTAAAACTGAAATAAATGTATATTATCTTTGTTGTAATTACAGTGTTAGCACAAATTGTATCATACATGATTTCCTAAATTAAGGAGAAAGTGCCAATGTGTTTCGAAAACTATTTGTAAGATCACAGGTAAATAAATAGACAAATGATAGCTGCCTTTCGTAGCCGCTAATATGATTGGTCATTATTTGTGGTTTGTTGTGCAGTCCAGGCTGAGCGAGGAGGCCTTTCTGGTGTTTCTGTGGACAGGCATGGCTCTGCCCATCTGTTTCATGCTACTGCTGAACATCTGGATAAAGAGGACCTTGTACAAACCACTGGTATGTATCTTTCTGTGTGTGAGTTTACCCAGAGAAATAAACTGCATTAAACTCATGTTCCTCTCTTTTGTTGTCACAGTCACTGCTTGCGATCTTTGTCGTGTTTGTGGCTATGACCGTTACCTTTGCAAAGACTTGGAAGAAAGAGAATCAGGTTAGTAAATCCCATTTTGATTATATTGCTCAAAAAACAGTAAACAAAGATGGACGACCCGTCTCCACTTCCTCCCACTATCTAGAAAGCCAAAATATCTTGGATCATCGGTCCTGCCATCTTTTAGCGTTATTTGGAGCCACAGTCTGTGCGGTAGCGTTCGTCCTGTCCTGTCGATTCACTCGTTTGACCAATCACGAGTTCTCAGCTGTCAATCACGAGGGTTTAACACGTTTTAGCATCAAAATGACAGAGACCATCTTTGAGAAATATTATTTGATGTGTACTTGGACTTTTTAGTTTGGTCCAATCCACTAACATAGAGGAGGAGAGTTTTTTGACATCGAGTGCAGCCAGCCACCAGGGGGCGATCCAGATGATTTGGCTTCACTTTTGGGAGCTGTCATGTCATCCATCTTTATGCAGGATTATGGTTCAGCTGAATTGACAAATATCTTTACCCGTGGTTTGCTTACTACAGAGCTTTCATCCACATTGTGACGTCCTTTGATGCAAAAGTTTGACGTTTAGGGGAAATGTATTTATTCGCTTTTCTCGTGATGACAGGTGAGCAACTCCATGTACAGAGGAGGATTATGAAATGTGGCTTAAAGTTTTTGAAAAACCTACCAAGCTGATTCAAAATGTTCAGAAGGACATAGCCTGTTAGAATAGATAGATGTACCTGTACATTGACCAATAAATAATCGTAGGTCTTTCTATTTGCCTTCAGGAAATAGAAGCATTTAAAGATCGCTACCTGGAACTGATCCCTCTGACTGACGTACCAGGAATAACTCAATCTCATGCGAATGATAAAAACTGTTCCATGCTCAGTAACGTTTACCGCTGGCAGGCTGAGGTAAGGAAATTAGACTAATTTATTGTATTGGAAAGTTTTTTAACATGTTCTTACAGGTGTGTGTGTGTGTGTGTGTGTGTGTGTGGCCCAGTTTAAATGTTGTGGACTTGAAGGCTATCAGGACTGGGGGCCTGTGATCCCAGATTCCTGTTTGTGTGAAGGAGAGGACAAGAGCACTGGATGTGTGAGTCGCTCACATTTAAAACAAAAAAGTATCATAAAACAACATATTGTATATTTTATAGTGTTTGAAGTTTTCCTGTCTGCTTTAGGTTGGAGCTGGAAACAGCCTCGTTTACGAGAAGGTGAAATGTAGTTAGAGACGAGAGACAGTGAGCAAGAACTTCTCCAATTTCAACATTTGGTGACTTTTTTAGTTTAACTGTGTGTGTGTGTGTGTGTAGCCTTGTCTACCTACAGTCCTCTCCCTTGTACAAAAACGTAGCTCCACCCTTTGGACCGTCATGATAACTTGGGTAAGAATGAATACATTACAATTAGACAGCTAAAATGTGTAATTGTGTGTAAATTTTCTCAAAATCTCTTATTTAGTATTTCTAGTTTTGTTCATGTGTTGTCCTCTGCGTTGTAGACCTTCGAAGAAAAGATTTAAAGGTTAAAAAATAATTTATAGGTGGATTATATCAGATTTTCTCACAAATGTTATTTTTCAGATCACTATCGTCGGTGTTCCAGCTTCCATGTTTGTGTTCCTCATGGTGAAGTGCTGTTGTTGGGTGAGTAACTGCAAAGCCATGAAGGTAAAATGTGACAGATTTGGTCAAATATTAACGTGATGTATCAAAGCGACACTTCTGCCTTGTGTTGTCAGGTGTTGTGTGAAGACTGCTGCTACAAACTGAGCGTTTGGAAATACAAACTGAGCGGAGGAGTGGAGATGATTCCAGTAGGTGTTCATCAGAAAGGACAATACTAACCAGCCTGAGGAGGGAAATGGGAAAGATGAGGAGGAAAGAGTAAGCTGCAGCAATGGGGTGGATGTGGAGGACGGCGCAGGCGAGGAGGGGGCCGATGTTTTCCTGGATAAAAACGCAGTTACCATGATTCCCCTGTCAGAGCTGAGGAGGCTGCAGGAGGAGCTGGATCCGCCTCCTGTCCAGCACCAGGTTCGGTGTCTGTGCATCAGCTCCAGAAAACCCAGAAGCTTCTACACGGTGATGATAGAGGAGGGCTCGCTGCTGCTGCCCGCTGGCGCCGTGCTGGCCGACGCCAACAAACCCACCACGTGTGTTTGGGCTGAGGGACCCCACGTTTTCTCATTGGATTACATTGTTTGGCCGGAAGAGAGCAAAGTGACAAGCAGCCCGCCATTGTAGCATGACACTGTACAACACTGTGCACACTGAAAAACATCAAATCCAAAGAATTGTGTTTTTTAAACAAAGGTAGGAGACACAAGATGCCTTTAACTAAATATCTCAAGTTCAGACAACTATTTTTTTTTAAATTCTAACAATTGTTTTCAGTATTACATTTTGGTGGCTCTACACTACAAATCTCTAGAGGATAAAGCTAAAAGTACACGTCTAGAATATTGCAGTATGTATAATCGGACTGTAGATAGATATTTGAGTGTGGACCACAGCGTGGGAGACATTCTTGTCCATATACAGCCTACTGTGCCTTCCTGCTTCAGAGTTCTTTATTAGTATTATTAGTATGGCCGTGGTTACAGCGTGGGACTCGCCAAACATACGGCCTTGTGCCGGGAAACGTTGGCGTGTTTAGATGTCGTCGCCTGGCAACGAGCCTCTGGTTTCCCCTCAGCTAATCTAATAGGAGCAGAGCCGGAACCTCTGGCCGACGGCAGCCAGTGTAAACAGCAGTAAATCATCCTGTGTGGCCTCAGGAAATACAGATAATATTGATCGGAGCACTGCAGGCTACTCGCTCACGTGATATTTCTCCAGATAAAACACTGAATATATACTTTTCTACACACAGTTACATTTAAAACCGATGCTCAGTTGTAATTTATAGATTTTTATAAATAACAACGTAAATTAAAGAGCCAAATATTTCACTGAGCAGTTGCTGAAGACCAGAAATGGAGCTAAAAGAGAGTGAACAGATTTATAAACAAACATGACTCCAATTTATTGATAATGTTCCAGGCACCAGATGGAAGTTTGTTGTATCATCTCAAAAGTACAGTACCTACCTAACTGTATTGAGTTACTCTTAATTGTTACTTATAATCTTACTTTGTTAATCTCTATTAATCTTAATCCAAACACTTGGCACGACACTTGGATTAAACTGCTTGTACCTGTAGTTTTTTTGTTCACTCTGCAGATTCAATATACTTTTAGAAATAAATGATTTCTAAAGATTTCTTTGTAACTCCCACTTTCTGTCGGGATGATAAAACGAGACAGTGTCTCATTTCCTGGTTTGATCAGAAAAATGTATGAATGGAAATAAATCACATTTCAAGTTTTTTTTAATGAATGCAACAAACTCTACGTATTTATGAAAAAAAAAGGAAAAACATATTCAAAGTAAATTAGAAAACTTTGGAACACACATGTAAACAGTACCTTTAAATAAATAAATTCTCACCCACAAAAAATAAACTTAAAGAATTTAAACTTTCAGATTTCAAACATTTACAAATAAGTGCAAAGACAGAATATTTAACAAGTGAGGCAGGAAAGAAAAAGCGAATGTAGGCTGTGGTTACAGTGATAGAGGCCTTGCGTGTCTTTCTTTTTGCATGTGCTTTGATTCACTCTCTTTAAATTCAAGTACAAAAGAATTAAATATTAGAAAAGACAACTCACCATCAAGATCAGATATTTCTACTATTGTCCCATCAAACCCTGAGCATCCTGGTCTTAGTGGCATGGCTCTCAAGTTAAAAATCACATTACACTCTAGTCAAGGGACACACACACACACAAACACACACACGCACACAACAGCCTAAAGTAGGTCTTTGTATCTGAAGAATGTAAAAGTATAGTATATACTGTATATACAGAGGCAAAAAGTAAATTCCAGTGAGCCTGGTCAGACTCTGCTCTGTCATCTGTAAACACACACACACACACACACACACACACACACACACACACACACACACACACACACACACACACACATAGACACACAGACACACACACACACACACACACACGCTGCGGAACATATCACAGATTCTGGTTTAATGTCCTTGT
Source organism: Verasper variegatus (assembly GCA_026259375.1). Classification (NCBI taxonomy): domain Eukaryota; kingdom Metazoa; phylum Chordata; class Actinopteri; order Pleuronectiformes; family Pleuronectidae; genus Verasper; species Verasper variegatus. The sequence continues at coordinate 7,334,952 of CM048058.1, forward strand.
GATTTTTTCTCCTCTGAATGTGTCTTTGTTTTGCTGTGTCGTCCTCATGATGTTCGACAGCCTCATGACTCTGGCATCGAAAGAAAGTATTTCAATTGTAAACATGACGGTGAACAGTACCGAGCTAAAAAAAAAGGGGGGGGGGGGTCTAAATGAGCTTGTATAGCACTCGCTGTTTTACTAAAGTTATACTATAGAAATAGAAAATCTATGGATTACAATCTATAGTAAATGCAGCAAAGACATGTTTAAAGGGACTATTCGACATCTTGGGAAATGCGTCCTTGCTGAGAGTTGGATGAGATGATTCTCTAGTGGTATCACACATCTTATCTAGATCCCAGCAAGACAGTGAATAACAACTTTCCCCAAAATGTTGAGTTTGTCCTTGAAAGGCAGCTAATTCAATAGTGTAAAGGAAACCATGGCAACAACATTTGTGTAATGTATTCAGGTGGTCAGGTACAAAAAGAGACAAAGCAACATAACTGACGAATCAACGTCCACATAAAACTGTCACGGTTTACTTCAGTTGTTTATGACGCTTACCTGCAGTATCGGCTTCTTCAGCCAGGGGGTCGGAGGTCGTTAGGTACTTGCTGCCAAATATCTGCACCAACTGGTCAAAGTACTTGCACTCCTGCTTCTCCCCTCTGAGAACACGAGACAGAATTTTAGAGCTCGCCAGGAGGAGGTGGAAAATGATGCAGAAAACAAGAACCTGTATTTACAAAATAGATCTTTATGTCCACAACCACACCCCCCCCCTGCATTGCACTCACTTTCTGCCTTCTAGGAAGTGTCGGAAGTTGGCGCGCAGCCTCTTGATCCTGGTCTGGCACTGCTCCGGACTGCGCAGGTAACCTTGGCCCGCCATGACCTGAGCGATCTGGATGAAGATGTGTTTGTTCTTGGTGCAGCCCTTCAGGTTCTCCTGGATCTCCTCGCTCCCCCAGATGTCCAGCAGGGCCTCGGTCTCCCCGTCGCTCCAGGCCAGCTTAGCGCTGTCAACCACCCACTGGTTACTGGAGGCGGCTAAAACAGCAGGAATCATAGATTATTATCATATACGGCATGTGATTTAAATAATAGTGAAAGTTGTCCAGAGGCATTACAAACATTTATAAAAAGGTATTAACTAGAAGCTTTAAATAAGTTGCTTCTGTATATCTACACTGGAAAAACTGTGGTGTATCGACTGTTCATTTTCTTTTCCATTTGGTTCCACCTTTGTTTTGGCTCGGTTCAGGTGCAATGTCGTCCGCCTCCTCTGTGGCCGACGTGTCTGCGACTGAGCCGTCGACTTTCAGCTCCTTCCTGAAGATTTGCTCCATCTCATTGAAGAACTTATAATCCTCCCTGAATGGAAACAAATAATTTAAACTGTTAAGTCACCACCAGACACCTAAAATATCATTTTCATTGCTTATGATCACAGGGAAAAGCTCATCTCTAGCAAATCCCCCAAATCAGAGTCACAAGTCACAATTAAAACACAGAGAGGTTTAGACAACAAACGTTTACTTATGGTCACATTGCCCACAAACAAAAATCATTTATAAATGGCTGCTTTATCGACTACATTCAAGTGTCAAACTCCTAAATCTTAATTCATATTGTTCTATGGACTCTTTATTAAGATGGTCAGGTTCCAAATGAAGCCAAAACATCAGCCCCTGGTGGCTGGCTGCAGTATAGGCTCCATGTTTGCACACAGGTCAAACTGAAAAGTCGAAATGGCCGCACCCATAAAGCTTTATTTTTAAAGAACAGAGTTTGTTTCATATCTAACCACCTAAAATTGCTTCATATTAATGACAATTTAAATGATAAATAGGAATCACAGTTTACTGACTTACTTCTCATGCAGGAAGCCATGCTTGAGGCGTTTGATGCGGGTATAGCACTGCTCCGAGGTCCTGATGAATCCTCGGTTGCCCATTTTCTCGGAGACGTACTCAAACACGTGGCGGTTTTTCAGGCAGCCCCTTAGCGTGAGCTGGATGCTGTCTTCACCCCAGATCTCCAGAAGGGTGCGCGTCTCCTGGTCCGACCAGGGCATCTTCCTGCTCAGGTCGGCCAGCAGGTGGCTGGTGGAGGGCTGCTCGTCTGAAAGCAGGAAACGACAACTTTGTTATTGTGTATTATTTTAAATGTACACATTATTTGTACAGACACACAGTGAAATTGCTCAAATGTGTAATAAAAATGTGGACAAATGGTTGTGATTATATTTAGCCCTACACAAGTCAGGATCCTTGTCCATAAAGGGCTGTAAGGTGGCGTCAGCAGCAGAACTGTCCATGTCTGGCACAACAGTGTTGTCACCAAGCACCGGAGCCAGAAGATGGAAGTATCGAAACGCCGCGGGGCGTCCTCCGCTCCTACGAGACGTGAATGAAAGGTGAGCTGGGAAACTCTGAGCCAAGCATTCAATCATTCCTTCATTTTCATTTTCTACCTCCGGCTGTTGCAGTAGCGCCTGTAAGTCTTCTTCAGCCTTTTGATCCGGGAGTGGCACTGATCCGCCGTCCTCGGGAATCCAATTGTGGTCATTTTCTCCGATATGTCAGCAAATATGTGGCCGTTGCGTACGCAGGTTTTCAGGCTGTGCTGCACGTCATCTGCGGCCCACACCTCAACGAGAGCGACTGTCTCCTGCTCTGTCCACACTGTGTTCACACCATCTATCCCTACATCAGATGAAGATGAAAAGAAGATGTTGGATCAGTGATTGGATGTTTATCTAAAGGAACATTTCTTACACGGCAGGGAAATGGATGAAAACGACTGTACCTGGCTCCGGATCGGCTTGTTCCTCTCGTTCATCATAATCATCCATAGAAACGGCCTCCTGGCCCAGTATTTGTTCCAGCTGGTTGTAGAATCTGTAATCTACTCGTCTCCCACATCTACAAGGTGCGGCAAGAGATAAGAACATTTATCATGATAGTGGATTATATTTAGAAACATAGAAAAAGGATAGAAAGACTCCTCTCACTTCTTTCTGTCGTAGCACTGTCGAAAGTTGTTCCTCAGGGCCTTGACTTTCCAGCGGCACTGTTCCGAGGTCTTCGAGAAACCGAGCTCCTGCATTCTCCCCGAAATGTCGGCATACACGTGTCCGTTGTGGACGAACCCCCTCAGCGTCCTCTGAACGTCCACCTCGCCCCAGATATTGATGAGCGACAGCGTCTCCTCGTCTGACCACGTGCCGGACGCTGGTTTTTCTGTCGACAAGCTGATTTCTCCTTCTTTCCTCAGAAACACAGCGATATTCACGGTCTGATCTAACTTTGTCTAAATCCAGCTAATTAGCAAGTTGCATAGAAGCCACACATTTCTGCAGGAGTTTTTCTATTTGCACATGCTGATGACAGAGTAAATGCTCTCATATCGAGTGGACGCTTGGATATTTACCTGTTTCTGTCACTGATTCACTGTTGGAGTCCTCTGATATTTCGATGGAGTCAGGTATCACAGTGGAAGATGTCGACGGCTGCTTGTCCAGGATTTGTTCCAGCAGGTCGTAGAATTTGAAATCGACTCGATCTGTCCCAGATGAGCTGCAGACAGTGAAGACAGCTGCATTGAGCCTCGTGTCGAGACGACAGCACAGAAAACAAAACAGATGTTCGTGTGCAATTCGCTTTTTGTACCTCATGTTTTCTTGACACTGGCGATAGTTTGATTTGAGCCGTTTGATGCGGGTGTGGCACTGGTCTGCGCTGCGGGAGTAACCGTTGGCTAAGAGTTTCTCTGATATTTGTGTAAAGATGTGGCCGTTGTGAGGGTAACGTCCCAGGCACTGCTGGACCTGAACACATGTATATTAAAGGTAGCAACAGACAGAAAGATTTAATATCACTTTTACAGGTTATCATGTAAAATGCTGGACTTTCATCATGATCCATCGTTCTGTACCTCTGGGTCTCCCCATATCTCCAGAAGGATGACTGTCTCTTTGTCGGACCAGGCCACTTTCTTCCTGTCTTCTTGAACCCCCACAACAGACTCTGAGGCGACACACATAAAAAACCTGAATAAATAATGAGGCAAAAGGGCTTCGGGACAATACATTTTAATTTAATTTAAAGATCCATTAACATTACACAAAATAATAATGATAATAATAATAATAAAAACATACAGTCTAGTATGAATCATCCAAACATATTTTTCCGATGTCTTTTTGTGGACTAAATCTTGTAGAAGGCAAATAAATATGTAAATGTATTTGTTCAATCAAATAGCATCTTATTTAATTAGGGACCTTATTGTCCTTCATTTAAGAGAGCAAATAGTTTTTGGCTTTAAAACTTTGATTCAGATTTCTTGCTCAACATCATCTGGGGCTTTTGTAGAACATAAGTCACCATAAGAAAGAATAAAATCAGTTACACCAGAGTCTTAAAACCACTGAATCACTGTCTAAAAGCTGTTTTCATTAAAGGATCCAACTAGAGTCAGAAGACTTCATCTGGACTGTTCTCCTGCGCCCCCTGTAGAGCCAATAGAGAGAATAACTGTGTTTACCGGTCTCATGGTGGGAGTAGGCCGAGAAGTCGTTGTCCTCGAGCTCTCCTGGGATTTCATTCATCTGCGGCGCTGGAGCAAAGTCCTTCACTAAAATTCTTCCCAGTTCGTTGTAAAACTTGCACTCAACATGCCCCTGTCCTTTCAAGCTGCAGAATAAATGAGGAAAAGACGTATAAATCAACAATAATCTTTGTTTCCCTTCATTGTCTCTGCTGCAAACACACATACTTGTTCTGGTAGCATTGCCTGAAGTTTGATTTCACCCTCTTTAGCCTCGTCTGGCACTGCTCCGGCGTCCGGGAGAAGCCCTGAGTGGCCATCTTGTTGGAGATGATGGAAAATATGTGTCCGGTTCTGTGCATCCCCCTCAGCTCCTGCTGCATCTGGTCATCACCCCACGTGTGTATGAGGGTCAACGACTCCATGTCTGTCCACGGGACACTTCGAGTACCTCAAGAAATATAGAAGACATTGTTTAGTATAATAAAGTTAAAACTGTCATTTTAATAGAACCAGATATTTTGTGGTTAATGTTGGTTTATTTTGGGACTTTAAGGATAAACAGGCAATAGAAAAAAATAACAAGCAAAATAATATGGAGAGTGGCAACAAAAACTGATGTTAGATTTTTGTTAAGATAGAAACTATTGAGATATTGAGAAAAATGTAAAAAAACTATTTCATGTTTTGATGTATGTACACAGTATGGAAATATGGCTCAGCCCAAGATATATATCAAAAATAAAGTATTTATAGTTGCAGTCGTGACTTAATTAACTTTTCTAATTACAAAAAAGTGACGCTACCTATTTCCTGACGGCTCGTGTGCCCTAGAAACTGCAGGTCGTTGTCGGCGTCGTCCTCATCAGGGACCTCCTCCACGTCGTAGGTGACTTCAGGAAGAGCAGAAGGAATAGAGGAGCGGAGGATGCACTCCAGCCGCTCGTAAAATTTATGTTCCAGCTTTGCGTTTCCTCTGGTGACAGATCAGGGAGAAGACAACAGGGGATTTATCAAAGAGTTGCTTCAGTTTTCTCTGTAGTTTCACAAGTTTTGACAGAAAGAAATGCAGACAGCTGTCAAACTGTGTCATTTTATACACACTTGTTCTGACGGAAACATTTCTTCAGCCTCTTGATCCTCGTCTGGCACTGTTCCACCGTTCTCATGTAGCCCCTCTCTGCCATCTTGTGTGCGATCTGCGTGAATATGTGGCGGTTTTTGAAGCAGCCCTTCAGCGCCCGCTGCACCGAGTCCTTCCCCCAGATGTCGAGCAGGTGCAGTGTCTCCTCGTCCGACCAGGGAACCTTTGTGTCCATTACAACCGGGAAAGAACCTTCCTGAGAGTCTGAAATAAAACAAAGGAGTTTGTTTAAAGACCTGAGTCTGAACCTAAAGAACCAAATATCCACTGATATACACACACATATATTACATATATATATATAAAGAGTTAAAACCTGTATATTCTCCCAATATCGAGATGAGAGGAGATTCACCTGAATTCTCATCATCCAGCGAGGAATCACTGTATGAACACACAAAAGATAAATTACTGTCTCTTTGTGATCCAGAAAAAGTATATGGGGGTGTTTGGGTTTGTAGTTGTGCCCACTTGCATTTACACACACACACACACACACACACACACACACACACACACACACACACACACACACACACACACACACACACACACACACACACACACACACACACACACACACACACACACCACCTGTATTAACAGGTGTACATTATGTATACAATAAACATATTCTCTATAATTTCATAAATTTGGATTTCAATTTTTCATTTGACACTTTCTTATACGTTTCTCTTATATACTTAATATTCTGCAACTGTGATTAATAAAGTTTTGTCTTATCTTATCTAACTATTGTGATGAACTGAATTTTTACGAAGAAGGAAAAGAGATTTGATGTTAAACAGATTTTAGGGCCAGAGGGGACAAATAAGTATTTTGTAGATGGTTAAAAAATCCACAAAAAAAATAAATCAAAATAAAGATGAAGAGAAAAATCTTCATGTGAAATGAGCGTTAGTTTTCAGGACTCTTACAAAAAAGCCGGGAAGTCCACCGGCAGCTTTGCGGGAATGTCCACACCACCGCTCAGCTTCCTCTTCCTGAGAACCCTCCCTCCTCTCAAGCTTTGGCCGTCCCCATTGGCCGCCGAGTCTGCGTCGGCGCTCTCGTTAGGTGCGGTGAGGTCTATGGTTTCGTCACATGGCTGCGCGCTAATTGAGTTGTGCACCTTCCTCTCCTGAGAGCTGCTGCCGCCTCGAACCTGCAGCTGCCAAGTGCCGGAGTCCTTTGTCTCCATGAGGCTTTGTCTGATTGTGTCAGAGCTCCTCCTGCACGCCAGCTCCAGGCTGCTGCTGCCGCCGCCAATGGGGGAATCCAGATGCCCTTTGTGCTGTGGAGAGGCCGAGTCTTTGAGAGGAGGCGAGGAGGAGGTGGGGTTGGTGGCAGGTTTGGCCCCAGGAGGTAGCGACAGGGAGGAGAGGATGCAGTCGTCCATTGGTAACAATCGAGGATCTGAGGTGGAGAGGAAGATGATGAATTAGGCCGTGGCTTGGTTCAAATATATAAATCGCTGGGAGAGAAACAACATGTTCAAACTGGAATTTAATTTAAATGTGACGATAAAGGTGACAAGTTGGTCTGAGTGAATCTTAAATCTATTGTTTAAAAGTCATACTTTATCATGTCATCTTTGCTCAGGGACTCATTATTTAGGGAAATGTGGGAAATTAAAAGTACAGTGTGTAACTTCTGCCATTAGAGGTCTCTCAATCAAAACAACAAGGAAAGACCTAGTTTGAACACATGGTGAAGCAGCGTGGGATCATGGGAGATCATGTTTCTACAAACATCCCCCACCACCACCAACACCACCACCGTGAGCTTGCAGCCGCACCTTTCTCCTCAAAGTGGCCGAGGTTTCTGTGGTGTTCCAGCACAGCCTTCATGTCCTCAGGGGGGAAGAAGGATTGTAAACATTCATCGAGGAATGACGGAGCGTCTCCGAGCAGAGCTGCCAACTGAGAAGACAGATCCGGTTACAGGTTTCAGTGACACTGCATTCATTTACTACACCTGTAGTTTTATCTTTATGCAGCCAATCAAACTGAGGTTAAATGACAAATCGGTGCACCTGTTTTTCTTGACATGCAAACATTATTTCGGTTTTTCCTGATATTTGTGTTAGTGCTAGAAATGTGATCAGCGCCACATGAGAATTAATTCATGTAGATGTGGCTTCATGTGTATTTTTCCTCATTATCTCTGTCCTAGAGTTTCCTATAGTGTGACTGCTGCAGTCCAGCTTTGTTGTGTGTGTAAGCAGCCTACAGGGACACTGTGGTGCACCTGCGTCTGCTTCCCCCCCCCTCTACATCTGTCTCTGGGTCAGTGGTGCAGAAACATGAGCCTCTACACTGTGCCTGTGTGACACAGTAACACTGAAACTAAAATCCATGTGGACCAATCAAATGTGTACATTTATACCTTTAGTATTTTTTAAGAAATTACACTTTAAGCTCAACTAAACTGCTCTTTTATTGTGTTTTATTGTGATAAATTGTATTGAGATATGAGGGATATGATAGTGGATCAAATCTGTCTTGTTAAATGAGCGTGAACGACAACAGTGAAAAGCTGCACAGTGGAAATGAGAAGACAAACATTTGAACTTGACTTCATATCAGCACGAGATAATAACAACATGTGTAAAAGTGCGTGACGTGTTTGAGCGTTAGTTTATCAGATGTTGGTGAAAGTAAAGACAAACAGACGAGAGTTAAGTGAACTTGTTAAGGGTTTATTATGTTTTGTTATGTTTTCACCGTCCGTTGTTTTGTTTGCAGGATTACACAATAACTACTGAATGGATTTCCAACAGATTTCGCTGGAAGGACGGGACATGCGCCAAGAAAGCTCTGATTCAATTTTGGTGCAGATCTGAACAAATCCAGGAATGTTCTTTAACACTGTGAGGTTAGGTCATTTTTAGTGGATTGATATATTTGAGTGTGTGCAGCTTGGATTTAAGGAGACGATGTGCTGTACTGTTAAAACATGGTACCTGTGTGAAATCTGGAACTGGCAGCAGCTCGTCCAGTCTGGATATAAATTCCCACACCAGCATCTCCAGCGCTGCGTCGTACTTTGGCCCAAAATACACGGGGAAGATTTCCTACAAAATGCAAAAGAGGGAGAGAATTTGTGAAGAGTCGTATTTCATAACAAATTGAATTTGTAGCTCCTCTGATTATAGACTGTACCAGAGGGTGTGTACCTGAACTTTGTTTTAAAACATCAGAATATTTAAAAACCTGGAGGATTTTTGTTAGTATGGTCGTAATGGGACTTTCCGAGGAGCACAGGACTGCACAGTGAATCAAGCTCTGGACCTGTATCTGCAGGAGGATGTGTATTACAGTGCTGCTATGTGATTGGTTGACTGAATGATTGTCCAGGTGTAACAGTAAATGTGTATTTTCCCCGCACAAGTAAAGTAACAAACACACGAGCAGCGAGCGCCGCCTCACCTCGAAAAAATATTTTCTTTCAGACAGGTCCTCCAGTAACGAGTGCACCAACTCCACAAAGTTCACCTCAGACTCTTCCACCTGGTTGATGGTCACCTGACACAGACACACACACACACACACACACACACACACACACACACACACACACAAAGTATGAAAACATAGTCAACTAAACCACTGCATATTCATTTCAGGTTTTGAATGGTCCATTATTCCTGAGTAACGATTCCTGTGTGTTCTCCAGGTGCACTTGACTCACATGGTGATCCTTGGCCGTGCTGACAGGAGCTTTGATTCTGTCCAGGTGAGGCTGGATGGTCTGCATGTCCGCCGGGTGCTCGCCTCGACACATCTCCAGAACCAGCTTGAGGGACACACACAGACAAATACCACACATTTAAACAGACCTGATCGTTAACCCCTCTGCTGGGCACGTTAGGAGGAGGTTATGTGGTTTCATAAGGGGACTTCTAAGCATCTGAGGAAATATGCGCTGTACTGAGTGAAATTCCTGTTAACATTGTGAAATGGGGATTTTTCAACATGTTAGTAAATTTCTCAAGAAATAACACAAAGACAACCCTCAGACATTAGAACAGAGAAATTTAGTGCGATTCACAATGTCTGGATGATGATCCAGACATTGTGAATCAAAGTAAATATTCTGTTCCTTCCACTACATCAGAGAATGAACATTTTCTGTTTAATGTAAACAGTTTGTGTACATGATAAATATCTGATCTCAATACTTGTACGTGCAATATGATGATAATGTGGCCAATGAGCCTTGGTGAAGCTCAGAGCTCCCCGACTGCCTTTCTGGTTTGTGTTAGTTTTAATTTGAATTATAAATTGTACACAGTTTAATGGTGTTCGAATTTTTCTGCGATGTTTGACCTGTTGCTACACTGCCCACCTGATGGAACTTAAAAAAAAGGTAATTGTGAACTCGTGAGCTATTACTGTTGTGTCTTACACTTTTCATTTAGCTTTAAATTCAGCCTGTGTAAAAAGCCACCACCTCCAAATGAGACCAACTGGTAAATTAGGTGTCATCTCAGTGTGATGTATCAGTGAACACATACAGACCCTGGCCCTGAGTCCCAGGACGAGCTGAGCCCTCTGACTGTAGCTCATCAGCTCGGGGACCAGCTCCGTCACCATGGTAACAAACTCCTCCAGCATCCCGTAGTGATCCACGAGTCCCTGCTGCACGACCTGCCACACTGCAGCCGACAGAAGCTGCAAGGGAGGAGCCAAGAGGCGGAGGTAACGGAACGGGAGATCATCACCTGAAATGGAGGAGAGGGGGGAAAACAAAGAGGAGTGAAACAACCTGATGTTTGAAAGACCCACAATTAACCACAGCATGAGAGAAAACAAGAGCAGGTCCTTATCATATCAGTACTTTTTAAAGCAACACATGAAACATGACTGAAGACAAACCAGTCACGTGATCTTTGACCTATGGAACCATTTTCTAACATGGAGACTGAGTCATGTACATGTTGTTATGATGTTTTACATGTGATGTACCATTTGTAAATGGTGTAATCTGTTTGTTGTTGTGTATGACTCATATATCACTGCAACTAGAGTCTATATGAATAATCTTGGTATCTATATGAAGTTCACACATGAGGAATAATCAGTATAGATGTCACTCGGTAAATGAAGAATGAAGATTTCATGTCCACTTACAAAAATATACAAAAAACAGAGTAAATATCCCCCATGAAATCTTGTCATAGTATTCATATCCCAACATCTGAACATGATCTGTTCCACATTTAACTCTCATAAAGTGCAGCTCATCTAATAAACGACACTAATCCACACAGATTTACTGTTTTACCTGCACAAAAACAAACAGTCTACATGATTAAATCGTCCATTGTCCAATATTGTTCTATTACAGTTATAATTGTATTACCTACGTGCTAATTTTAATGTTATATGGTATCATTTTATTCCACTATTCTATTTGCCTCAGTCCTGGAATGTTGTACTTCTGTTCCAACCAAACAAAGTGTATTATTACTGAACCTGATCCTGACATCCCTAGACTCTTGTGGACACAATCTTTTATGGGCTGCACAGTGGAAAAGGAAACCGTTGGATGTGCATGTGATCGTACTCTTGCTACAAAGTGAGTTTTGAGGAAGTGGGCACATGTCAAACTTCTGCAAAGGAAGAGCATGTGGTATGTTTGATTTCTGCAAACACACAAAAAGAAGGTGATCCAAAGCGAGCTTTAAAAAAGTAAAAGCAGCAGTATTGGTGGTTCACACATGCACACTGTTCGATTCCAGCACCACAACAAGCAGATCTGTGTCAACCCCCTGACACCTGACATGCAGCTGAACCCACAGTGCAGGAGTGAACTTGTGTTCAGCTGCTGACCTGACTGTGCAGCATCCATCACACTCACTGCTAACGGTGCTTTACACTGGAGCTGCTGCATCTCTAACACAACACAACACAACACAACACACACATGCAGAATAAAGATATGCAGACAAATCAAAAACGGTGGTGGAGCGACGGAAAACATGGTGCACGTTTGGTCCTGAAACGTGCACGTAGAACCCCCCTGCAGAGGATATATGCTGTGAATCCACATGTGCGGAGGTCAACACGCACATCTGGGATTATTCTACGGCTCGTTGTTCATGTGTGTTCACGCACCTCGACTGATTCCACTTTCAGTTCCTCGTTTTGTTTCCATCGAGCAGCTGACGGGGGGGGGGGGGAGGAAAAAACCCGAGCGGACCTCCGGCTGTAGCGATCCCGATCACAACGATCTAAATATGCTTATGGAAAAAAATGGCGCTTATTAGTGAGCTTCTGCTAATTGGCGCCGTTGGGAAAACGCAGGTCGCGCCTCGTGTGGCAGCATTGATCGTGTTTGTGAGGAAGAAGGAGGAGAACAAAGGTTTCTGGTCTCATCCGCCTCAGTCCAGATCGAGACAAGCCCTCTTTCCTGGTTGGCTGACGAAGACCGGATCGGCCCAGGCGTTCAGATCCACCGGCGCTAGGTGGCGCTGTTGTATAGGGGGAGGACGTGAGTCTGTTTTGTATGGGAAGTGCATGGATGAGGTTTGATTAATGTGGGTGAGAGAGGTTCTTACCACAATGACACAATTCAAAAATGTTAATAATAAAAAATGCATTGAGAGTTGAATCACTTAGAAATAGTAAATTACTTCAGGGTTTAATTTGAAGTAAAAATACACCACAATTAAAAAAAAAACCCAATTAGATTCAGAGTTTAATATTTTAGAAACAATTACTTTAGAGTTGATACCTACATTCTAAAATGTTCAATTGCATTAAGTTTTGAACAATTGAAAAATATGTTCAGTTACCTCAGAGTTTAACTTTAAGTAGAAATGCATCAATTTATAATTACTCAATAATATTCAGAGTTGATGAATTTTAAAACATTTCATTACTTCAGGAGTGAACTTTCACAGTATTCATTTGGTGTCCCTAATAAAGTGAACGCTGAGTGTATGCTCACATGAAAGCCAGTTACTGTTTTGGTGTATATCAGTGTATATTCAGTACCAGATTCAGTGTGTGTTGTGTATATGTGCATCTACCGTTTTAAAATGTACGTCTTATGTGTGTAAATGACTGACTTGTCCTGGTTTGTGACACTTTAACTCTGAACGTTTCATCTCTAGGACTATCTGGGTCAGGACGAATGAAAACATGTGTCCAGGATGAAGGACGACTCCCAGAGGAAAACTACCTTTTCCATTAGTGAGCTTCGTCGAAACATTCCTTCAGACCTTTGCCATACAACTGCAGGAACGATCTCAGAACAGTGACTTTGAGTCTGAGCAGAGACACAGCAGCAACATAAACACAGGCTCTGTGAATGATTCCACGAGACATGAACACTGTGACCTACATAGTCATCAAGTGCTCAGACAAACTCTACATGGAGACTTTTTAGACCAAAGTGTTAAACTCCTCTTCATCACCATCAACCTTAAAACGCTAAAAGAGAAAAGTACCTTTTTAACGAATAAAAGAAAAGAAAAACTGAAGCTATTTTTGACAACATTTTACTACACGTACGTTTAGAAGTATCAACAGTAAAATGTACTTTAAGTATAGGAGGTATTCTTTCCACTGAACTTTACTGTTTTAAGATTTGTTTTGATGAATGAAATATTTTATCAGATGAAACAAAAAAATATGTATTTATTTTGAAAACGAGCATCCGGCCAAATTACATACGCCTGATCATCTGCGTCCGGTTCCCCCAGCAACCGCAAGACTTTCGCTACGCGTCTTGTACCTTCAAAATAAGAGAGAAGACCGTATTGTACTTTTCACTACCGGTATGTTATTGTATTTACAGTCTATGGTATGTACCTGTGACTGAATATTCAGTCGTGATATGTATAAATTAATCAAATACAAACCACCACACTATAAGGGGGCTAAACGCAGCTGAGGAAAATAGTTTGTTACATACAAGCCATGTGGTCTTCGGTAAATGCCGCTTTTGTTTTGAAGGATGCGGACCAGAAGTTACAAGAATGTGACTTCTGGTGAAACACAGCTTCAAAATAAACGTTATCAAGGCTCATTTCTACTTAGATATTATAGTATTAACACTAAGCAAAGATAAAAGCTACAGCGTCCTTTAAAGAAATGTCTTTATTTCTCATGACAGAGATTACAACAACACACTTGCAAGGATAAAGACAGTGTATTCAGTGGTAATAGGTGACATTAACATTTGTGAATGTTGATGTTGAATATAATTTATTAGTATATATGTTGTGATAATATAATATAAAGGATTTCAAATAAAGACTTAAAACGTAGTTATTTTCACCTGTTACTGTTTCCTCAACAGTCCCCACTTGGTGTACAGTATTAACCAGCAGAGGGAGACCCACACCGTGTTATATTCCAGTGAAACACTATCAAACCCACTAGAGAAGGGGCCTGTGAATTCACTTTACCTAAACTTGCCTCATGGCATCGCTCCCAGGAAACAGGTCTCAGTAATTCATAACAGCCACTCGTAAATTTCAATGAGTTTCTAATGAGGAGGAGCCCAGAGTCATTGTCTCTGTGGCAGTTCTCACAGGAGGAGGATCGCGCCGACAGATTGACGGAGTCCTCGTGGCAGATTGCTGCAAATCACCTAATTATGAGTCGAACTTCTGGCTTTTAATGATGATTATTTGAGCTGAAGTAGAGGATTTTATGATGCGACAGAGAAAGGAAGCGAGAGAGAGTGAGAAACATCCCATCTGAAAATACATCTTCATCCTTACTTGATCTCTTTCCTCGATTTTGTTTGAACTTTTTGTTCAATTGTGAAAAAGTTCTTTGAATTCATATTTTACTCTGTTACTGTATATTAGTGTTCTGTCTTTTGTTACATGACTATATTGCAACGTAACTTATTTCCTTCAATGGAGCTTCCCTGCAAAACGTTCACACTCAATTTCACTTGTACAACCACTGTGACAAATTGGATCTTGAAGTTTGGATTTGCAGCAAATGGCCCATTAAGTTAAACATGTAATGTGTTTGTAAAAGGCATTGATTACACGTTTGAAATAAACTTCAGTGGAAGACTTCAGAAGAGCTTTGATACATATTCAACCCACTAACTGTAAACTGTACCTGAGGTCACGTCCTCAGTAGCTTCTCTGTTCACTGTTAGAAGTTTAGAAGTTTACATCCTACATTTAAAACCTTACACATTGTGTTCCACTTTTCCGTCACTAAGTTCATTGTAATGTGATCACTTCGCACCAAAAATAATTAAACTAAGTTTTTTCAATATTTCTTGCAGAATTAATGTGCTGCAAAATCACACGTTTTATTTTGATGTCCTGAAGCTTTAACTCCTTAAGACATTTCCTGGAAAGCCAAACTTGATTCTACACTCTAATTATAGGGGAAACTTTCCCTGAAATAATTACTCCATTTAAATAAAACTAGGGGGGATTTTAATCTTTCTAAATCCTGGCTATGGCTCTGACTCTTTTACATTTAAGTTCAGAAGCACTTCATCCTAGAGGAGGTTTGACATTTTGTGAAATAAACTTTCTCCCCAAGAGTTAGATCAGCAGATTGTTACCACTTTTATATCTGACTCAATGTGAAGCTGGAGCCGGGGACAGTTAGCTTAGCATAAACAGTGGACATAGCTAACAACGAGGAGAAGCGTGAATTGATTCAGAGGCGCTGGTTGACTCATCAACAAGTAAGACCATAATGAATCCAATTTAAGACCTTTGTCAAGTACGAGATTTCTGAAAATATACTCCAGTTCCAGAATAATTCACACCTCCCCATAATTGAAGATAAGGTGAAGTAGCCTAGTAAATAGGCTAATCCTCAAAATCCATGTTATCTCTTGCAGAATACAGACAGAGACAGTAGTTCTCAGATCTCAGTTGCACGTTGGTCTTGTTTGTAGTTTTTACAACGTGTTAATATCTATATCGTTGAGAAAGATCGATAACACACAGACATCACCAATATGCTGCAAAAACATGTCTTCAAAAAATAAATAATGCATTAAAGCTTGATTCAGTAACGTTGAACATATTTTGACATAATTAAGACAAATATAAATGTCTTTTGGACATTTATATTTGTCTGACCCTGACCTGATTTGAGTAGACGTATGTAAACATTACAAAAATACTATTTACATATATTTTAGAAAGGAATATTTTAATTGTGTTTAATACTTCGTAGGTCCCAGCGTAAACCTTGGTCTTTCAAAATGTCCAACAGCTAATTAAATAATAACTGTATTTAAATAGCACCTGTACAAAGTGCTTCACAAAGAGGATACATAAAAACAAGAATACGAAACATCGTATGGCTAGCTGCCATAGAAGCATTACATAGAATAGAATTTATATCAATGACAGCAAATGATATGATACAAAATCTACAATCGAGGACAGCAGATAAAATGATAGATCCATTAAAATTAATCGAAAAGAAAACGATAAAAGAAACAAATAGCAGAAAAATAATCAAGTTTAAAAGTAGGAGGAAGATAAACTTGTTATTTTCGCCTTGGACATCCCACAAAATATGAATAACCGGCTGCTAAAATTCATCCGCTTGACTAACACTGCAGCGAGATGACAAAGTTCCAAGTGCAGTACGGCCGACAGTGTAATAACAGCGATCACTTAGTGGAGTTCATTTGCAGCAGTAAAACAAAGGAAGCTCTCGTGGACATTAGACACGATTTACTGATGGAAGATAATTTGGTGAGATGACCCCGGAGGACAGGGACTGGTGGCTGCGTGGGGACGTCCAGAGGTACTTTGTATGAGTGTTAGCGCCTGAGCTTTGACTTGGCAGGAGACTATGGACAGGTGGATGCTCAGCCAGCCAAAGTCCATTACTTGCTCAGGGGGCAGCAAGTGTGTGTGCCCTGTGCAGGTGCATGCATGTGGTAATTACTTTTTCTCTCAGTGTGTGTGTGTGTGTGTGTGTGTGTAGGGGGTGATTAGAGATGGGTGGCGGGTGGAGGGCTTGTCAGAAGTTATCTTCCCATCTCATCTCATCATAGGCAGTCTGGCGGATTCCCTCGATGGCTCAACAGGCCCGATGCTGCCTTGCTGCTGCTGTCAATCGGGCCGTCAGCGCCTGCAGAAATCGATGCCAATCTCCCGCCTGTTTCTATTTTTAGCCCTGCCTCAGCACCGGGGCCTTTGATAAGGATGCTGCCTCTCGGATGAGCAGCCTCCCCCCCCCCCCCCCCCCCCCCCCCATTACACCCTCCTCTAACCTCTTTCACCTCCTCGGCTGATGAGAGGTGATAAGAGACAAGACGAGATGGAGCTAAAAGCGCAGACCTGCCATCTGAAAGAGGCTTTCATGGTGGAGAAAATGATGATGACTGTTCACACTATTACAAGTAGCAATAGCCATAAAGGTTGTTATTAGTCAAAGACATGATTACGTTTTAAATTGTCGCTTTTACCAGCGCTAGCGCTATTACCTCTGGTGCTTCAGATACAACCACCTGAAGACTTTCACTGAGGAAAATGTGCAAACACTACAGTGGGAGGCAGATGATGTAGTGATGCTTTAGGGGTTTGTTGTGTTTTTCCATGTACAACTAGTAGAGCGCAAACCTCTATACATGATTGTCTAGTTCTTATACTACAAATATTAAAGAAAAAAGTAAGAGGTCTGATATGCTTGGGGATTTATTTCTCATTAAAAAATATTAAATATTGTGAAAGAAAAATCTGGGATCAGCATCTTGATCTGCATCCGGACCGAAAATCCATGAGTTCTTCTCAGGCCAGGGCCCCGTCCCTCCACTGGGTTTGGTGGAAATCGGTTTAGTAGTCTCTGTGTAATCCTGCTAACAACTAATCAACAAACAAACTAATGACCCAAGTAGAATGTTACTCAGTTGAGCGCAAACCTCCGTCAAGACCCAACAGTCCCCTTAAGTTCAATAAAGCAGCAACTGGATTTCACACACTCATCATCAAGGACCATGAATTCAAAATGGTTGAATGGGTCAATGTTAGAGAAATAACTTATGATCTTAATGGGTTGTTCCTTCATGGGTTGAATTCTGCATCCTTCCACTAAATTTCATGATAATCTGTCAGGTACTTTTTGTGTAATGTTGCTACCATCAAACAAACAGACAGACAGAGGTGAAAACAGGGAATCAATTGTACAATGATGCTGCTAACTGCAGGCCTCTGGTCAAAATGAGTTTATACACATGTAACCAGACAAATCTCTTTTGAGAGTAATCTCCTAAAGGGTGACAGCGATGCCATCCACTGGCCTGTGGGATCTCTCCGTGGTTTGATGAGGGGAAAAGAAAGAGAATCCAGAGATGGATTATCAAATTGGCCCCCAGACCTCCAGGGGCCCCTAAAGCCCCACGTTCATTATATCGGTTGTCTTCGTTTGGTAATTTGATCATGTGCAAATTTGATTTTGGGAAAATGCACCACATAATTGACTAAGTGCTAATATTGTTGTTGTGACCTGCCAGTGAGACTGTGTCACATCAAATTACATCAGACAAAGACATGTGGCCAGATGTTGATCGAACAGAACCTGTGGGAGATTCTGGGCCCACAGCAAATGTCCAACAGCATCAACATACGATATGAGAGAAGACCTTTTAGGAATCATGTTTTATTCCTCCAGTAGATCTTGAAAGACGATCTGAAAGAGAACTAAATGCTTTTCAACTTTATTTATCTCCGAGCTTCAGACTCTGCAGTGAAGGATTTGTAGGAGTTTACTCAAGTGTCGGCAACTGAGAGCTCTGATTAAACGCGGTACGAGACAAAATGCACTCATCACCGCTTGACTGTTGTTCCTCCTCCTGCTGCACCTCTTTGTGTTTGTTGTGTTGTTTTGCAGATGGGATGTGGGATCGTCTCTCCTCCATGGACACCACTTTGTCACCGCTCGGCGCGTTACGAAAAAAAAAAAAAAAAAAGGAACTCTGGGAAAATTAAATCCGCCCCTCATAAGCTTGACTTCAGACGTTGCACATTAATAATCACCGCTGCCCTGCGAGTTTGTGCGTCGGCAGCAATCAGGTGCTGAC
The DNA here is from genome assembly GCA_026259375.1 of Verasper variegatus. Classification (NCBI taxonomy): domain Eukaryota; kingdom Metazoa; phylum Chordata; class Actinopteri; order Pleuronectiformes; family Pleuronectidae; genus Verasper; species Verasper variegatus. Next base: position 7,353,676 of record CM048058.1, read on the forward strand.
GAGAGCGAAGTCGCACGGGGGGAGTTAGTGAGAACGTGCCGCAGATAAATCGCAGTCGACATGACAGCGTTTAGCTTTTTAAATGAATTATTTCTAAATGAAACTGCGGAGGATGTCACTGGGCTTTGATGATATTTTCCCTTTTAATTTCCCTCTTTGTCAGGAGCCATCTTGCTCATTTGACTACAATTACGCCAAGATCCTCTGCACGGATTCAAGACGAGCCAGAGAAAACAGACTCAATGAGTGTTGGGTGCTATAACAGCGTCTCGGTGTATCTCTGACTTTGATGCAGACGCAGCAGCCAGTGAGTAGGCAGGGCGACCTGCTGCTTCGACAGAGCGTTACGCAACTGGGAGGTCACAGGTTTGACCCCCATGACACCCACTGTTCATCAACAGCTGTGTGTTTTGGCGCCGTGCCCTTGAGCAAAGTAAGTCTCTCTAAGGTTAGAGCATCGTCCCTGTATCTAAAATATAGGAAACAATCAGCTGTTTTCAATGTAAAACTGGAGTAAATTGATCTCAAAGCAGCAGTGATCAGCTCTGTTATGCAAAATATCTCCTTGAATTTCTTTCGGCGTGTGTTTATTTTTGCTCTAAAGTCGTCGGCGGAGCCCGATTCAAACATTTTCCCCTTAATTGGCCGCTTTTGTGGATGCCGATTAATCAGCCGCAGGGTATTTAATGTTGTTTGGGCAGCTGAGAGGTAATACAGCCAAGCCATTAACATATCATTAAAGAGTCTTAAGCACCGTAATTTGCAGCCAAAACGCTGACGCTACACTCTCATTAAGTGGACGCCGAGAGGAGACGTCTTGTGATGGGTTTTAGTGAGACGCGAGGAGAAATGGGTGCAACTCAGCAAAACGTTGTCACAATGGGACGTACGCAGGTCACAGAGGAGATCACTAAAAAAAAGAAGCCAGGTAGGCTTCTGGGAAGGCGACTGAACCTTCATCATTTAGAGGCTGCACAACAAGGACTCGGGCTGCAGGCCACAATGGTCGGCAGGTCTAGTTGTGCTGAAGTCTGGACATTTTCCTGAAATTTTCCAAAGGGGCTGTATATGAGAATGCAAATGTCCAAGTCATTTCCGGAAACGTTTCTGGTAAAATGTAAATATCCCGGTGATGTTTGGACAATATACAGCGAGGCAGTGGGCATGTTGATGACACACAACAGACTGAAAGAAACTGGAAGAATACAAATATCTCAGGATGAAGAAGAGGAGCCATACAAGTAGATGACGCTAACAGAGATTTGAAAGGAGCTTTTGTGGGTAAGGATCGATGCAGGTGTCGACATGTCATTATCTGCCTCCTGCATGCACTGCTCAGGCACCGCCCCTCAGACATTTTTCTGTTGCTGTGACCTTGTCTGACTCGGACAATCTCCTGCTGCGTTCTTCATATGAAAAAGAAAAATGCCCGAGCCCAATTCTTTGGAAAATCTCTGGGGTTAATGTCTGATAACAGCTTTAGAATAATAATTTTCCCCTCGTGGTGATTTCTGACACATTTCACCATGGCAGACATTTCATTTTGGGATCATCTGCAGATTCTGCGGATACCGACACTCACTTGCAACACTTGCTCTTTTCATGAAACACCACGACCTGGCGAGTCTGTCTCAGCAGCTCTGCAGCACAGTGAAGTGAGCCTCCCTCACTCACGAAGGGGCACGCACATGAATAAGAGACGACGAGTCAACGTGGATTTAAAGCGAACTAAACACAGGGCTTATGCAAAACAATATTCATGTTAATGTTGGTATGGATTTGACTTTTCATCTCGTATTCTGGTGGCTAAGCCTCATGACAAATATGTCATATTTTGCTCTTGTGCGTGAACCTTTGTGAGATTTTTAAAAACCTGCACAATAGCGTCGACTCATCCTCTGTATCTATACTTTGCAGGACTCATCTGTGTCAATATTTGACAGACACTCCGGTTTAATTACAGATTCCCTTTTGTGCCCTCACCCAAATTTCAGGGATTATCCAATTACTGCTTGCGTGCCGACAAACAAGGGGGCCTCTTTGCTTTTCGCTAATTGGAATGAGGAGTGGTGCCAGTGCTCAAAGGAGAGGCCCATCACTGAGAATTATTGAATAGAGAAGAAGTGAGAGGGAAAAATAGAGAAGGATGTGTGGTCTGCCTTCGGCTGCTTGTGGATTTCCTCAGATTTCATCAGAAAAAGGAAAAAAAAAGAAAGGGCGATGGATAAAAAGATGGATGAGGCGATTCCCCCAGACAACAGCCAGCTGGTGTGTAGGCGAGCTTTGCTGCCCGAAATCTCAAGGAGAAAGAAAGTGAAGGACTCCCGCTGTGCCTCTGCAACACATCCTCTGCTTCAGAGGTTCCCCCTAAACAATCCTCCAGCTCGCCTGCTGTTAGGCAACTTTGTGGGATAACACGAGTGCAGCGAGACTGATATCTTCATTTCTAATGAATCACTCCGCAATTGTGGCGTTACATATGGAAATTTCATGGACTTACAGCAGATTTACATAGACTGAAGAATTCAAGCAATAACGCAGTAAAACTGTTAGAGCAATTTATGTCTATTGTTGACTTATTTATAAACCAAATACAATGTACAAAAGCTTATTTTCAGCTAAATTTATATACTTATAACTTAACATGTTTCTACAGCTCTACTTCTGTTCATTCAATGTTTCTTTTGCTCATTTAGTTTCATGTTATGCACACAATATCTGTGCCTCCATTTGGGGGCTGTATCTTCAGGAGGATGCGATCTACCCAGCCCACAATGGGAGCAGTCTTCGTAGTCTATGTGGACTACGAAGGCGTAACCAAAATGAGATGTATGGTCTGATTTCCATGATTGGCGTCACCAGCTCGTCCCTCCTGCCTTGCAACAGAGCTGACACGACATTGGAAAAAACGATGTAATACCCCTTGCTTTTTTAACATGTGTACTGTTGGGTGGTAGTAAAGCTTGATATGCAAGCGTAGGACATCTTGTCGCTCGCTGGCACCACTACCTCGGTTAGTTAGTGAAACGTGATGAAACCTGGGTTAGGTTAGGCCAGGGCCGCTGGAGCCTTTGCTGCTCGCAGTTTAAAAGATATATTTGTCAGCAGCATTTGAAGCTTCCTTCGAAATGGGTCTAGTTGTGCCGCTGTGATTAAATCGGTCTTCAAATGCAACCTTGAAAGGATCTGGCCCCCAGTCTACATCTTCTGTCGTCTTTAATCTGAATTTGAGATTTGAATTCAACAGCTTGACTTACAAAAAAAAGACTCTTGTAAAACTGGAGACATTCTTACTGTGTGTGTGTGTGTGTGTGTGTGTGTGTGTGTGTGTGTGTGTGTGTGTGTGTGTGTGTGTGTGTGTGTGTTTGTGCTGTACATTTGAAAAACAACAAGTAACAGAGATCTTGACAGGGAAATGAAACAAGAGATGTGCAGCAGGTTGAACAGGCGTGATTCATAATTTATTGAGCAGCACTGATGTTACAACAGGGAACAAATGAAGCACCGAACACAAAAGAAAAGAGCATTATTTATTACAGGAAAATCAAAGTGTGTCCTGGGGGGGGGGGGGGGGGATACAGGAGCACAACAACTTGTACATTAAACCCACTGTACACAAACACACCATGTTATTGCGGCTGTCAGATGAAAATCCCATTACTCAGGTTCTGATGATTTCCATGTTTCTACCCTGGACGTGAGGAAATGTGTGACCTTGTATAACTCGATCGGAACCGCAGGACTCGTGGAAGCATAATTAAAAAAAATGCACAGCTGTCAGAGTGAAAATGAAGTGTTGTCTTATTTCATTGAACATTCTGACATTTGGGAAATGTGAGGTCTACGGCGCGGTCGGATCACGACGCAAGGAGAAGGCGTACACGCCCTCCGGCAGAAACCAGGGATGCCAGCAATCTATTCTAAAAAAACGGCTTCTGCTTCACACGCCAGTGCCGCTTTAAATAATGCACGCCCTTCCCCAAACAGATGCCACGATGGTTGATTCGCACCTTTAGATTCCCATGGACCCCCCGCTGGTCCAGGATCGACTTCTCTCTCAGCCTCCGCTAATGTGTCTCCCCTGCTCTATTATTCTCTCAGACTTCCCCATCCCTCTATAAAGCAGGGGGTAAAAAAAAACCTGTGTGAACCTGAAAAATAAATTAAACTGATAATGCAAGCACAAGAAACTTTCCGGCCCACCCACTGAATATTAGATCATAACAACTTACAGTCGTGAATAAATCATTAAACCTCAGCAGACTTTATCTATTGCAATCTCATCTTGAATAATTACCCACCTCACATTGGTGCAGAAAAGTAATGTCACACAATTGCGAGCGTGTATCAGATTCTTGTTGTATCCAGGGATCAGGTTTTGGTTTCTGACGACAAACCCCCGTTTGGGCTTTATTCACATTGCGCTCGGGAGGCGAGAGTGACAGCGAGCGAGCGGCTAATTTTGCAGCAAATACAAACAGAAGGTTGACATTTAAACCCAAACCCCACGGCTCCCATCTGGACCCAACAGGAACAGGATAATTTGAATTTCTTGCTTAATTGGCTGACACTAAGTTCGGCTCGGGCACCGAGGCAGTGCTGATAAGCACCATTATTAGTCATTGTGAGGTGGCCGCAATGTCCTGGATCTCATTTGTGAGAGGAGGGGATATTTAAGGGTATCCGCACTGAGCGGAGTAAAGTTTCCAGACTGGTGCTAAAAGATTTAAAAAGGGGAGAGAAGTCTCCCGGAGTAAAGCAAATGTCCAAAAAACTAAGCAAAATGCTGAATGAACCCCAAAATAAAAAATTCATTACTTTCCAATGCAAACCCTGCATCTCCAACTGAGAGACTTTCAATTTGCTAGCAGCACCGCTTCAGGGATGGTGATGCCGCTCGGTCCAGACGGAAATATCTCAATTATTCGAAAGGGTTGTTATGGAATTCATATCCAGAGATTCATATCCATGTTGTGACCAGACCTCTTCATTATCAAAAAGGTTAAGAGAATAATTAAACCTCTCAGTCCTGCATAATGCTCAAATGAGGAACCAACCGACTGGCCTGTATGCAAAATGAGCTTTGATGAATATTACAGCAACATCTGCAATATTTGAGCATCACTTTAGGTCCCATTCTTCATAAAGGCAAATAGAAAACATATGAAACATTTAAATTAGATAATGCATCGTCGTGACTGGTGATCAGTTGTCTCTGAATTTATATAAAGATGGATGATGCAACTCCACGTCCTCCTGTAGCACAAGAATCTCACAGTCTCACTTGGAGCCAATCATGACATTTCATTGTTAATTAATAGCATGTTAGCTTTGTTGGACGCTTTTCTTAGCGTGGAGATTTTGGAGGTTTTCACGGCAACACAGATAACATGAGAAACATTTGACATATTATCTGAGACGCTACACAAGTCACATCATAGCACGTGTGAGATTCAGGTTTCCATGTCCAGCATGTTCTCATCTTCTCCTCTTCTGCACATTGTCAAACAGCACTGATGACCTACCTCTGAGAGCTGCTTCACTTCATTGGTGGCATCTTTTCCTCCTGATCTCTATTTCGAGATCTTTCCAGCTCCAGTTTTTTTGTTTCAACGACCCCGGGGCAAAGGAAATGAAAATCCAGGGCATGTGCAGGTGGGAAAACTAGGTCTGTTCACAGCTTAAGACTTGGTCTGATTGATTTGTCCAGACTTCCAGTACATTCTGCTCGATTGTCAAACAACCAATGGTTCAATTAAGTACAGCATAAATTCATTTCAAAGAAACGGTGACGTCCCAGCATGAAGCCATGTCCTTTACCATTGTATTTCTACTGAGTGCATATTCTTGATAATGGTCAGAACATGGCGGCTGTCGCGTCCACAGGAAGCTCACAGCACGTTGAGCACTCACCGCGTGTTTAGTGGCTTCTACTCCTACATGAACCCATCTACCATCACGTAGGAATAAAAAGCCATAAGACACAACAGCAATCTCACAGGAGGGAGGAGAGAGGAGGAGGAGGAGGAGGAGGAAGGAGAAAAGGAACGTTAACAGGAGTCCATGTCGCCGAGAAAAAAAGGAGGGGTTGTGCTCTCAGCCAGAAGGTTGAGGAGAAAAAGAAGGGAAGCGTAGAGAGAGGGGGGGGGGGGGGGGCATGAGGGCAGGGAGATGGGGATGGCATGGTTGAGGGGGGGAGATTGGAAAAGAAGGGAACTGATTTCATAGTCATGGAGGAGGCAGAGGTAACCCACAGGTGACGCTCTCTGTTTGACTAACTCTGTTTGATTAGGAGCTTCTGTGCAGCAGATGAATATTTAATTCAGGCATTACTCGACTCAAATTCATCTGTGTGTAAACTATATTTGATATGCTTGAAGCAAACTGCTCTGATGAACCTAACCAAACTCCATCTGCTGCTTCCACACACGGGCATTTCCTTCCATCTTGCGTTTGGTTCAAAGCACACGCGAGCTCGTGTTCCTTCAGATGTTACACAAATAAATACCTCATCCTTTAAAAACAACGAGACGTGCTCCTACTAATATCCACTTCATAGTCTCAGCCCTCCCACAGGAGAAGGCCTGTGTGTAAGAGAGGTTACAGTACGAGAGTGTGCATGCACAAGTCAGGCACGGTCCAGATAAATATGTATGACTCCAGCGCGGTAGGTTTCCTGCTTTGTATGCTAATGATCTTATACAAGTTTAATAATGCAACTGTGGTGCACTGAAGGAGGCGGAGGAGGAGGAGGAGGAGGAGGAGGAGGCTGGCATGCCGAAGAATGGACCCGAGGAATATTGCAAATCCTGTTAGGCCTCGTGAGAAGAGGCGTGAGTGGTGAGGCAACAGATTACATTTAATTTGACTAATCAGACTAAAAAAAAAAGGCTGAGTTTCCAAACGCCCAGGTTCATGAGTGTGGAGGTTGCAGCTTGATAAAAGAGGCCATTGTGTATATACACATTTAACATTATTAGAACGGCCTGTGTGCTGCTGCTCAAATATTAACCTACAAATAATTCCGTGTAATTAAGTGATTTCTGGTCTATGTATAGTAAATCAAAGCAAATTATGCCACCGACAGTCTCGAGGTGCCTGGACTTTGCTTTACAAGCTCAATCTTATGTTCCTTTCTTCTTTAAATTCAAATATGGACATTTTTGGCATCGCTACATCTATTTTGCAGCAGTAATTACTCTGTGGTATGGTGATTAAAATGTTGCATACATAAATGAATGATTTTCTCATAAATATGATCCCCAAAAGCGTTGAACAGGTAGTTCAAGTGCGCTTCGCCCTCCACCAGCGCCAACATTATACGTCAATAATAATAAATAATGTATCACACAGGCCATTATAATGCTTTGAGCACTTCTGCTTTTGATATTAGATTTCATGTCTACTAAGTGTTTTGTTTTTGGATTACACTGAAATGAACACAATAAACTAAAACTTAGGCAAAGGACCTGAGTACTTTCTCCAACACTGTCATCTTATAAATTACTACAGATTGATCTACCCTGTTTATTTAAGTAGTTTAAATCACTATCCAATAAGTTATATGCAAGAAAAAAATATATAGTGACGTTATAATACTTTTACCTTTGATACTTTAAGTGCATTATTCTGGGGATACTTTTATACTTTTTCCTGAAGAGGAATATGAATGCATGAATCCAACTTGTAATTGAATATTTCTATTTTGCAGTATTGCTACTTTTACTTGAGTGAAAGATCTTAATACTCCTTCACAGGGTACTTGTACTTAACTTCCATTAAATGACACTGTACTTTAGTAAAATTAGATTTTAGATAAAAAACGTCATCATATAAAATAGGATAACCCAACAGTATATGAATCAGCTACAACATTTAAACACTGCTTACATCCATCAGTACTAAAATATAATATTATATCTAAATATAATAAAACTCTTGAATGAACCACCTTGGATAAACCATCATTTTACTTGCGACACTTTAAAAACATTTTCCTGATAATATGTATGTACTTTTACTTAAGTAAGGTTCTGAAAGCAGGACTTTTATTCAGAGTATTTCTATATTCTGCTACAGCTACTTTTACTTGAGTAAAGGATTTTAAAATGTCTTCCATTACTGCCAATACTTACACATTTGAACTAATATTATAAACTCTTGCACTTAGAGGAAAGCAGAGCCTTGTTGAAGAGAAAATAGAAAGATTATGTTGAGGATTAACGTGTGTGTGATGTATAGATTCACGTGTTCCTGCCTTTTGTCTACTCTCTGTGTTTTCTGAAACAATTCCTCATCTCAGTTGAAAGTGGACGTCAGGCGTGTCGGGGCTCCCAGTGTCGCAGGTCTCTGCACCAACTCCTGACGGATCCTGCGACAAAAAAACACAAACGACAGGAGAGAGAAGACGTGAGGTGTGAGATAACAAGTTCAATCTGAAGAGAGGGAAAACCTCCGCTGCGGCTGTTTGCTGTATTTAATGAGTCAATCTCACGGCTTCATTACTGAATCAAGGGTCATTATCTTTTGTTGGATGAGTCCCTCCAATAACAAGCGCACCCTGGAAGAAATGTCTGGGTGGCGTTTATAGTTGGAGCCGTCACTCTTCCTTCTTCTTGCAGACACACCCACAACCTGCAGCTTCACAGCCGTTAACCACAAACCAATTACGTCCCTTGTTGAGCAGCAGCTACTTCTTGATGACTTGCGCGGTTTACATAAAGTTAACAGTGAGCCCACCCACACATTCCTGCACCTGCTCATGTATCCATTCAGGGGGAAAACTGCTGACAGTCGAGCATTAAAACCTGGAAGAACATGAGTGAAATACGTCCTGTAAAAAGGACGCATATTGGAGAGAGGATCAACTCAAACAAAAAAATTAAAAAGTTTAGCCTTTGATTTATCATGAAAATTGTTTGGGATAACACTCCACACAATGAGCTGTGACATCTTCATTGAAAAATGATTGATGGGGCTGCCGGGGAGTGAGGCTGTTTGAGAGACAGATCACTCAAACAGTCGAGCTGTAAAAGCCCAGTAATATGATGAATGGTCTATTTACCCCGCAGATGAGGGGAGACTTGCATAGAGATTAAACGTGCAGGCTTTTTTGGACGCGTCCCGGTCACGGAATGAATTGAGATTTTTACTAATACGTCTGTGTTCTCTGTCAGGGAGCAAGTTGGAAATGGAATTTAATTTTCGCCTGCAAATAATGCGGCTCGGCTCATTTATCACCTTGGATTGTCTCGTAGCAGGGAGACAAAAAAAGAAAAGAAGAATAGATGTATCGATTATGAAGATTAACACCTGCACAAATCTCTCAAACGCAGGCCACTGAAGGGTTTTGAAGGATCACGAAAAAGAAGTGTGGGTACTTGTGATTAATTGCCCACTTTTCACTTATTTCTTTTGTTCACGAAGAAAGTTTATTCTCGTTCACTGGAGGCCCCCGTGTCTACACTCATGTATCACAAATGGACCATGTAGCTCTTCTAACTCACACAAACTGCATCAGAAGTCAACCCGCTAATCACTTAACCAAACAATGTCTCTGAGGATCCACAGCGAGTGTTGATAGAGTGACACAATTTTTTACACATAGCATCTATAATTGATGCGCGATAGATGTAGCAGCCGCGGATCTGATAAGGGCCGCGGCTCTGATGGATCTCCAGATAGGCTTTCGTAGGGGGGAACAGATGTAGAGCCGTGCATCAGAGAGGGATGGGGTTGCCTGTGATCATTTCCACCCTGCAGTGAACAAAATAGCCCTCATATATCCCTGTAATCTGCATTAGCGCCGGAGCACAAGCCAGGAGACAGCGCAGAGGGGGATGAGTAATGGGGCTACCGCTGATTTGGCAGGTCTATATTACACCTCAAAAACCGAGGAGAGCCCAACTGGTGAGAATATGAAATGAGGATGTCACAAATGAACATCCTCCCCCCTGAACGCAGCATTTATCAGCGTATCCTACACCCACAACACATGGTGGGACCAAGCCACAGGCCATTTTTATATTTTACATTTTGTTTCTCTACTGATTCTAGTGGTTTGAGGCACCTTTATCTGAAACACTGAAGTGAATTCAACAGAGAAAATAAACTACTCACATGCATATTATGCAGCTATTTACCATTTTAAAAGGACTTTACTCAATTTATGGTGTGTCTGTTTTCAGAAGAGGTTAAACAAGTCCTCCAATGAAATCCATTCTTGTCCATGACCACTAGAGCAACATATAGAAGCGTTTTCTGATCTATTGGCAGGATGATATTTTTCTGTGTCTTCTCTTATAAATAAATCAGTTTCCTGATGTGACCAGTGCTGTGGTTGAGTCTGGACCAAGGTCTCATGTCTTTGTATCATTGTTTACATTTGATATTGTCACTTTTGGTTTCACATTCCAATTTAGGGAGCAGACTTAAGACTTTTGTTCTCTCTTGTTATCACCTAAGTGGGCTGATGCTGTCGCTGTTGTTGGGAAGATTTTGAATTTGCAGAACTTTATTCACAATCAAATGTGCTTCTATTTTGCCGTCTGTGCTTTTACTTTAATAACGGATATGTGCACTTGCACCCTGGCATCTCTTGACTGGCACATCTCTCACTTTCTATTTCTGCCTCAGTAAGCTGCAGGATGACCTGACATTGTTTTTTGGCATGTTTTGTCTGTATCAAAAATAAAAAAAATAAAATCCCTAACAAACACCCAAGCCACGAGCAACTCTTTTCTTTGACTGGCAAGAGTACGAGCATGAGCCCGGAGTCAGGGCAAGAAACCAATGTTTCTGTCCAGCAGAAGTGGGCATCCGTACAATAAAAAGTTACGCGCATTACACTTCGACCCAGAGGGAGAAGCAATTACTTACATCCACTCTACGTCTCAAACTTTTTTTTAAATCAGCCTCAACAGAAAATAAAACACTGAAGTTATTTTTCAACTGTTTTTAATTACATGAATAAATTCCGCAAGACAGGAGCTGTAACCCAAATAGCAGGAATCTTTTCATCTCATCTCAAACACGGCTAAATCCTGAGCAGTGAGGATATGAAACGAGAGCATAACAAACACCATCTCCAACACGGCGCCTGGCATTAAACTCTTGTAATGGCTTGTAACAGGATATGCTTGCTATCTGAAATTAAAGTGTAGATATTACGTCCCTCGAGGCCAATCAAGTAGTTATGTGTGTATTCTGCTGGGACATTAACATAATCGTACAAACCATGTGTTTGTGTGTACACTGTTGTTTGTACGTGTGTGGTTTAATTTCCCCCCATAATTCAAGGTTTGCTGCATTAATACATTGATCCTCGTGCACTTCTCTTCACAGCAAAAAATAAATCTCATGAACAAAACCCACAGCTCAGTGTCTACACTCTGCTAATGTGCTTGTTTTTGCCCCACTTTGAATAGAGATTTGATTATCGTGGTTGGGAGACGGATAGTGGCGCACAAACCTTTACTTCTTCATCAGATAAACGCCAAATCATTTAATCAGCGCCGGTGCCTGAAAGGATCAGCATATGGTGGCATCAAATTTACATGGTGGGAGTGATGTGCGGCATCACCCATAATTTTTCTGTTCAGCCCTCAAAGCGTATACGCACACACTGCTGCTGCTGCTGCTGCTGGTACTTGGATTTTCATTATACGACCAACAATCAGCAAAATGGAAATGTTGAAAAGCAGAGAATACGAGTGGAAATGAGACCAAACAATGAGGGCAGAAGTGTCTCCTCTGATAATAAGTCCACCAGGATGAATAGATGTGAGGCTGCGTCCATTCATACATAATCCTTTATTGTGCCTTTGATGTTTCAAGGAGCTTCATTAGACAAGCTGCTTCTACAGCAGCAGCACCGAGCGACATATGCAACGTACAGCAGCTACAGGTCCTGATGACATTAAAAAGACCACAGGGTTTTCTTTATGTTGTTGCTAAAGGGTGTATGTGTGTAATCCCCTCTCCGGTAACCTTTATGCTGCACCTGATGTTGCAGCATAAAGTTTCGGCTACTGCCGTGTTTCCACTGCAGGGGTATTAGAAGATTGCTTTTTTCCCATTTCACGTGCCTCTACGATAGAAAATGCTTGTGGAAGCATTTTGTAAGTGAGTAGAAGATTAACTCTGGAGTCTGTGTTGGAGTAGAACATCGGACCTGCAAAAGTGAAGGGTGTTGTTATCAACACTGGATATTTGGGTTTCTGTTCATTTGTTGCTCTACTTTTCTTTTTAAAGATGCCCTTTACTGAGAATGCAGTGGGTGTTAGCAGCATTTGTGGCAGCAGCAGCAAGAACTGCTAATTGGACGGAGCTACTGTGAGTGAAAGTTTTCATTGGTTAAAATAACGTTTGCAAAGGGCTTCAACACTATATCTACAAAATTAAACTGCCCAGAACGATAGTGGAAAATTCATGTGAATAAAGCCCTGCAAAATAATAAGGTTAGCTGTGTAAATAACACTATTAAATATGTGTGAAACTTACATTAAGTCACCCGAGAGTCACATTGGCAGGACTGAGGCAAGTTGATGTTTCTAAAAGCAGGTTTGGGATTCTGTGACTATCTTCATTTCATATTTTTATTGTTGTTGCAATCCTTATGGAGGTATTAAACATGTGCATTGGTGAAGCAAGTTTCTGTGTTTCCTCTTGATAGTATATGGTTAACAATGTGTGTAGTGCCAGATGGGGACAGTTTCCATCCATTCAGCAATATAAACCAATTATGGTTAAAGTCCAAATATGTGGAAATGTTATATATGCTTTGTTTTTGATTAATTACTTATAGCGCAATACAGTTTGGTGATCTACACTAAGAGATATGTGACACAGCACAAACAAGAGAGGGGGAATCTACTGCTTTAGGGTCAGATTTTCTTATTTAAACTCCAAATTACAGTTTACATGATACAGATCGAGATATGAGGTGAAGCTACACTACTGTGAGCTCATGTTCAGGTCACTACAAAGGATGAAGTCTCTCAGTGTTCAAGCCATTGTTGTGCACATTACTGAATAGAGGATGTTTACTGCGAAATGAAGGAATTATTAATAGTCTAAAAATCAAAAAACATCCTCCCAAGTATGCAACAAATCAACCCCTTATCTCCTTCGTCCTTTCTCTTCCTCTAACCCTCCCCTTCCCCATCTTCATCACTCACTGAAGGTTCTCTCTCTCTCTCTCTCTCGTTGACTTCGATGTGAGAACATTTTCATGAAGGCAATAAAACGCTCATCAGCAAAGGCCTGAAATGATTTTTTAATATGACGACATTTTAATGAGGACTGAAGGAGATGGCTGGTTTGGCTGATGGCAGCGCCTCTTTATCAATGAGTGGCAGGGAAGAACTAATGGCACTAAAACAGACAGGCCGCCCAGTCTCCTCTCTCTCTCTCTCTCTCTCTCTCTCTCTCTCTCTCTCTCTCTCTCACCTCACATTCTTTATATTCTCTATTTGCACAAGCTAAATTAAATTTTGCGAGCGCTAGAAAGACACAAAGCCACAGCTTCCTGCCATTTACTTTACCGGAGCGACCGCACAAGGCTGTATTTGACCTTTCTGAACACACAAACACACACTCCAGAGCCTCCTCCGTCCGTCCTTTCTCCATCTCCCTCTCCATCCAAGTGTTTGCGTCCCTTGTCATTGATTGGAATTGAATCTTGGTACTTAACAGTTTAGCTGCTTGAGAGAAACCTGTCAAGATGTGACGGCTGAGATTGAAAGTGTTGCCGAAAGGTCATGTTATTGGACTGGAGAGGTTATGATGAAATTACACGATAGAGCCAGACAGGGTTCAGTTTGAAATACACGAGGCAGGAAACGGAGGAATAAAAACAGCCTTTTGTGTCGTATGCATCAATATTCAGGGTTTATACAGCGGCTTGTCATGTTCGATGGAGATTGCGCGCCCAGTGCAAGAAAGACCCGAACCTCAGAACTGTAGCTGAGATGTTGTAAATTAATGTCACTAAAGGTGAATATATATAAACCACAGACGTGTTATTATTGTAATTATTGTGAGTAAGTGTGACTTTCACTTGAAGCCTTGAACCTAATCAGTTGTCTGGCGGAGGAACAAGTCGGTGCTTTGAAATTGTTGTAAAGTTATGATAAGCAGCAAATTAATGTCAGAATAGTGTCACTCACCCAGACGCTTTACTCGATTACAAGCTGTTATATAACAGTGTGAGGAGTAAAGTGCTCTATACGTAAACTGAGCGCTGCGTTGCCTCACATTTCTGAAACGAAACTTCCAGTTTATGATCTCGCTCCAGTGAGCGGTCAGACACGGCCGACTTCGCTGCCCAAGGTCAGGACGAAAGCGGTTTGAGGAGGAGAGAGCCCCCTTCCCGCCAGACGCTACACAAAACCACTTCTCTGCCCCCTTCCCTCTTTAGCCACACAAGGTCGTCTCACGCTGGCTACGCCTCTGCAATTAGCATGCAGCCTGTGGCGTGGCCTGTCTGGCGGCGAACACACAAGCACGCCGCTCTGCTCTCCTAATGAGATGCCAGTCAGCGAGGGTGCCTGTGGGACTGGTAAAGTGAAAAAAACTGAAGAAAACCCTCCTGGGGTGTCTGTGCACCATCTCATGGGTGGTAGAGGAGACTGCTGCAGTGCATACAGATGGGCCGGGCATGGCAGGCAACTAATTTTACATAACACACACTATTTGACAGCTGCTTTCATCTCAATTCTCGGTATTCTGGCATGAATGAATGAATTTTTAGCATCTGAAGGCCCCAACAGGGTTTGTAGCCTCTCTGCTTTGCCAGAGGTTTATCTGTACCAGACCTCAGTGGAGGGGGAAACCGACTTTATACATACATGTGTTTCCCAATATGCTGTGATGCTTCTGCGTTATGTGTCATGTTATAGGTTTAAATGCCATGAACCATAGACTGTATATAAAGATGGAAGACAGGTCTCTACTTCCTCCTGTTATACCAAAGCACCGCTATCTTCTGGTTTTGACATCATTTGGAGCATCTGCACAGTAGCGATAGAGAGATGGCGCTGCCGAGGTCCCGCCGATAAATGCCCTTGACCAATCACGAGTCAGTCTCAGCTGTCAATCTTGATGTTTCACCTCGTTGTTATAGCACACTGGACACATTTTAAGTTGAACAAACAGTGTGAAACTCCCTAAGGTGGCAGAAACCATCTTTGAGAAAAATGTATTGAATGTGTACTTTGACTTTGACGGGGGAAGCTGGGTTGATGACCAAGACTGCAGCCAGCCACTAGGGGGCAATCAAGATGATTTAGCGTCCTTTTTGGGCCGCTGTCGTCCATCTTTATGTTCAGTTTATGATATTAGCCTTTTTTTTGGTATTTCATTATAAATACTACAATACCCATTTGCCGCTGGTTCTGCTGCTATGGAGAAGAAACCAAATCAGAGTTGTTGTCGGGCTTTGGTGTTGGGTTTGTCAACAAGTCATGGCGCCTTAATAATGAATTAATCCAGAGTTTATCCAAAAAGTGAATTGATTCATTATAAAAATCAGTTACATCTGTGAACTTGCACACATGGAACTTGAATGATTCCTCCTGATTCTTGGGCATTGTGGCAAACTTCTATCTGGATGTTTTTACCTTCAGGTTTTAATCATAGGACCAAATACTTTAAAACCTAGCTGACTGATTGCTCATGGTTGTTCGTATGATCGTGGATTTATTAGTCAAACTGTTGGTTTGGTACAGGATGCTTTTTGACTCCTGATCCTAGCATGACACACAAACTGAAGCTTTATGAATTTCATTGTCACGATGCACTGAAGCGTAAACCAATCAGAACGAAGCGGCAGAAACAAAATGTGTTTCAATAACCCCCTTCTCATCTTTCTATTTGCTTATTTGAGTTTACAATGGTCTATTCTGTATTCAACCAAAACACATCTCCAGTATTCCAGGTATACGTGCTCTCGCTCTCTCTCTCTCTCTCCCTCATTAGCAGGTTGCTAATTATCTTATTATCTGTCACTTTCACAGCCAACTTATCTGTGAACACCAGCTGCTAATTGCTTCTATTCTCAAGAAGTATTTTGTCAGTTAAATACAAATACAGTAGCTGTGATGTGTAGAGCTATATGAGAGTGTATTTGGTTCATCCAGCATCCAGGGTCTCACGTGAGGTTTAGAATCACAATTTCTTCTGTGTTGGTTTCAGTGCAGATCATTATTTGACAGGGCTCGATAAAAAAGAAATAGAGAAAACACTAATGCTCCCCGTGGTGATAAAATATTCATCCCTCCACTGTATAGCTGAGCTTTTTTGCTTAATATTAATAGTTCCTCTGTGCAGCTCGGGCTTCTTACATACAGCTTGCACCGTTCCTGAACGCTGCATGAGGCATAAAAATCACTAAGCACATTTTCCTACAGCGAGGAAGTCATTATAATGCATCTCTGGTCTCGAGTGCAGCCTACAGCAAACAGAATCTTTTAGGACGTACGTGTGTGTGTGTGTGTGTGTCTGCTGCAGAAATGCACTAAATAGCTGCAATTAAAAGCTATATAAGTATAATCTGAAGAACGTTATTGAGCCTCTATGTGAAACCTGAAAGAATATTGTGAAAATGTGAGTTCATGGAGGCCAACAGAAAGGTTTTGTGCCTGACTTGGATCTGGGTCTGATCCTCTGAGGCGTTGTGTACACACACTGTGCGATGTTTTGACCTAAATTGCTTCTTTCGGCAGAGAGGATTGATGTAACTGGGCCTTTGGGGGAATCTGTACGAGATGTTTTACCTTGTTACACGAAATTCTCTTTGGATGCTGATGTTTTCCTAAATACGAACAGTCCTCAATTTGTTAATCTATCTATGGCAACGTTGTGTACACCTGATCGTACACATCTTCAAACAGCCCTGGGGGTTAAAGGCGTGAAGCAGCGACACGCCTCACAAACCCTCGATGGCTGCTAATGTCCCTGTGTTTGTAATGGCATCCGTATAGCACCGCTTGACGAGCTGCCAAAGGGGGTGTTCTGTTATTGCGGAGCCAATCACCCACTAAGTATTTGCTGGCTGCTATTTCCCTTCTGCTAATGTGCGAGCCTCCCCAATGCCGCAGCTAAATCGACTCTTTACGCCTGACTTGTCACCCTGCAGTGACGCACAGAGAATCCCAAAGATGCATCTTCGGAGGCGGCCCGACGTCTCCCTGTTGCTATGGATACATTTATGGGCAGAGATGTGGCGGGGCGGGTCATGATGCCTTTACTGCAACCCTAAATCATGGAGAGTGATGTTGTTCGATGATTAGGATGATGAAGCTGACGTGACCTTTGCAAGGGTGTTGTTAGGCGGTGATTGCTCAGTTTAATGTGTCTTTGGATCCACTGTGTCAGATGGTGTGTGTGTGGGCAGAGGGCGTGGGTTTGTAAACCGCTTCGGTCAAAGCCAAGACTGAAATGTGCATCCTGAAATTAACAGGGGTGAAAAATTGCCTTTTTTTACTCAAGTCTACGTGTTGTTATGGTGTATCCACTGATGGAAAATAAATCAGCAAATTATAGTATGGTTATTTTTGAGCAATTTTTTCCAAACCCTTTCTGATTTAAGCTTCTCCAGTTTGACTTCTCTTTGTATTAAATTCTATTACACTGGATATTTGCACTGCTACAAGGCTTTAGGCTCTGGGAAATGATGTTCACTTTTTTCATTATTCTGACATTTTACAGACCAAACGATTTTTCAACTAAACAAGCAACAGATAGAGTGGTCCTATATGGAGTTGTATAGATGGAGTAATATTTATAAGGGCTTAGAAATGAGTATACTGCAATGTCAACATTTTTTAACTTACAGGAGATTACATCTGGGAGTCGGAACAATTAGGCGCGGCCGTGTGTTACCTAGCATGTTTTGTATTGCTGAGGCTTTTTTTGAAGGCAACTTGAAAATACAAATAAACATGTTTTAATTAACTTTTGATTTAGGTCGCGTTTCATCTTTTTTGGGAAGTGCTATATATACTTTTTCCTGACTTTAACAACAGCTAATATGCCCCTTGTGTCCCCATTGTTCATTCAGCACAGAAATCATGACCAAATCGGAACAGAATGACATTATTTGTACAGACTTATATTTACTTAAACTCAAATAGGACGCTAAGCTAATGAGAATAATAAAAAGAATGAGATTCCATTCTTAAAAAGTTATTGGTCAGTTCAGTATAACTTCCTGTGAGAGTTCTGTCTACATACAGTTTTTAAATGGTCTAAAGACCTTCAGACGGCCTCAGTTAATATAATTCTCTGATGATTAACAATTATGCCGATAATCACTTTTTAAACGGGGCATCTCTCATGAGGAAAGGAAAGTTCCTATAGACTTTCCAGCCAGGTAGCAATGTCAAACTTCAAAGTCTACCTGCCTGGTAAACAGAAAGGTGTCCTGCTGATAAGAGCCACGGAAAGCTATGAAAGTGAGAGGCAAATAAACTGCGAAAAATGGGAGTCCTCTAGAGGCCTGTGTGAGAATGAGTAATATGTGAAAGCGAGTCCACGGCTACAAAGCCCAGACATACTTTGCCCCCCGTTATCGGCCGGCACAGATGTGCCTCAGCCTCCTCTGCAGAGCTCCCATTCGCCACATCCATCACAGAAGCGCACCTTGGGAGATTGAGAGGATGGTGCGAGTGCCAAACCCGCCATCTGCCGTCGTTTAGAAATAAATGACAGGCCCAAACCTAGTGGGAGCCCGTCTCATTCCACTGCCAGCGTCGGCGCGGTGACGGGTCCGCCCAACCTTCCCTTCTCCCCGAAATCGATGTGTGAGACCCCTGCCAGTCACGCTGGAGTGTGCCTCGGAGAGAGACTTGGAGTGAATTTGGTCGGTGAAGCACAGCCCTTTACTCAGGGGAGCGAGCAGGTGGAACAGCATGGTGAAACCAGCTGTCTCCCCACTGATTAGAGCTGGAGAACTCCGAGTCGAGGTGGTTCAGGCAGCTCCACTTTATTTGATTAGAGGTTTATTGATGATCTACGGATAAAGACACTATCAGTAATAACAAGCTGGGAGTTTTATGGACTGTCTGCAGGAAGCGCTTGTATTGCAACCTATTGTTCCTAATTGATATTTCACACGCCTGTGAAGTAATGTGCTCAAAGTTCACACCAGACGGAAATGAAACTGTGCAATTTAGCAGTTTTCCCGAGGTGGAAATTAAGAAAAAATTAAGTGGCGAACTGGACCAAATGGAAAATCTAGCGACTGTGTGAGTGATAAATGACTCCAGACGAATCATAAAACTAAAAACACAGACATAACCCTCATCAGGGTGAAAAACTACAGCACCAATACCATTTGCCTAAAACACAAAAACACCTTTTCCTCGCCGTCGTTAATCTCCTGTAGTTTCTCTTTGCCGACTGTAAGAACAGGCGGAGTACTCCTTCACCGAGTTCCTGTACGTGACACCTAATATAAGTTTGGCCCCAGAACTGAGACGGGAGATAGACTTTATTAATTTCATGGATTTGGAAATGAGCCGTGGTGATAAGGCTATCACTCTCTTATCTGGGGATGGCGGGGGCGTAATTAAGCCGATAGCCAGCGATGATGAGGAAGTGGTGTGAAGAAAAAAAAGGCCTGGGGGATATGAGGGCGGAATCTTCAGGGCTCGTTTACCAGAGGGATGATTAGATTGGCACTTAATTGCCACCTTTTTCTATTTTTAGGGTGGGAGGTTTTCTTATGAGGCTCCCTTCCCCCGCTACTTCGATTTATTTTTTTCCCTCTTTCTCCTCATGGTCAAGGTCAGTTTAAAGAATGTTCGATTGTCAGATTCGCTGAGGTTGAGTCAAAGTGCTACGTGGCGGGTTAGACTATGAAGCGGAGGGGGGGGGGGGGGGGCGTCCACTTCCTCTGCCTGTGTGGGAGATTGGGGTCAAGAGTAGGTGGACTGCAGAGTAATAGCACAAGACAGAATGTTTGCGAGAAATGGCCAAGTTTCATCTCTTGAACTTTACCAACAGCGAGAAACTCCGATAATGGTTTTGCAGCAACAAACTCAGTTTACCAATCAACTTTTATCGATCCCTGGCCTCAATGTCTCACTGCACCAAAAAAAAAAACTCAAAGCCTGGATCCTCTGAATCCTATTTCTATGTCGGATAATGACCAGGTCGACTGGACCAGAGCATCTGCTGATGAGGTTTAGTATTCTCTCTGTAGCGTCTGGCGAATCTAAAATATAGCTCATACCAATCAGAATCTGCATTTCTGTCTGGGTAATGAAGAGAGAGGCTGAGGAGCTGCCCGCAGGCAGGAGCATTAGTTACTCTGGTCAGATGTCAGACAGGAAAATATGAAACCACAAGTGAAAAGCTGGAAGTCTTAACTGGACTGGAAGGCAACATGAGCATGTGGTCATAAAAAAAAAATAAAAATCTCTGCTTTAACTCTGAAGTCCAGTAAAGTCGGATCGTAATTGACATTTCAACACAAGCAATTTTATGATTTTAATTGAACTGAATGACACACAGATAAAGTTTTGGCTTGATTATGTTTCCTTTAAGATTACATGAAAGAAACCAAGTATTTCCTGTCTCTTACCTCAACCATGTAGTTTATGGTCCAGTTTTTGAACTCGGATTGCAACACACACATGGTCAGTCTGAGTTGAACGTGAAAAAGATGTTTGGTTGGTGACACTCAGTCAACAAATTGCATTAAAAAGGCCATAATCAGCAACGCATTGGCCGTCTCAATACTTTTTATCTTCTCGGAAAAATATATAACAAGTTTTATCCCTAAAATATCACAGCTCCAATTATTGCATTAGTAGAGTTGAAACGATTTTGGATTTTGTCTGTCTGGACTCGTGTAAGGGACCTAACTGGTTTGATTTTATCTACATTTAACTTCATGGCGCTATATCCAACTTGTATTGCATTTGTAATTAGACATGTGACAATGTAAATTGTTTGTTTATTGACAAACAGAGAAGGAAAGATTCATACACACTGCTTTGTTCGCTGCTTCATCTTATAGTCGCATTAGCGCCACCATGTGGACTGGAGTCACTGCACTCATATTCACGGGCTCTCATGATCCACTTGGGAGTGTTTACTCAATCTAGCGCGACACTTGGAAAATTGTGCATTCTGGTTCAATCCGCCTTAATATCATACCATTTTGAAAATCTTGACACAAGCCCGACCCTTGATTCTAGTGTTAAGTGTTCTATAGTATTAAGTTTGTCTGTGTGTGACTGGACAAAACAAATTATGACTCCGTCGTTGAGCCCAGTGGCTTCACTTCATGAATTTTAATATCCTCAGAGAGCAGTAAACCTTGATAGGGTGACTTTACCTGTACGCCAACTTATGATTGCACAATGTGAAGCAATGCTCAGAACTAATGAAGACCTTTGTGCGAGGCAGATGTGAGAATATTCCTCTGGTGCCCCCTGACACCCGCTGATACCTTCCAGTGTAAACATCCAAGCCCGCAGAAAGGGCCTGCAAATTGGCAAAGCCTGCCTGTAAGACCATAATCCCTGCTCCTTCGACAGACGCACGGGAGAATAGAGTGTTATCACCCCGGCTGACACACTCCTGTGTTTTCTCCCAGCATCCTCGGGGGTTTATCACTCCAGCATTTCATTCCATTATCCCGAGCACACCGGGGCTGTCCTCGGAGCAGGGGAACGAGACGACTCGTCAGGGTGGCAGAACAAAGAGGGAGCATGTCGAGCAGCGGATTAGACTGGGAGAAGAAGTGTGGGGCTGCGGGGAGCGGGAAATAAAGGCGAAAGGGTGATGCAGGAGGAGAGGGAAACACGAGGGATGGAAGAACCAAACAAGGGAGTGAAGGGAATGAACGGAGGGAGCGAGGGACAACTTCTCTTTCACAGCTAGAATGATGATTTTCTCCCTCTCCTACTTGTCTTGCACCTGAACCTGATGAAACTCTTGCATTTACTTAACCTCGTTTAGTTTTTTTTCTTTTCTTAAGATTTATATGTCCCAGGAAAAGTGCTTTTATTCTATTATCTGCAGTGGATGCTGCGAGTTTTGAGTCACACACTACGAGAGGATGTGTGACATCGTGCAAAAAGGAGTAAAAGAATGAGAGGGACAGAAACACAGCTTGATGGAATTACAAAAGCAGCTTTTTTTTTTTACCCTTTACAAACATGATTTTAATAATTTTTTTTCATTGTGAAAACTTCCTGTTTTACCTAAAATATCTGCTTAATTAATTAAACTGTGGATTATGTTCTGGATTAATCAGTTCATTGTTTGGTCAAAAAAAATAATAATTCAGAGAAATTTGATTATTTCATTTAAAGTACGATTTATGTTTTTTTTTTCTTCTTTTTAATGGGCATAATTCAAATGTGATTTAACTTAAGATACAGAGAAACCTTCCTACAAAGATATATATCTAAATATAGATATGTAAAGATAGGTTATAGATGTTTCTTGTAGCCAATCAATGTCTGGCTCAAGCAAAGCATCCTGGAGCCATAACCTCATTTTGTGTTTAACCACGGCAGATTAGAGCCTAGTAGCTGCACACAAACACGCGCGCACGCACACACACACACACACACACACACACACACACACTCACACACAGGTGACACTTCATACCACAATACATCCACACAGCTAGAAGGCGTAGACAAGCGCATGTGGCAACCCCTAGATCCCACACTTCATTACGCTTCCAGCCATCCCTGACTGGAGTAAATCGATGCAGGATAATAGCCAGCGCCCTCACCCCTCCATCACTCCATCTCCCACTCCTCCGTCACACCATCCATCCATCCATCCATCCATCCACCTTGTCCTCCTTTCCTGTCCACCATCCATCCACTGCAGTTTCTAGACTGCACTCGTTCATCTCTATTACCTCCTCCTCTTCTTTCCTTTGTCCATCCTCTCTGTTCCCTCCATCCAACCCCGATATCCTCACGTCACCTCTCACTAACAACCGCCCTACCTCTCTCTCTCTCCCCCCTCCATTCACCCCCTCTTTCCTCTCCATCTGACCTGTCTCTTTTCATCACTGCTGTGGATCATTCCCCTTATCGGGCGCAGGGCCTGCGATGCAGCTGTCGTATATAACATGTCTGTTGTGATCACTGACAGCTTGGCCGTGCTGCATTGACAGTAAAGGGGATAATAAGCTCATTTTGCATCCGGTTTCGTGTCACTTCTGTCTGTCTGGGCTGCTTCCTATAATTTAGCTCCGCTGCATCTCTGGGGAAAGAGGCGTTATTAGTCTGTGGAGGATTGGCCGGGGTGTTTAAAAATTCCATTTCGTTTAGGCCGTCGGTTTACATGCAGGCAGAGAACTTGCCGCTCTTACGCTTAGTAATAGCCATTACCTTCATTTAACAAAGTAAATTGATAATGGTTACCGGGGTACAGAAGCTGCCGGATCGAGCAAAGTTTTTGCAATTTTTCAAACTGGCCTTGGAAATAATTTACTGTGGTTAATGGGCCACTACAGGCTTGTTGCATACAATTAAAGCTGCGATCCATTATGGCTAAAAAACAACAAAATGGCCTGTCACGCTTGCTTTATTTCACGAGGTCAAGATGCATTTGATCCGATTAGAGTTTATTGCTATAGTTGGACTATAATCTGCAAAAGACTGAAGAATATAACTTTGCAGAATGTTTATATGGCACAAGTGCTATCGTGTTACCTGTAAATTGTCAAGGAAACTCAATTTTCAGCCTTCAAAATCATAAAAGTGGTTGTTTTTGTGTGTGACAGCAGTATTAATTTTGCATTTTAAACTAAAACTAATCTAAAAATGCTCAGTTTATGTCTGTATCATTCACAGCAGGCAAGCAACTACTTAACTTTCCTCTGTCAGTCAAACGCACCACTCAAAAACACTGAATAATTAATAGCTACGCTTTAAAGAAGGACTTGTTTTGTGATTTGCAAGATTCTCTGTTGACTAAACAGGGGATAAAAAGGGGGTTGAAAGAGGAGGATAAAAAAGATGCATGAAATATTCAAAGGGACTGTGATAAAGTGAAGCTGAGGAAATAAAGGGAAGACGGTTCTGTGAGAGAAACCGGAGATCAAACACCCTGAACCTCCCTCTGCGATATTTCACACATTTAGGATGCAAGAGATTCCCGAGGCCTGAATCTAAAGCACCAATCAAATAGTGTGAAACATTCGCAGGAATTGATTTAGATCACCTGATTAAAAAGTTGAAACATTGAAAATGTCTGAAAACTTTAGCTCAGTAATAAATATGAACGGTGAATCCCAGCTGAGGTTGGGCAAGAGGCAGGGTACACCATGCAATGTTGTGCTAAGCCTTTTTCAGACATTAGCCCCCCAGACATTTTCTGGAGTTACACCTTCACATATAAGAAAGCAGCCGGAGATGGTGCGGGTCAAGATGAGGACATGATGTACAGAGTGCAAATCATCTTGCGTCCACTCACTCGCTGTGAATTTTACTGCTGTATTTTCACATTGGCATCATTTGACTTTGACTTTTGACCGGGCATTTTACTGAGAGGCTGGCAGGGAAAGTTCTGGACAATGTGAGGAGCAACTGATTTGGACATTTGCATTCTAACATTCAGGAAAATGTCTGGAGTTCAATGCACGTCTAAAGGCAGCTGCACAAACAACCATTCACAGTCACAGAGCCCCCACTTCACCTAACCCCAGTCTGCATGTCTCTGGGCAGTGGGAGGAAGCTGGAGAAAACCCACGCAGACACAGGGAGAACAAGTGAAACTCCACACAGACAGACCCTGACAGAACAAGTATTCAAACCTTCGAAATGCTTGTACACTTTATTCTCGTGCCATTGTTCTGCGATTCAATGCACTTTGTTTCACAGCAGATGTCACAGTCGAAAGAGGTGCAAAATTAACAATGGGATCTGTTCTATTCCAGTGAGGCAGCATTAACAACATCAGGACCCTGAAACTGAAGAAGCCTAATGACATTCAACCATCATTAATTTTAGTTTTTACTCCCCGGCTTTTCTTACTCTGACATGTACAAACGTCTCGTGTGAAAAATGATTCCGACTTGGGAGCGAACACACGTTTCTTCCAGAGTCCGACAGAGCTGCC
This sequence comes from Verasper variegatus, assembly GCA_026259375.1. Lineage (NCBI taxonomy): Eukaryota > Metazoa > Chordata > Actinopteri > Pleuronectiformes > Pleuronectidae > Verasper > Verasper variegatus. The sequence goes on from CM048058.1 coordinate 7,378,780, forward strand.
AACACAAGTGTGGTGTAGACTCGTGTTTCCTCCTTGGATAAACCAAATGGGAGTGATTGATTGATATATTAGAGATAACATAACAGATATTACACCCACGTAGAGATTTCCCCGAGCAGAATCTTAAGAAGATGACATTTTCATCCCGAGTGCCGACTCTTAAATATTTACTTACTTCCTCCCTGAGGGTGTGAATCCTTCAACACTTATCTGTTCACACTTGATCTATATGTGCTATATGTTTTTCTCACATAGTTTGGGTGACTATCACAAGCCAAGCCTGCTGCAGGGTCAGGTCACCAACACGGTTTCTAGCAGTCTGAAAAGTCTATTAGTTTTCTCCAGCCTGGACGAGATCCTGGATTTATCACGAGCAGACATCGTCTCTGTAGAGAGAGAATAAGTTATCTGCAGCCGAATCTTTCTCCTTAGTCCATCATGTGATGAGCAGCAAACATGTATTAGTTCATTCACCACCTGGAGTCTGCAACAACACTGACTTTGACTTCTGCAGCGGGCAGCTATCAGATACCTCAAATCAGCCGGTGTTATACAACAGTGTGAACACTACAGCTGGGTGGAGGAGAAGTTTGAGCTTCCTGTTAAAGTCTGTAAAGGAGAAAATCCGAGGAACAATTCTGGAAATAAATGAAGGCAGAAATGAGAACGCCAAATTTATCTGAACACACAAACTCTATGCTCAACAATATATCCCAGGATTTCTTTGTTAAGCTGTTCTCAACTCCATTTTCATGAAATTTCCCAGAGGGGCTTTATGTGAGAAGGCGAATGAACAAGTCAGTTGCTCAAGAGATTTTTCAAAACTCTTCCTGTCAGACCCCGAGTAAAATGTCCAGGAAATTTCCAGGTGGGCCTATGTGAGAATACAGCAACAAGCAAATGACACAAGACTGGAAGAATACAATTATCTCAGGATAAAAAAGATGTCAACTCGGGAAGACAACAAGACTTGAGAGTTTTTGATGACGAGGGTTGATGTCAATGTCAATGTGGGGTAAAAAAATACATGTGATTTCCGCAGGGGAATTTACACGTCCTGTCTCTTTCATGCTCTCAACAGGCGCCACCCCTCGCCTGAATGTTCAGGACATTTTCCTGTTGTTGTGAACGCGTCTGACCTGGACAATCTCCTTCTGCTTCTTCATATGTGAAAGGCAAAGTCCAGAAAATGTCCGGACCCAATTTTTGGGACATTTTCACACCTGTAAATTGTCAAACAAACTACACAGTGACACTGATTCGAAAGGAACTACCTTCTTGAAAATATGTAAATGGATCTTCAAATGTTAATCTGACCAAGGGCTGTAGTAAGAGGAGTCTTTAGGCCAGCAAAGAACCCACAGCAACCTCTATTACTTTAAATGTCAGGAACAATCCAGCTAGAAGTCAAAACTGAAACTCATTCCAAAACGAGTCAACCTGCAGCGTGCTGAGAATCAAATATTCATTATCTCACCGTAAGAGAAACCTATGGATCAGTCACACTGATGCTAACAAGGCCGATATGGAGTAGATGTAAGAGACAGAGGGTGAGGCAGAGCAAACACTGCGGCAACAGCTGCTCTCTGCAGCACGGCCATTAAGACGGGAGGAGGCAACGCTCCAAGGAGGAGGCATGTAATGAATGTGCATCGGTGGCGCTCCTCAACATCTGCGCACCCCAAAGCCCTGCCATACATTCACCTCCTCGTACATACATGCTTTCATCTGAGTTTTTGTTTGTTAGATTGTTAGCAGGATTACAAAAACAAATCTCAACTAATTTCCACAAAACTCAGTAAAAGGATGTGGTTTGGAAGCACCCATTAGATTTTGGTGCAGATCCGGATCTGGGGTGGATCCAGGAATATTTTTACCCCTTTGACAACATTGTGAAAGGGCAGTTTTCATTGATTTCCTAAGAGAACAATTCATGTTTCTTGGTGAAAGTAATCAGGCATATTTAGGGCAGTGATATTTATTTGGTGAAGATCCAAATAAAAATCCAAATCTAGTGAATTTAAATGCAGTTTCATAGGGAGACTGCTGGTCCTTGGTGGCGGTGCTAACTCTACTAAGTGCCATTCTAGTTTCTTTCAAACTTTGAGAAAGTGGGAGCGACATGGGAAAGGTGGAGGTGTTACAAAGTAAAAACTCAGGAGATGGAGGAAGAGAAGAGAGAGACGGAGGAAGAGAAAGAGAGAGATGGGGGGAGTGGGAGGAGGAAGCGCACCCCCTTCCCCCCTGCTTCCTCTCCTGCCTCGGCACCTCCACCCCCTTACAACTTTTCTTTGGGGGCTTTTTATAAACCAACCATCTATCTCCATTATGCCCCTGAAATTGCTATTTGTCGCTTTGCGGGGAAGAAATAATCAATATGTCTTGTGGGGGCAGCGAGCGCATTAGAGGAAGCAAATTGATGTCTCTCGCCCCAGCGCTCCTCACCCAGCACACTGCACCACAGCTAATGGGAAGCCTCGCTGGCTGGCAGACAGGGAGCGAGCGTGCGTGTATGTGTGTGTGTGTGTGTGTGTGTGTGTGTGTGTGTGTCAGTGCACATGAGTGAATGAATGAGCGAGTGGTCAGGCAATTGGGAATTCGTTAATGCAAAGTGAATGCCAGTGTTTGCCTGTGTGCTTGTGTGTGTGCAGTAAAGAACGGAAGCATCCAGAGTGTGTGTGTGTGTGTGTGTGTGTGTCCTGTCTGTTTGTGTGTGTCCAGTGGCGACAGAGCCTTATCTCTCACAGCCATCCGGTGTTAGGTCTTCGGGCTGTCAGAGGCAGATAGCCCTGTCACTACTGCAGCATCCCCCTTTTTCCCAGAGAGCCTTGAAGGCTTCCTATGCCGACTGACACACCAGAAAATCCCCACCCGATAAGTGCATTGCAGACGGACGTGACTCGGGCACCGGTCCATCTCCTCTGCCTGGGTTTTATTTCATCACACTTCTCTATATCGGCCTCGATCACAGGCCGGGGAAAAGCAAACATCCTTTTCTTGATATTTTTAAAAATGCCAGTTTTTTTCATCCAGCGAGAGCAAATTGTTGAAGTGTTCTGTCGATAGTGCCTGTTTGTTAGCACAGACTTGTAGCTAATATAACAGAACAAATATATAAAAACCTACCAGTGTGACTGAATCAAATCTGGGAGCTGCACTTGAACTTCATGGCACTGTGAAGAGCCAGAGGCAGATCTTCACGCAGAGGCTTCTGGCCTGGATCTTCAGAAACAACTGTATGTGGTGCACTGGCAAAACCACGGGACCGTCTGCATATATTTATATGTTTACAGGCAACTTGGTGCTTTTGTCATTCTGATTTGTATTCAGTGCACAGATGACAAGAAGCTCCTGACAGTCTCTTACTTTATATCTCTATTTGTGTTTAATTTTACAGTGCATTTTTCTTTTTCGGACCTCACTCATGTACAGTATATATTTACAAATGTTTCTACTTCCCTACATTTGCCATGCTCAAAATTATTAATTAAGACAATTAAGAAGATGTGACTGCAGAATACAAATGCTTGCACACAGATCAGATAATTAGGATTCAGTGTTTTTGCTTTGCTTTCATAAGTTTGAGACTGAAACAATTAGTGTTGAGATACATGCATGGTAATGTAGTCATTTATCAAGAAAAACTGCAAACACTTGCACAAATGTGGATATCCAATGGGAATGTTGGTCAGACAGAATAAGCAATTTTGAGGATGTCATGCAGGGCATTAATCAAGGTTGTTTATCATTTAATAGAATAAACTGGTGTTTAAAACACATTGCATCTCACCAGAGTTTATTCAAGAGCTGCTCTCTTTGGATTAAATCACAAAATCTTCCTCTGCAGTTGTATTTGGCTTAGTTGGAACCACAAGTGTCCATTTCTTGAGCATCACTAGGGTACAACATATCAACAGATCAATTCTTATCATATACATCTTCATATAGATCAGAGATATTTATTTCTGAGTGGCTAGAAGAGTAAAGATGACAAAATGTGAAGGGGTGTTAGTAGAATTCAAATCTCGTTCATGATGTGTGTCCCTGTCTGTTCTGCACAAATGCAAAACTGACACTTTGGAGGCAGCAACAGAATAACATTCCTGTCACGGCATTATAATGTGAGGAATGAATATGTAAATGGTGTGAGTGATACTATGAAAGTCAGGGTATAAAATCAACTTCCTGTCATTCTTTCATAAACGTGCACACATGCACGCGCACACACACACACAAAATCAATCTCAGGCGGTGTCACCGGAGTGCTCAGAAGGCTACGTGTCTCATCTCAGACACAGGACGGGAGGCGTCACAACAGGATTCTCGATTATCCATTTATTCGCTGCAGAGGGCATTAGGGGCCTGTCAATCCTCATTTACCCAGACTGCACTTGCACAATGCGAGACGCATGACCACACACACACATTTGGCGTTGGCAACATTTAGCATGACGGTAAACTCTTTCTTAGTTTCTGAATGCTTCAACCAAAACTCTTTGGACTCTTCCTGTTCTTTTCCTAGTGGTGTTTCACCATTGAAAGATTTTGGACAGAAGAAATGTATTTTTATTCCTTTATCCCATATATTCTGTATCATTCATGTGGAGTATACTCTTTTATTTTTATATTTTGTATATTGTGTTTCATGCCTGATACCTTGTGAATGTAACAAAGGAATTTCCCAGTTTGGAAACCCATCCATTCATCTTAACACTTTCATTCCAAAGCCAATTGGTTCCTATGTAACAACTTCAAAAAACACAGGTCCCAAATATATAGTTTAGCTTTAAGTTAACTTAAACACTGAATTTGTTGGGGACCATTTTCAGCCATGCATTTCTCTGACTGAGCAGCAGAACGGTGTATGTGGGATTGATGAAAAACTAAATATTGCATAAGCTTATTATAATTAAGATGAGATTTGAAGTCTTAAGAAAACAATGGAGTCCTATGTTTCTGATGATATCAATTCATTGTTGGTTTACTGTTGGTACGTGGAGTATTTTCGAGACCATTAGTAGAGCAACACCAATATTTTCTTGTAATATCTTTTCAAGTGTCTTTTCATCGCACTGCACATCCCAGAGTTCACCTTTCAGTCACACAGTGCCTCCTCGTCTGCTGTCTTTCTTTTGGGGATTTTTCTTTTCATAAACTTTCTGTGTGCAGCGTGAGTTCCCTCCAGGTGCTCTGGTTCCTCACGCAGTCCAAAGACAGGCAGGTTTGACTTTGGATAATTGAAAGCACTAAATTGCCTTTTTCACAGCAGACGTCTTGACTCGACTATGGTTTCAACAAAAAACATTTGATAGTTTACTGAGAAGTGCTCCATAATTAAATGTATTAGACACTAAAGAATTACCAAGTGTCACTGACAGGTACATGTGTTAGGTTAGCCGTTTTCTGGTCAAATCTGGAGAATTGGCTTTGCCTTTCCCACATGCACAACGCAGTGGGAGGTTCTCTGCACAGACACGTTCACAAACAACAGCAACAAATCCTCTGCATTATTTAGGCGAGGGGTGGTGCAGCCAGGTGCAGCAGACAGAGGCAGGAAGCAACATCAACTCCGCTGTGGAGATCACGTGATTAACATCACCCCGACACCATAAACTCTCTTGACATCTTCGGCTGTATCATCTATGTTAGCTTCTCCGCTTTTGCCCCCAAGAGATATTTGTTCTCTTTTAGTTTCTTCAGTTTTTTTCCGGTCACGTGTTAGAAGCGTCGTCAATTTTCCAGTAAGTTAGCTTTGAATTAATTACCTCTTGCCATTAAAATGGGCTGAAACATCGCGATTGGCGGCTGAGACAAACGATTGGTCGAGAGCATGTATCAGCCAGGCCTCAATTCAGCGGCTCCATTTCCCAATCATTACTGGGCAAGATGGCGCTGTTAGTGGGGATATTTTAGCTTCATTTCTGGATAGTGGGAGGAAGTGGACACACATTGTCCATACAGTCTGTGGGTGGTGCCATGTCTCAGTTTAGCATGTTAGCATGCCAACATTTCAGTCCAGCAAACCTAGCTAGCCCTAGAGCCGGGCTTATGCAAGCATGGCTAAAACGTAGAACCCTAGAAACCACCTTTAAATGCTGTCTAATGGGGACCTACCAGCTTTTATATTGGATGTTATAATAATACACATTTTGAAAGAAGGAAGAATAAACAAGAGTATTTTCGAACCAAACCTTCGATATTTCTTTGTTATGTTTGGATTTGCAGGCAAAGCTCAATCTCCAGCCCACTGTAAAACTCTCTTCGGTGTCTCCCACAATGTAACACAACATTGTCAGAGAAATAATTCCACTACCAGCTGCATGCGACAAACATAACCATTGTGCGCCGCCGCGGGTTAATTCGCGGCTTTGATGGATGCTGAATCAAGGCTGTCGCTGCAAGCACAGAAGAAACCATGGCAATTAGAAAAGCCCTGTGTGTGAGAGTTGGCTGCTGCATGCACCGCTGGGTATAAATGAGTCTAGCAGCCTGGGCAACGTAGGCAGGGCTTTAACACAACACCACAGACACGCCTAAGACTCCCATTGTGCCTCGCGCTAATCCATTTCCACCCTAACAAGCTGCTGCCTCCGAACCCAGCCATCCAACCACAAGCCTATCCACCGTCTGCTGGGCTTGGTTCAGCTCCAGTATCCTGACTTTCGGCAGCCATTTTAAGCTTCCTCTGGCAACACTTGTCCACCGCTGTGTAGAAACAAAGCTGTAATGTTTCTGCACCGAAGGGCTGCTACTGTACTTGTTTGAAATCATGTGTTCACTGTGGTTTTTCCTGAACCCTGCGTCGATTCATCCGTTTCTGATTTACACATCAAAATTGAGAGTCTCACATCTCAGAGGAAATGCAAACACATTTACATAAGATTTTGCATTGCAGAAGTGTACGTTTTCACATTGGACTGATAAAGCATAAAGGAGAATTATTTACTAGATCAGAAAAGTCTGAATTATACCCCATCTATAGTCAAAAGCTGTCCTCGGAATCACCTTCAAGTTTTGTTGTTTTTCTCCCTCATGCGCTGCATTTTGATTACTTCTATAACCTCCAGATATTTACACTTTTCTTAGAGCGTGGAGACTTTTTTTTTAGGATAAGAATTATAAACAGCTAGAACAAAATGCAAAATGCCCCCCCCCCTTTGTGCTAATAAAATAGCCGAGACACACCATAGAGAAATCAATGTGAACAGCACAATTTATTGTCCTTGCAGCCAAGAAGATTACCTCAGGTGAAAAGAGCCGAGTAGCCCAAAAATTAAAAAATTAAAAAGAGCATCCAATGCCCTTTTGTTTTTGCCTGTTTTATTAACATTTTTATTAAAGTCAAGAAATAAACAACATTTTCATTCCGTGTAATCTACAACTTTTTAAACAAAGTGTGGTGTACATTTTCCCGGTGGCCCATCTTATCCCACCTGTTATCAAGGTGACAAACTTCCCTGTGGGCTCGAGCACCGACGGCACCGAGACACTGGGTGTGATGAGATAAAATGATGTAGGAGGGATGATAAATGTGATTTCCGAGGTATGCTGGTATGCAGACAGCTTCAGGTGACTCAGCAAAGTGAGACGTCTATAAAATGGGAAGTCTGAAGAGCAGAATTGTTTTGTTGTTACATCTGTTCAGTCTCATGGTGATTTATGTAATACGGGACAGGTGTCATTAAAATAATCTGTGAAAAAGGCTGTTTTGCTACAGTGCTGCTGTATTTACAACAGGAAGGTATGGAAAGGTGTGCATAATAAGAACAGTGTTGCCTACATGAAAATAGGTTAAAGTATAAATCACAATGTGTGTTTCTAAAAAATGTTTAGATGTGAATTTGAAACAAGCTACCATTTTGTTTAGGATTAGTCGGAGGCCAGTTCAACTCAGTGTTTCCTCAGCAGTTTGCAATGTATCTCAGTATAAAGAAAAACATCTAAAAGTATAGAAAGACAGCTTTGACACTATGTCACCAAATATTTGTATGCGTTACTGAATCTTATTCTCATTATTGTAAAGTTGCACAGTTTAATCAGTAAAAGTCAGTTTTCTCTTTTGCTGTTAGAAACTGTAAAATGAACCTGTGCGTTGCCGCTGAGGCGTTTGAGAATCACATTAGTGATATACTGGCTTTCTATTTTAAAAATATGACTCAGGGTCAGGCTTAAGGTAATGTACAGTCAATTATTTAAAATGAGATTATAAAAAACGGAAGCAGGCCGAGTTTTAAATTGTATTTCCTGCATGGCCATGCAATTTCTCTTTAAAAATCCAAATGAGACTAGAACATTCATGTGTCAAACGCCACAGGGAAGATAAAAGATGTGTGCTAGGCCTGAATACAGTTGAAATATGGTTTTATGAATGTCCTATATTCTGGTATAGAGCCCCCTTTAGTTGAATAGAGTGAGTAACTGGTTGCAATGCCCCTTTAGTGAGTTTTTCAATCCATAAACACCTGTTAATGTTGTGTCTTTGTTTATCTGCTTCAACAAAATGAAAAATGAATGATCAAACTTTGAAGAAGTCACTAAACACTCTTGTGCTAAACATATACCAGAGCATTAATGTGACATATTTTTGCCTCACATTTCACAGCTGCTCGTGCGACTCTGAGCTCTTCAGTGTCGGTCCGTTTAAAGTAAATGCTTCTCGGCACAAAGGCAGACACGGAGAATATGAACCGAATAAACTCCAGACAATAAAAACCGCAGCACATCACTGACTGCTGGGCCCGAGCTATGCATGGGGGGGGGAGCTTATTGGTTTAATTCTGAAAATACACTGAGATGGAAGACTGCATGCGAACAAACAACTGAAGGGGCTGTTTGTGCATGTTTACGTGTCTCTGCCATCTTTTCCGACACGTATAGCAGGCCTAGTGCAAATATTAGCACTGCAGCTATTGGGAAGCAATCTGGCTGACACCATATTGTTTGGGTTTTTTGTGCCGAAGCTTCAGTAAACAGAGCTGAACAGACACTGAATGTTGCCTCTGTTGTTTTGCTGCTCCAGGAGAGTTTGTGCTGGTAATGAGCTGTAAGTTCAATGGCTGCCATCCTTGCTGTCGCTATGCCTTGGCTGGCTTGTGCAGCGCATTGGAACAATGGCATCATTTGTGTGCCGTTTCAGTTGAATGTCATTTTGTTTGGAGCTGGTGCACAACAGCACGGAGGGTGGCATGTTGGAGGGAACCCATTACATCTGGGTGGCAGCTAATCACCTCCTCTCGCCTTTTAATTCCAATATAACCTGTTTTTAGTTAGATTTAGTCATTGTGTCAATACTCTTTACATTTACTACATTCAGCAAACAAATTGTGTTGTTTAGAGTGGAAGCCATTGTTGTCATTGGACAAGATAATACAACGAAAATGCTGAGCGCTACTTCTGATCAGTGTCGGACTTTGTTCGGCGTCTAGTTGAATTGACGAAATCAGATTGTGTGAAGAGTAAATCTGATTTCAACTGGACTTTTCAGAGCAATCGTGTTGTATTGGATTTAAAGCGATTAGCAACAAAACAATTGCAGCCCTGTAGCGATGATTGTAGACAACAAGGGAAACCAATTCAATCTGGGGAGTTTATACTGATAAGTGAAAGTGACAATATAAAAGTGGGGGTTTTTTAGTCAGTTTGGGTCGGTGGTCAGATTCTTCTATGAATTTGTGTGCTTCAATTTAGACTCAATCAATATTTTTTAAATCCTGGCTGCCAGCAGCACAAGACTACAAACGGTTCTTTTTCAAATCTTATATTGATTGCTCCTAAAGTGAGAGCGATGGCTCATAGGAAATTATAAATGTGCAAAAATCACTTGGGGGCTGCAAAACAACTGGTTGATTCAAGGTTTTTAAATATTTTCACTGCATAAACCTGTGGCAAACAAAACAACAGGCAAACTTGAAGTTAAAACTTCCTTATCAAACATTTGCCAGACAAAGAGCAACATTAGCATTTATAAGGAGTCACGTCTCTGGCCCAGTCCAATATTCCCTCTGCTGTTCCCTCTGCTTTTGGTCTCCTCCAATTCCTAAAGGGAAATGTAGCTGTAGCTGATGATAGGGGACTGGACCCAAACAATAAACAGCCTGTAACCCCAAAATAATGAGCTGAAAGAAGCTAAAGTAATCCGTAGAGCTGAGTGTAAACTGAGTGTAACACAAATTAGTGTAAGTTCAAAGATAAGTAACAAAGACTTGACTCATTACAAGTTTATTTTAAAAGTGACTTTTTACTGGAACAAAATGGTAGTAGTACGTTTAATAAGATGTGCACTCTGACATCTCTGCACTGATGTATCAGTATGTCTCACACACTCACCACACAACACACACACACACACACACACACACACACACACACACACACACACACACACACACACACACACACACACACACACACACACACACACACACTCTCTGTGGTCGTGCCCTTTTGAACGGATGACTCTCCCTCAGTGATAGTGTGAAGCCTCTATCTGAGGCAGGAGCGCCGATGCCTATTAGATCTATAAATCATGTTAGCCGATGGGTGAAGGGGTGCAGGGGGGTGCACAGAGAGCTCAGGGTCGTAAATCTCATTACCTCAGACTGCTGACAAGCCCCCCCCCCGCCCCGTCTCACCCTGTCCTCAATCTCTCCCATTATCAGCTGACCTTGACCGCCAATCCAGACACTTTACACTCAATCAGGGCTGCGGAGAGAGAGGGTGATTGTGTGTTTACCTGGCATATTGGTGTCATGATATTCGGATCCCACCCCCCCCCCACCCCTTTTCCCATTCCCTCTTAAATGAGGCTCTTGGATTTTGATGAAGATATCAGTTTATTCTTGCTCCTGTCAACTTCTGTCATAATTTTCCTTCCATCTCACTTGTCTGTCACTCGTAAAGATGAATGAATACACACACACACACACACCTGCATGTTATTTGTACATCATATAGGACTGAACAATCAGTGCTTCTCCGAATGTCTCATCCTTTTAAAATTAGCAGCACAAAAAAGATGACTAATAAAATGATAATTTAACTGTGAATTCCACATAATTGTTTTTTTCTTTTGTTGGTCAGAATAAATCTTACAGCTCTAGACGTTTTATTTCTTGTCTGTACTGTGGTGTGTGAACAGATGCTTCGTCCCTCAGTACTGGTTGACTGAGACAATCTCCAAGCTGCTGTGAAATGCACATCATGGTTCATTTACAGTCTAATGACTAATGTAGAAACACAGACCTGTGACTGCGTAAAGCTGTTTTTTTTCCTCATGTAAACTCCAGACAATGTCTACACAATCAGATCTGGACATTGTTTGGAGTTGCCCTTTCACACATGCCGTACACCACTGGAGATCGTCTGTGATTCATTCTCATCGACTAGAAAAATCTCTGTTTGGTTTGGGGGGTGCCTGTAGTTAGAGTGGGGAGCAAGCAGGGGAGCAGGACATGACGCAAAAACTGCACTCCTGAAATTGCAGTAATTTGTTTATAACAACACAACAGAGGTATATCCATTTGCATCTTCATGGAAACTTGTGCAACTGGTTTTGAGATTCCAGAAGCAATATTTTTCCAACATTATTTTAACCATGCAAGCGACACAGTTTTCACAGTCTCTTTGGACTGAAATACAACACAGACATTCATGGTTCCCACAGGATGAACCTTACTGACTACAGTGATCCCTGGACCCGCCCATTGATGCTAATAATGAAATGAATTATAGCTGCTAAATATCAGCATGTTAGCATTGTTCTTGTGCGTATATTAGCATAATGTTGTTAACAATTGGCTCAAAGTACTCAGCCTCACCAAGCAGCTAGCATGGCCGCAGACTGTCTTATTTAAATTGTTTGACTTTGAATCAGATCTGCAAGTACAAAGCACAACTGTCTTGAATGTAATTTATCAAAATCAAGATGAAAATATGAACTGATATTGTGTCAAGCATCATTTTATAATGTCAATAGGTTGCAAAGCCTGATATTTTAAATATTATACTAAGTGGTATTATACCACTTGTTGACTTTTTTTGAAACCTCACACAACCTGTTTGGAAAAAATGCCCTTAGATAATTATGTGGGTGAAAAAAGTCAATTTGAATTTAAATTGGAGAGGCAGAATAAATGAGGGGGACACATTCCCACCAGAAATATTGTAATTACATGGCCTGTGCTTTGCCAACTGCACGCTGCTACAATTAAATGGCATATTACTGTTTCTGTTGATTCAGTTGAACTTGCAGTGATTTTATGCTTTGCACAATTTCAGCCAGCACCTCTTGGCTTTTCTCTGACTCCGAGTAAAGCTCATAACTTTACACCTGTTGACAACACGAGTCTGCACAGATGCGCTGAGCTTGGACGGATGTGGAGGCTGCGCTGCTGCCAACAATCACAGCTCGTACTACGGAAATATTTCCTCTTGGCAGCCACGGCTACATAAACTTGGCAAAACTTTTAGAAACAAAAAAAGTCCCATGCAGGTCTCACCGGGTGAAATGTCTTTTTGTTGTGTAAATCAAGCCTCTGGCACTGCCCTTGGTCTCTCTGATGGTTGTCTGAGATCTCCTACTGTGTTCTCGCTACCAGCACCAGTGAAACAGACATAATGAATGTAAGACTTCCACACAGTGTCTGGCGCTGCTTGCAGTCTCCATATTTCTCCCACTTTCTGTCTGTTGTCCATTCCTCTCCTTCCTCCCTCCTCCTCCTCTTGCTCTGTACTTTCTCAGTGACTTGCCCTGTCAGAATCTCACTTGTAAAAACAGATATTGCACAGCACGTCACCTCAGGAAACACAGTAGTGTGTCCTTATGTAAGCAACTATCTTAGTCTTTTAAAGAAACAGAAATTATCTTAACGCTGACACAAAAATGTGTTCAGTCAGAATTAATTAAACTGAAATCAGCCCTGTGTAGAAGGGGGGATAATTCAGTGTGCAGCCTATTTCTCCGTTCAACATTTCTTCAACTCTTTTGCCGCATCTTAATGGGTTTTCAGTGCCTGGAGCAGATTCAAGGCCGGAGCAGGGATCTGCTGTGTTGTGGTATATCTGGCTGCTTCAATAATAACTCATATGACAACACTCTCGGCTATCACACAACCCCCAAACTATCAGTGTTCCACCACTGTGCCTTTGAGAAGACACGTTCAACCTGAATAATTCAGCCAGCAGTAGTCAGTGAGCGAGTTCGCCCGGAGGAGGTTCCTGAAAAGTGCATCATGTTCCCCTCCAGGCACAATACATGGGCTGGTGACAGCTTCAGTCATGTTTGAGAGCTGAGGATGTGCCCAACACTAATCACTTGTAAATCCAGGTGTATCACAGTGTAATGGAGAACATGACTCAGAGGATGAGGATCTCTGTGTTCACCGATACTAACAAGGAAGTCGATTCTGAAATATTTCAATACAACAAAAGGAGAAATACAGAATACCAGTGAATGATCGTATATTCAGTAGATACATGTACACTCCTGTATGGATCGGGTCTGTGCATGGAAGGAGGTAATGGAAAACTGAAGGTCGCTGACTCATACCCGCAAAATTTCAATAATAAATCATGCAGACCTGCAGGTAAAGTAGCTGATTGGTTGATCCAGCTCATGTTGGAATTTGATACAAAAAGTCACCTGCCTACGTCAATTATCACTATATGTCTCTATAGAGAGACATGAGCGTCCAGTAAAACATCCTGGATGATACTCTGCTGTCGTAGTGTACTTCCACCTTTTCCTTCATATCAAATGCGATGTTGGAAACTTTCTCAAAATCTGCTCATCCCAGAAATGTCACAGTCGACAATCCACTAATCGGCTCCTCAACCACCCGCCCACCAAGTTTCAAGTTGACTGGATAAGTGGTTTAAGAAGATCTAAATACAACTTTTTACAGCAAACATGATTATTATACAACTTTTAAAACATTCAAAAATAGATCTTTACACTGAGTTTATTAGTCAAATCATCTGTATTCCATTTCTTCCTGGGGCGATGCTATCATGCATCAAGCCGACGGCTAGATTCATGCCAATCAAATAATAACAATAACAAAAATAATAGCATTATCTCCCATTTGTCCTCTATCTGTGACACACACTCAGTGTCCTGTTCCGCTCTGTAACGCTCCCAGGACCACCTGAGGGAACAACATCACAGGTTTGTTTTTCCTGTATCTGCTCCATCAGAGAGCAGCAGGCCTCATTAGTGTGTGGCCTCTGTAGGGTCCCGGGGCCCCACAACCCACCGAGCCAACCTCCAGTCGCCCCTTGGGCTCTGAGCCGCAAACACAACAAATCACTGGAACAAAAACGCGTACTAGCATCCCTAATGCCCGAATCTTTACACTTCAAAAACACAATTATGCTAATGCCAGGAATCATTTGCCATTCCTGTTCTGATTTAATGCAGCCTTTTAGTGGGGAAAGCTAATTAGAGGCTTTAATTAACATGTGCGACACAAACTGAAGAGAAGTGCGAAGGAGCCTGTCGATCATGGAGGAGCACAGCGAGAGCGCTGAAAGAGGGAGAGCGAGAAAGGGAAGTCTGAAAGCTATGCAAATGAGGCAAGGGAGCGCCACAGGGAGGCGTGAATCTCTGCCGCTACAGCAGTTTCTGTAAATATCACCGTGACCCGTAGACGGAGCGGAGTCATCTCATTAACACAGATTGGAAAGTGTCACCAGAACTCAGCCCACGAGGGTCAGTGCTGATACGATTCAACCCGAGCTCCGTGAGGGTGGCATCATTAAAAACTGAGGCAAAACGCGGGATTTAAGAGCACGGTCAGTAAAGCAAATAACTTATTCCACTCACATCATCTTTTCCAGTATAACTACCAGAGGGTGGATGGTGCAGTGCTTTGCTGGACACTACTGTGCCTCTATTGCTGCAGAATACATGCTGCCTGATGCATATTGTGATTGCATTTCACACCGATTGTGTGGTGAACTCTGCACAACTCTGTACTATTGTTGCACTAGTTGAGCCCAGGATATCGTCATCATTACAACAGGTTGATACAGAGAGTGAAAATAATCACCTCGGCTTTTTGCAGCACTGCAGTTCTCCCCCTGAAAGTAAACTAGGCCTCAAAAATAGAAAATAGCAGAAAATAGGAAAAGTCAAGGAAATGTGCCGATTACCTTCTTCTGTTCTGACTTAAATTCCCATTTTCACTGCTTCTGCTGCACTTTAATATCCAATACCCAGACATTTTAGGGCTTTATTCATTTCTCTTTTTTATTAATTAAAGCACCTCCTGTGCTAATGGTTCATTTTGGAGTTTCAACAAAATTCTGCAGCTGGGGAGGATGTAATTTCCATAATAGATAGTTCTGCTTTTAAACTATTACCTCCTGATTAGTCAGATATGTATTACTTGGTAATGACTTCAACAATTTAAACCACTCTGTATAGTATTTTCCATTTCTTATAAAAGTCATTTTCAGGCAACTGTAAAGTTTTATAAATTAACTTTAATTTGTTTTTGCACATTTGATCAAGATACTTAGTCACAATATTGTTGGGTTGATTTGGTCTGAACAACAATGCTCATTTAGCTTTATTGGACGCCATTAAAATGTAAATTTTTTCTACATTCTGAAGGAAATAGTAATTAAGGCCTGTGATCTGTGAGTCTCTGCAGTAGAAGTCTTGATGCTTCTACTTTGCTGAATCTCTCAGTGTTGCTATCTGTCTACATGGCTTCAGTCCAGTAGAGGCTCCTCTGGATTTCCCCTTGGGGATCAATGCAGCAGCGGGGAGTGAAAGAAGCGAAACGTGCAGCTTCTCTGATAGATACATGTGAACCACTTTAAAATGGAGAGAACCATCCAGATAAGTCCTGACTTCGGATTACAGTCCTGAAGTATTGATCCATCTCTAAGTTTCTGACCTACTTGGTGTACTTTTACCTCGAAGTCCACACTCTAATTTCCTATTCACGAATTAAGTCAGCAAATGTATCATTCATATTAATTGATATACAGACGAGTGCTGAAACAGGGACGTAATGAACACATAAGCAGAGCACTCCAGTTATAAAACTCTATATATTCACTGAAGGATCACTTCTCTTGTCCCGACATATCGAACACCGCTCACACCTCATAACGTCTGATCTTAACTTGGGGCTAGCGTCCATCACTTCACGGATCTTGAGGAGAGACAGTACGAACAGTGAGGCTTACCTGTGTGTTCAGGACAGTCAGTTCTCCGACAGGTTCAGTCACAGCGGCACACGCTTCACGGCACATCGTGTCTCCTTGACCTGCAGATGAGATGTGCAAAACGGTTGGAAAAATTCACCGCTGCTACAGCATCCAGACGGATTACAGTTCAGTCATTTTAAGAAAGAATGGACATTTGTGACTCATGCAATGAAACACGAGGGCGCAGGGCGAGTTAGGCTTCTGTTACATGCGGTATTTTCTGTCCACGCATACAACTAATGCACTCAGTGTCCTCACCAGTGTATAAGAGATGAATACCTGCACTTTAGCTTCCTGCTATGGTGTGGATTTCTATCAACTTCATAGGGAATGATAACATTTCTGTTGTGTTATGCCCCAAGTGGCCAAAAGGGGAATCACAGCTGTTATAATACCTTGACTTGTCCATCTTACATTTGTGAAGCTGCTGGTCAGATTGTCACTCAGAATTATTCATGCAAAAACCTTAATACAATACACTACCAAGTCTATTACAAATGATTATAATAAATCTTTTGTTACTTTGTTTTAGAGTTTATTTCTAATTGGGCCCTAGAGCTAAAAGTGGAAACCTTGATTTTCAAGGATCAGGATTATTTCACGTTTGCTGTGTGTTTCTACTTCAACAACATGTATTAATGAGCAGTTTTTCATCAACGTGTATCCTGTTGATTCATCTATGAATCAAATATTTAGCACCAGTTGTTAGACACAGCTAACGTCTGCAGTCGCAATGAGACAAACAAGGTGCTCTTGTATATAAACACCCAGATTTAACAGCAGGGCAACATTCATATTCACTTCGGAGCATCTCGCTCAAGGTCACCGACTATTAAGTAGTCGGCCCGTAAAACATGTTTCTCAATAAAATGATACAGCAGAAACCTCTTTGCCTGAGGACATTAGGAGGAGATGAGCTCATAGAGTCTAGAAAAAAATTAAAAATCCCATCTGTCTTTAAAAGGACAACTTTTTTAGCAGTAGTCAATTATACCAATTATTTCTTATCAGTGAAAATAATTCTTGTTTCCAACTGCATTTGTTTGTT
This sequence comes from Verasper variegatus, assembly GCA_026259375.1. NCBI lineage: Eukaryota > Metazoa > Chordata > Actinopteri > Pleuronectiformes > Pleuronectidae > Verasper > Verasper variegatus. The sequence continues at coordinate 7,396,046 of CM048058.1, forward strand.
AGTTACTAGGATTACACAAAAACAAATGATGGACTTCTACTAAACTTGGAAGGATTAGTTATGGGTCATGAAAGAGCAAATACAATTTTGGTGCAGATCCGTATCAGGAATCCAGGATTTTTTTTAACTTTCTTTGACATTTTCGTTGAATAATTGATGGATCTTAATTCAAAATAATGATATCGGGGGCTGATATTTATAGATTTATGCAATTTGGTGCGGATCCAAGTAAGAATCTGGATCTAGAGAATATAAATGGGGTTTCATGAGGGCACTTGTTGGGTCTTGGCGGAGGTGTGAACTCTACTTGGTGCCATTCCAGGTTTTACCTGTGGCCCTAATAGTTGGAACGTTTGAGAAACTTTATGTACATTTTGCTCATAACATTATTACATTTTGAATTCTTGACATATTTATTATTTAGTTTAACATATAGTGATACTTAAGATCTGAATACTTTTTTATTATAGCCTCCTAAGTTTAAGGAACATAACCCAAGTTCATATTCAGGTCATGGACCTGCGGTGCAATAACAACTAAAATGTTTGTATCTCTAAAGTAGATGCAGATATATGAAAAAATGAGGCCACCACGTAAAAGCGCAGATATATTTCTATTAGTCCTGAAAGACAATAAAGAGAAATCTCATTATGTCGGTAAACAGTATTTCATAGCGCCCATGAAAAAATCAATATAATGTAGAGAGAGAGAGAGAGAGAGAGAGAGAGAGAGAGAGAGAGAGAGAGAGAGAGAGAGAGAGAGAGAAATGAAGCTGAAAAAAAGCAAAATGGTAGTGTTGCTGAGGTTGGCATCAGAGGGACCTTTATAGTGAACTTGATTAAAAGAAAATTGCTTTCAAGTGCTCTCAGCAGGCTGGGAGGTTGAGTGGGAGTGCTCTCGTGTGCAACGCTGGTGGAGTTTCACAAACTAGGCTTTCAGGGTGAGGAAACAAGATGAAGAAATGCTTTGAAACGGCCTGAGGACAAACAATGTGGAGGCACTAGTGACACGGTGGTGCAATATTACTGCCATTATCATTTTCAATGCATTTTCGTTTACATGCCATTTCCCAGACTGGTGAGATGAAATTCATTCTGGCCTCAGAACTGATTCTTTTTTCCAGCACCCCCAGTATGATGACAAGACTTCAGATTATTATGGAGAATTTCTTTTAAATGTGTTATCTTTTATAATTTTGTGGGGTTTTTTACAATTAAACTTCAGTTTTTTCATGTTGCTTCTCACTGTAACTGAATGAAAATGTCTCCAATAGTCCATGGGATGAAAATTATAAATGAAATCCCATAATTGTGGATTTTAGCTTGTTAAGTATTCACCTGACAGGAGTGTCAGACAGATGGGGTCTTCAATTTTGGAACCGTCAACTTTTTGTAATTTATTCCCCCTTGAATTCAAAGTGACATCAGGAGATCAAATCCTGTGCCTGATTTCCATGAAGCGTTCACCTAATTGGCTTTTAAAGCAGGAGGAGTGAGAGCTGGTGAATAATTTAACTACTTGGTTTTAAAGTCGTCTGAGTTGAGTTAAACTTTCCTTGATTTTTTCTTTTTTTAGAACCACTATGCAGAAATTAAATTTTCATCTGATTTGAATTTTACATTCAGTTTCTCGCCCCTGTTCTCATTAACACCTATTGTCAGTCAGGTTGAGTATGAAGTGAGCTGCAACACCAAAGAGATTCTAACATACAACTGTAGCTCTCACGGTGTTGAAGAAGAAAACAGACTCAAAACAATGAACTCGGTGAATTATATTCACCCCATCTTCACCCTTAAAGCATATTCATCTTTGTTTGTTTGCTTTATGGGTCGAACGGATCAAAGAACCTTCGAATAATGAGGATTATTCACTTGCATCTCCCTGCACTGGGTTTACTTTGATACACACTGGTTTAGCACACAAACATGTTCACTGTATCTGAACATCGTCTGAAATGCATTAGCATATGCACTGTAGCACAGTAAACAATGATCCCGCAGAGATTTAACAACAAATAGGCTTCTTAGTGAATAATTTAAAGTGTTTAATGAGTTTATTTCCCCAAACATACTGTAAGCGTGTTTGCTCTTTTGTCATTTTGGTTGTTATTGTGTTAATTTTGTTGATATTATTAACAATTGCAGAGGCCAGAAAAATTAAGTTTTAATAAACTGCACATTTGTTGAAATGTTTTCTCTACAAATATGAGTAAGTAAGTAACAGTCCACCTACTACCCCCTACAAACCTCACCTATTAAATCCAACCATTCTTTTTTAAATACAATATCCAACTTCGGCTGTCTCAATTAAACAATAACCAAAAAAGATTCAGGTGCAAATCATGTTCACAGATGAGGTAATGTATTAAAGTTTAATTCACATTAATAGTCGTGTTCCTTTACGAGCGACCATTACAAACAGTGGAAGGAAAAAGCAGCCGACTGGCAAACTGGCGAGCAGTGTGTTCTTCCTTCATCATGAGAAACGATCTTGAGTAAAGTTTGTGATTTCTGTTCAGTTTGAACATTGTTGTAAAGTCAACAAGAAGTCAACAAAAATACGGTATATGACATAGGTCTAGTTGCTTTTAGACATTTTAGAGAAGAATTGTTACATATTCTCTCTTTATGTTGGTGAATCTTTTAATTTGAAATCCAAGAGATTTGTATTCGGCCTCTGAGCTGAAGCTGACAGCAGCCCGTAGTGACTTGGCATTCGACAGGACATGTAGCCCACAGACAGACACGGAGACGAGACGGGACACTTCAGTGACCACGCTCAGATGGGTGAAATTCCCCGGTCCAACAAACTCATCCCACACGATCGATGGCTGCTGTGACAACGGCCCCTCTCGTCACAGGCTGGAGAACAAGCTGTTGTTGAAGGTCTGAGAATGGTAGATAGGCCCCGGAGGGAGGCTTGATTTACGAGCCAGAGTCAAGATGGAGGCATGGCCGCCCACGTACTGTAGACGGCCTTCCTGCAGCATCAGTCTCCCTCTCCCTGCCTGCCTGCCACTTTACTGGTCCTCCCCCCAGTGCCCATTTGCCTGCCTGTTGACAGCAGCAATGGGTTGGAATGACATCACTCAGGAACAACCCAAACATTTCATTGAGTTCTTTACTTTACGTTTGATGCTGAAATCCTACATGACACCTTTACCTGGTTTTATTTCTTTCTTTACAAACTTGATGTTCAGATAGATACAGCTCTAAATTTAACATGCCACAGCTGTCTGCCACCGAGAGGGACAAACTGGTGAAACTCAGGAGGTTAACTGTGTAACCTCCCTGAGGAAAAACACACAAGGAATTACTTTGTGGAGGACATATCACCCTCAGGTGATCATATGCACTCAGCGGTATCAGTCGTGTCAGACGTTAGGCAGAGAAGAAAACAAATATATCAGATGGTTCAGAATCTGCAGAATCAGTGGGGGTGATTTAGACTTGGGGATTTTGTTCTCATATTTCAACTGATTTCAGATAAGAGCAGAAATGTTGCACAGTACACAGAGAAAAGATGGTTTTGTTCTTCTGTATCAGTCTTAGATTTATAGACAGTCAGACACTATCTCCACAGACTACTAGAACTGTGACTAAAAAATAAATTAACTTTTTAGATTAACTGGTTCTTTTTAAAGTAATAAAATGTCACAAAATCATGAAATGTCCAAAGCCCAGAGATATTCAATTTAAAATATGATTGAAAAACCCGAAATGCAGTAAATCTTTTTCAATCGCCCTCTTACCTTCAGAAATTGGGTTTTACATGAAAAGAAGTGAGATTTAAGTATTAATCTTATAAAAAAATTATCAAATCTACTGGGTTTGTCTTGAAACTTTAACTTAAATGTTAAGAAATACCTTATTAGTACGTGTTTAGGACTCTTTTAAAAGCAAAAATACTTATTATTAAAACAGAAGCCAATCAATCAATTTTCTGAAAGGCAACTAATTGTGTCATGGTCCATACATTTTACTTAAAAATCCTCTTTCATAAATATATAGGCTTTTGGACTTGGTTGATGTTGATGTGGGAGTTGTTACAGGACTTTGACACACTCACTGTAAAGTATATTTTTGGAAGTAAAGCAGCAGCAGAATCATAATAGTGAAATTTAGACGGAGCCCAAATGGCGTTTGAAACACCTTTGAGAAATCTGATCTGTCGTGAGCATGTTCAGCACTTGACCACATATTCTGCCGATGTTCTTCCCAACCCGGCGTACAGTTGCACTCCCATCCCCCTCTTTAATTTATCGGGCTGCTGTTGAGCGAGTGAAGACACCCTGCCTCCATCTCTCTCCTGAGTCGTATCAATATTCATGGGTCTGCCGGGTGCGTTTGTGCGATGGCTGTCTCATTAGCCTTTGATCCCCTTGCGCGAGCCTTGTCGGAGCGTTGCTGCGCCAACAACAGAGCGGCGTTTGAAGTGCAGAGAGAACAGCTGCTTGCATTGATCTCCATATACTTTCTTTGCCATCCACATGCCCGTCCACAGACGCACAGATGCTGCCCACAGGCACATGAATTCATGCATCTACTGTAGGGCTACACTATGGTACAGTCTGACCTCAACACTGCAACTACTGCAGACGCACCCTGCTCACAACTGTTTTAGGGTATGAAATGATGTATATATACACATATATATCAGAAAACAGACGCCGATTAATCGATTTATCGAAATTAATCTGCAGTGATATTGATAAGCGATTAATCTTCCTTTAGACTTCTAATCTAACAACCTAGATCTAATATCGTTGAGTTTTGAACGGTTGGTCGGACAGAACAAGAACCTTGAAGACATCACATTAGACTCTGGAAACCTGAACTGACTTAACATTGTTCTGACATTAGATTAATTGATTTATCACGACAATTGGCAGATGAACAAATAATTGTTAGTTGCAGCCCTACAACGAATTGTATTAATCCTCAATAATAACCTGCAAGAGATTAAAGCAAATCTACAAACGATATGTCATCTTATTCTCGGCATGTAGTAGAATAAATATTTTACCCCAAGGTCTTATCAACAGGTTTTATGCAAAACAGACCATCCCTGAATTTTTCATGCAGGGAATAAAAAAAAACGCAGTTTGAGCCGAGATTACACAGCGAGTATTAATGAATGTGCTGAAAATTCACATTGAGCTGTTTTCTTTTGAGATAGAACCGGTAAACCACCAAATTATTATGCAAGTTGGAGCAAAGTGGTTTGTAACAGGCACTTATTTGCTACCACGAGGAAGTGGAGATGATGGAAATTACAGAATTACTTGAATAGGGAATATTTTAATCCCACAAATAGTCAACAAAGGCATTTGGTTTTTTGAAATGCATTTTACTGTCGAATCCACCTTTTCTTTGTGAATTACGAAGTGTAATTTTCTTCAAAAACCAGATGAAGCAGCCAAAATGACATGACATCATGTGCTCTGCAGCCACAGCACAGCTGCTGCTGCTGCTGCTTTGTGAAGACGCCACTGAAAAACACACGCTTTTTTTTCTTACTTCTTGAATTTTACATGAAATGCTGGATACATAAAACTCAGTTCAGATTACATATCAGACTCACAAGCCAGAGTGCTTTTTAAAAAAGACACTGAATCTCCAAATTACTGCAATCTTCTGCCGCGCATTTTGTTTTTACAGGACGATTCACTTCATCTGATGTAATATTAAGATATTTTCTGCTGTGCAGCCGCTGAGGAGAGGGTCGTCCAGCTAGTATGACATCATGACACCTGCACAAAGACAGCCCCTGCGCTAGTCCACTCAATAATTCTCCACTCTGGTCTGAGATGCTATCTGTTGCGCGGAGACCTCAGTTCAAAATGAAGACCAGGAGCTTGGCCGGGCTATTGTTCCCCTGAGGACAGGTTAGCCGATCAATACTGCGAATGTGCCTGATAACATTAGGCCGTCCTTAATGGCACTAATGAAGAGAGTGGTTGACACATACTTAGGAGACTTGGGTTGGAAAAACAGTCTGTTAGTGGCGGAGCTGGTTTGAGACATTTGTCACAGTTTAACATGTATTTTTAGAACTGCGGCTGCACAGGAAACTGTATTCATTCATTATTTCTCAGCATGTAATAAAAGATAAAAGACTGTTTATTAAATTACATTAAGATTAAAAGAGCATAACCCGGCAGGAGAGAACAGTAACAGGTGCATTTGTGCAGAAAGAACATTTTAAATCAATAATTTACTTGAAAATCAACACATGACAAAAGATGGGAGTTACAGCAAGCTTTGGTTGTGCACGTGCAAGTGAGAAAGAGAATAGAAGCTCACGGTGTTGTGTTCTGTTCTGCAAACCAACTACATACTGAAGAAAAGAACAGAAAGAGCATCTGAGCCTTTATGATTCAATCAACTCTTTTCTCTGTCCTTTGTAATGTCAGGTGAACGAGTCTGATTACAGGAAACGTTATCAGTCTTCAAATGTCACAGAATCTACATCTCAGCAGAATCGCTGCTGACATTTTGATAAATCAGACCCTATTTTGCACCATCTACACACACACACACACACACACACACACACACACACACACACACACACACACACACACACACACGCACAGTGTAAAGCCTTGTACTTGGCAGGATCTTTTCGCACACAGACTCACTTCTTAACACCCTCCCAGTCCCGACTGCTGCTGGTTCATGGTCCTGATTAAGGATAAAAAGAGGAGAGGCTCAGACGTGAGGCAGCAAGAAGTAACGTACCTCAGAGTGGACGTCTTGGTTCTTTAACTTCAGGAGGTGCTGGGATGCACCGCTGAGGCAGGACTGTCGGCTACTTCTTCTCCTCTTCTTTCCGTGTCGCTCCCGAGATGGAGACTCAGGAGGAGAGCTGCTCCTCCGCTGCCTCCTCCCCGTCTCTGGCTCGCAATGCTACCGTCTCAACCCCTCTCACTATCATACCTCCCTCCCGTGCTGACCCCCCCTCACTCCTCCTCTCCTCTTTTCACTCCTCCCCTTTTTCTAACCTGCTCCCTCTCGTCGCTCCCTTCTCAAACTCCAGGGTGACAAAGGAAATCAGGGCTGTAATCACTATAGTTTCTGCTACTTTGATGAAGTAGAAGCAAAATGTCACACAATTTTCCAAAATGCTAATGTAATGTTAGACAAAGAAAAAACTATTTTTGACACGAGAATCATGTGTTGATATTTTTGCCTGGAAAATGTGTTTTAGCAAATTAGCTGATTCATTTTCTGCTCTGTGACTAATTGAGTATTTGACTGATCCTCTCAGCTCGACTCTGGACTCAGACGATGGCCCACAAAAAGCTGAAATCGCTTCATGATACAAACAGCCGACAGAAAGAGAAGTCGTTAAACAGAGGCGGGGGAGATAGTGAAGGATTTTTAAGGACTACGACAATTGCATGGGGCTGGAAACTGAAATCTATAGGTTGGTTCTCATATCTTGTAGAGTTAGTGATCATATCTCATCACATCTGCTAAAAGTATAACATAGAGAGGCACATTGATTCTTTGGGTTGAATTATACGTCCCAGCTGTACATTTCCACCACTGATTTGTGAGTAAAGTTCATTTGTTAGCTGCCCTCTATTGAACTAGATTTGCGTCAGATGACCACTCATGGATTCCTCTGCACCGGCCCCAGCTCCCAGTCTTTCTCTCTCTCCCTTCGTCTCTTTTCCCCCTCTCTCTCCCAGAGAGAGCCCTCCACTGCCTCTGCCCCTGTTTCCATAGTGACACTTTCCCCGACTCTGGCTCGACATAATCAAGTGAACGGGATAGGGGTGGGGGTTGGCGGGAGAGGGAGCTGCGAGCGTGTGTGTGGTGGTGGTGGGGGGGAGGTGAGTTGTCGAAGGAATGGCCAAGATGAAAACGATAAAAAAAAGGGCTAACAGCGACAGATAAAGGAGCAAATAATGAATAAAGAAAACGTCAATAAAGATGGTTTGTCAGTGGCAAACTACTGTGCTCGGCTCGAGTCCATCTCTGCCTGGTGCTGGGTTCAGATCAGGTGCTCTGGTAAGCCCTGGCATATGGTTGAAATAATTATCTTGCTCATCAAATAACTGGATGGCCACTTGTGCTTTGTGACAATGCTCTCACCAGAGCAGAAATGGATCTGGGTTAGCGCAATTTAAATCAGAACGTGAGTGGTGCTCTGCATGATGTCAGGCGTAGATGGTGTAAACCAACTCAAACATAAAGTATAACATTGAGACCAAATGTGACAACGTGTCTGTTGATGGGTCCGTCATTCTTCAATAGATTCATGGCCACCAGAGGATGAATCCAGACTTTGGTGCGAGGCTTTTCCTCTAAAAATGTCTTTACAATAAATATCATGTAATGAGCAGCTGATTCCATTTTTCAAGCAACTTGCACCCTTGTGATCAACATGTTAGCATTAATGTCACGAGCATGTTAGCTTGCCGAAATTAGCATTTAGCTTTGGCCCGTCTATTCTTCCACCCACAAAGCCAAAATATCCCGAATACAAATGCCCTTTTCCGCCGATGACTTCATGTGGAGCCAGAGTTTCCGCAGTAGTGATTGTGGTGTGGACCAGCGGTATCATGGTCCTGCCAGTACACAAGCTTGACCAATCACAAGTCAGTCTCAGCTGTCAATCATGACATTCAACACAGTTATTATTATCAAATAACCAAACGTATCAGAAACATTAAACACTTCTACATCCTTGTGATAAAAACCCACTTTAAGTATTATTTGTGTATTTTGACTTGGAGGAGGCAGGGTTTATGACCTATAATGCAACCAGCCACCAGGGGGATATCAAAACACTTCAGCTTAACTTTAGTGGAGCCATCATGTCATCTCTCTTTCTATACAGTCTATGGTATGGCCACACAAGAGCCAACATGGAACTAACATGGATGTAGACTGTTGGGGAATAAAATTGATAGCCTTTACTGTGGGAGCCCTCTCATGAATTATATAACACCATTACAACACAGTGGACACATGAATTATATAAGTATCCAGTATGGACACAGATAAATGCCTTCATGCTGGTGGTAATTCATCAAGCTGAGCTGGTCTTCAACAGTGATGTCTCGCTATGACGACGAATTCTCAACAAAGCTGAACAAACACAGGTTCAATTTGTGGGATAACTATCGTACTTTTCTCTAAAAATAGCATCGAGTGTCCTCGGGAGGGATAAGAATGATTCTGTCGGTGCAGATCATCATTGTGTCGCATTAATCAGCATTGCATTGGATTACATCGACTGCTGTCCTTCCTGTGTGATCAACGAGCGGCAGCTGTATGACTTGTGAACTTTCTAATTCTCTATCGATTCCGGAGCTGTTGTGCTACTGCCTTCCTCCCCCAGTGGGAAGGTCAGATGGCAGGGTCAGCCGCTTGTGGAAGCAGTGAAGATTCAGAGTCACTATTAAAAAGGACACTTCTGCAGGGAGGACACTGGGGTATGAGGATCGAATGTTGGACGTTAACCGTCCCGTAAGGCTTACAGGATGTTTTTTCCGACCGCATGGCTCCTCTGCTGTTGTGGTCGTCCTCAAGGAAACACAAGATTAATTCACACCTCGGCCACCAAGAGCAAAATAAAATAAACAGCTCTTTATTGGTGCACTGGGAAGCAGCAATAAAGAGCTGGATATTGTGCCACCACTTTAGAGAATGTCTCATCTCTTTAACAGTCTCAAAGCATAAAAAAAGCAATGGGAGATTTTGGATGTTTTTGTTTCCTGTGGCACAAACAAAGATTATACATCTTAAATATGTATGTATATTTTGGAAATTATCTTTTATTTATTTTTTTGTAATGGTGCAGACGTCCAATTAAACGCAAGACATTTGTCTTCATTTAACTAAATTTTTTAAATATTATCTTAATTGTTCATCCTTTGGTGTTAAACTCATGAAATAAACATTTTGTATATAACGTTGACATAAAACTATTTTTAAAGATTTATAAATACTGAGAAACTATATTAAAACTATAAAGAAGTCATGTGCAGTTTTTTCTTGAGTGGAACATATACAGTACCTGTGCTTTGGTTGCCAAATTAATAATACATTTCTACTATTTTGGAGAAAATGTATCTATGAGGTATTATAACTATAATATTGTTGGACATTGTGCTGTTCAGTAAGTTCTCTAAACTGTAAACTTACAGGAAACAGTGATTTTTCTGCCTCGTAGCTGGGCACCTGAAATACTCTGAAGCCCGTGGTTTAGCCTGAGGATTGTTTTCGGATTCCACATTCTTAAACTTGGTATGAGCGATGACTCAATCTGTTTGAGTCACCTGCAACTAAGAGATGGCGACTGAAAATGTGCTGCAGTTGAGAAAACCTTTACAGGGTTAAACAAGGTGTGTGTTTGTGTGTACAAATACTGCAACAGGAGACAGCTTTTCTCCTGAGGCTCATGTTTATGAACAGCTATTGAGTGTTTTATTAGGGCTGCCTACCTGTTGTCAATTCTACATATTTGGAACAAGAAAATTGCACATCCCATCTCCGTGTGAAAGCTAGATTGGATGTTGGGCTTCCCCCGTAACTGCCATGTTGGCAGCATCCCTATCATCCAATTTGGTGATAGCTCTGCCAATAAAGGAGCGCTACCTGGCCAAGCACAAACTTGTCGGAGAGATTTATGTCTCTCTAACTCTAAATTCCAATCTCAGCCCGTTAGTTATCCCAGGCTTTAGTTTAGTTGGCAGAATGATTGACAGCCGGCTGATTGGGGTGCCACGGATTTCTGTGCCCTCAAGTCAGATTCTGGAGGGATTCAACCAATTACTGCTCAAGGGCATCAAGACAAGGTGCAGAGGGTTGATTCCGGTGCAGGTTGTACTCTAACCCCTCTTGGCGCTTGAGCACGCCAGAGGGTACACTAGGATGCGGCGGAGAAAGGAAACGCAAAGATTACGAAAAGACAAATCAGGCCTGGCAGGTTATGTCTCTTGTAATTGCCAGAAAAAGAGGGTTTCAAGGTTTCACTCTTAAGCAGGTGAAACAAAGGAAGAAGCCGGAGGTGAATGAAAAGCTTGTATCATTGTCAATTACTGAGTGTCTCTATACCACACTGCCAACAAGGGCTTGTCTTCTAGGAATTCCTTTATAGTTGTATTAGAGGTTTCCTCTATCAATGATAATACCTTCAAACCTATTATTCAACATAAACTACAATACGGACTACGTCTGTACTGATCTTACTTGAATCACTTCATCAGTAATTATTATACAGTAATTGAATTATCAATGGTATTCAAATATATAAACACAAGCTCTTCAGTCTGGCTTTTGAATGAGTGTGATTAATATCCATACTTTAAAAGTACCATATGTAACTTCGGCCGCTAAGAGTCTCTCAATCCATATAATAACTGACCATGAAATCATAAAGTTATACCGTGGGATCATGGGAGGCGATGTCTTCACCACCATTGCCGATGAAAATCTGTGAGTCAGGTGCAAATCATGTTCGTGGATGAGGTAATGTTTTAAAGTTCAAATCATGTTACGCAGCAAATACCGATGAATAATCGAACCAATACGAGTGACTAATACAAACAGTGGGAGGAAAAAAACTGTGCACATTTAGTAACAGTTTAAAAAAATAACACACAACATAATGTTAGCATGCAGTGTTGTGTTAAAAGGCAACGCAGCACATGCCACCCTGAGTTATTACTGTAGCTGGTGACATCAATTTAGAGTATTTAGTGTGTGTGTGTGTGTGTGTATGTGTATGTGTGTGTGTGTGTGTGTGTGTGATGCACACAGAGGAGAGCTGACACCTACTTGTAAATGATGTCTTTCATCTCTTGACTTCAGACGTGGCTGTCACCCACTTCCATTATACAGCTGGATGAAATGGGACACACAAGACAGACTGTGAGACAGGTGTGTGAGAACAAAGGGAGCTGGGAAATGTACGTGCACACATACACACTTGCTCATTGGACGTGTCATAATCGCAGAAACCGGGGAAGGATTTATTATTTTTCTACATGAACCTTTAACGTGAGATTTCAGGACAGATAATATCGAGAATGTCTCGGTGTGGAAAATGAATGAGCAGCACTCCCTCAACAAACACCACTGTGGTGCTCTTGAGGAAGCCACTTAAACCCCAGATCGCTCCAGTGGAGCTTTTCAGTGGCCAACAGTATCAGACTGCAGCTGCACTGAGCGAATGTCTGCATGAATTTGAAGCACAGGGCTGAAAACGCAGCCAGCGAAAACCCCTCCCTGGATATATTTCAAAGAAATCTGAATCTTGGCAGCACCCAGGGGGGATGACAATTCATTGAAGCCGAAGCTGCAATGTGTAAAATAAGAGTCCCTCGGGGAAATTAAAGTGTGATAAAACAAGACGTTCACATATTACAGTAATACAGCTCGACGTGGATATCCCAGTGTAATTCCTTTTTCCCCCTCTCCTATCAGAATCCCTTCTTATGTTTTCGGTGACAGCTCAGACAGCAGTCAGCAGTGACTGGAAATTGAAATTGTTTTTCACTGTCACCAAACTCCCATTTCCACGTAGATTTTCTGTTACTAGAATAATCCTCGGATGAATTTCATAAGAAATTCGCACTATGGACTTCTAGGTGCTGCATTTAATTCAGGGTTATATCATATTAATAAAAGACATAATTAGTCATACATCAAGCAAATATTAGTAGTGTAATTAGGGAGCGACCATGACAGCAATATCCTTGCTGCTGAAATCATGAGAACCTCTCCCCCTTTCTTTTGTCAGATTATCTTCATACTACCTGTTGGCAGTAAAGCTTTCCAGCCAAGCCTCTTATTTGCCTTTGTCAGGTCCTATAGGCTTCAGGCTGGCAAGGAAAGACTTAAGAATCAATTACCTGGTTGCAGAGTTTATTTTATTATTTATTTCACAGCGACTCTAAACCCCATTTGAATACTTGTTGGCAGCCATGCAAATACAAAATAAAGTGTGCTAAGAATAGTTTATAAGTGTCCTAGTGCTATTTGAAACGCATCTATATTTTTAGTAGATGTTTCACGCAATCTGAGAGTGCTTTAACACCTAACATGTTTGGGTCTGCCCTTTGGGCTTTGCATTTTAGACTAAATCAAAATAACAGGTGTAAAAGGTGTGACCTCGGTTAGTCCGACCAAAAGATGTAAGAGGTGGTCTCAGTCTACATCGAACCGAATCATACTTCTGTTCGTTTGCAATGTAAAAATATACGTTTTGGGGATAGCTAAAACTTTTGGACCAATTGCAAGAAGTTGAGACAGAATTAAACAACAGAAGAAGGAAAAGAAGCAGAACAGAAGTAAAAATGAGCTGTGGTACCCCATGGGGGAGGGGGGGGGGGAGGAGATGATACATTTAATTGGGATTAGGATTTAATTGGGACATTTAATAACTCAACTTGAAAATAGGCATAAAAATACAGAGACGTACGTTCAATTGAAGAAACACTAATGGCAAACGCGTCCCCATCTACAATCACACACTGAATCAATGTGTCCTTGACCATCGCAATGCTCCCGACAAGTAAACACAAAACTGGAGCAAAACAAAAGCTAAATAACTCAGTCGCATTATAGTGATATTGATGGATTTGGAATTGGAATGAATGGATTCCAGCTCAGCGAAATGTAGTTCCTCAGGAGCCCATAACTGCTGTTTATATTTTTTAACAAACCAAAACAATGTCCACAAGAAGCATAGAAATGTTTACTGGTTGTTTTACTTTGTCTTATTAAGGTTCCCATTAGCTAATACCAGCGGTAATCACTCCTCGTCCATGGTGCAGGCTGAGCTGAAAACACAATTAGACAAACCTATAGTAGAGTAACAGTTCACAGCACCTCGGGGCAAGAGTGTTAAATAAGTTTAACAGACATTTGCTTGAGGAGGGAGACGGAGGAGAAGGGGGGGGGGGGGGGGGGGGGGGGTTACTATTCACCGGCGAAACTGATCTTAATGAGAGCTGCATGTAGAGGAGGATAAGCAGCACTCTTCACCTTACATACCAAGACCGGGGCTGCTGAGACGGCTTCATTAAGCCCAGCAGACTATGGGCTGTCACTCCTGAAAACGGGCAAGGCGGCAAAGGAATGGGAAACAACAACACAGTAATAACGTTGACATTTACAATAGGCGTCAGATATCATATCCAATTTCTCCCTGCACACCCTTAATTCCTTTTTAATTGCTTTTCCGTGTTGGTTACGGGATAAGACTGTCTCTCTTCATTTAGTGGAGAGATGGGGAAAGTGTGTGTGTGTGTGTGTGTGTGTGTGTGTGTGTGTGTGTGTGTGTGTGTGTGTGTGTGTTGGCTGCTGCTGGTGATAGTGGAGGGGGCGGTCAGATGCTAAAGGTGCGGGGGTGTTGGTTTCAGGCCAGTTGCAAGGCCAGTTCTGAGACAAAATTAGTGGTCGTTTCAAACAAATCAAAGTGTTGAATCAAAGCTTCTTTTATTTATTTTTTAAAGAAAGAAGAGGAGCTTTGATTAAACACTGTAAAAAGCTGACTTCATTTAATGAAAGCAACTGAAGGATTAAATAAATGATGTACCATGATTACAGTATACACTGCAGCACGCCCTGCGAATGAATGTTTTCAGTTTCAAACACTGCGGTGGATTATGATTATGATGATACAAATGAGAAACAAATGGGAAACGAGAAGCCAAATTTGTTTGTGTGTTCATAGTGTTTTTGCCAGAAATAAGCATGAATAGGACCATTTGTAAATCAGCATTATTCAGTTTTATATTGTCAAATATTGAGACGAGGACCTATGGCATCTGGTAAATGAATCTGTGAATTTCGGAGGTGCTGGTTGGTGGACTTTAAACCATAGTATGCTAAACAAAGCTAATTATCTTATGGTTCCATATTTACCATATAAGACAGTGGCAAGACAGTGAATTAGCAAAACCTCAACGTAGTATTTCAATAATTAGCATAAATCTATACAGTTCTACCAAAAAGGGACAGAAATTACCAGAGAATGTGGAAACAGCCAGTAGCTCATTCCTCGTGCACCAAACTCATCAGGAAAATAGATTAGAAATGCTGGCTTGTTCGATATTTTTCCAAAGATTGCCCTGTAAGCCAAGTATCAGGTCCATCAAACTGCTGCCTGACTGACGGCGCAGCCCAGGGCACCACATAACTTGGCAACCCCGGACTTACTTTTATCCAGCAGGGTGTGTGGTGGTTAATCAAAGCCCATAATTTCCATAATTCATGGATGCCCATCTGTTTGCCACCTACTCCCATGCCCAGTGCAGAGTAAACAAATTCAGGAGAGGGGCCAAGGGGCTATTTAATGACAGCATCAGCCGTGGCTTGTGCAGCTATCCACACAAACACACGCCATATTCGAATCAATCCTTCAACGCAACTATAAATTATTCTAAACACAGTTGTTTAATCCATCTGAGGTGTGACATTTGCATCTTAATTCACAAACTCATCCCCATGCACACGGTGCACTTTTAGGAGACTTTCAGATAACTCATAAAATCTCAGATCTCCATGCAGACAGTTTCCCACTAACGTCTTGTCACACTATGGGATTGTACAGATTTTCCTCCTGATAACAATCTGACTACTTTGATGTTATTGGAAGCCCTGGGACTAAACTGCATGATTGAATCAGCAGAACCCCGGATAGAGAGAGAAGCCGATAGAGCTTAGAGGGAAGTTGATTAGCTGTATGAATCAGGGATAAAGTCTTACCTTCCAGACATTATATCAGTAGACCGGGCGATAAAGAACCAAATATGACGCTTCCCAGGACAAATTTTGCACTAGGATGGTTAAAAAGTAGTATTTTTATATATCTTACCTTTTGTTTTTCCACTAGTATTGACTGTAATTGGCGCAAAATCATTTCCGTGCTTGAATCTAAATGGTAACTTAAGCGTTTTTAATCCTCAAGCCTCCCACTGCAGTAGCTAAAAGATTTAAACTGGGTAAAACTGTTGTCTTTTAATGGCTGGAGGTTTGGCTGATGCCTGCGTGCTGGGAGCTGCTGTCACTTCCTTTCCCTAATGAGATATGGTATAATACATCAGCAAAAGTGACGCCTGCAAAAAAAAGGCTCACCATTAAATATAATGATGGCACCTTATAAACATCAGGAGACAACTGGAGTTTTAAAAAAAAAAAAACTTAACAGCATTTAACGCTACAAATCTTCAAGTGTGGTGTGGTGTAAGAGGGTCACAGATGTAATCAGAGCCCCTCTGACCCAGCTCTAGAGCTCCATTTAAAGTATTAGACCTGGAATACACTGGGGGGAGGCTGAGGACAAATACCGTTTCTCACAAAGACACGTAACAACCAAAGTTCTCCAACTCTGTAAAGTATCAGAAAGTGTTTCCCCAAAACTTGAAAATAAATCTGAAACAGGGCCTTATTCGGAGAAACTTCGATTCCCATCCAGCTTGGCAGGAGTCTGTCTTCGAACACAACGCCGGCTGGGCAGAGAGCTGGGAGTGATTCTGACAGTTACAAGTGTTGTGAGTTGCAGGTAAAGAACCGGCTGTGGGTCAGCGTCCTGCCATTCAGCAACATATAAAAAAAATGGAGGTGTTTTTTATCCTTCATAGATGCAGAGAAGGTCATCCCTGCTTTTATCTTTCTCGTTTAGACAACTGCAAATGTCACCCTCACGTCTCGGGCTTGTTCAGGACGCAACAGATGCGACTCAGTGCCAATTCTTAAGCACTCCCGGAAATAATAAATCTAGTTCTTCCTAATGCTGGCGATTCATACTAAAGGTCACTCTTCCAAAAAAATCAAGTTCAACGGAATTTGACATGACAAGCGATCTGCTCGATGGTTTTCAAACACAGAGGCAAGCTATGCACTAGACTGTACATTATGAATTTGAACTTTGATATCCAGGAGCTATTATTTGCTAAAAAACATGTTTCTGTGACATTGTTTTTGTTGTATTGAAATCAGGACCAGTAAATGTTAAAGGCTGCAACTGTAAGGGCGGTAGAAATGTGTGAAAGTAACCTGGTACAGTCCAGTGGTAAGGCAAGACAGGTGTCATCCCAAAAAGTGAGCGTCCGCCAGGGAGTGAATGTGTTGAATGTGTTATATTTATATATATATATATATATATATATTATATTATATTTACAGGTAAAAGCACTGGATTGGTAACAGAGCAGGAGGAAACATGCAGAGTCATGAGGATAACTGCTTAATTTTATATCTCCCCATCCATCAATCATGGGAATTACAGTCTAGCTTCCAAACAAAAAGACATAAGCTACCAAACACATCAGAAACAATAATAATGCTTTGAATCAAATAGTCTAAATATCAGATAGATTTACTTTAATCATAATTATAAAGTTAAGTGAGTGTACAAGTTATGACTGCGGGGCATGAGGGGAACCAACACACACACACACACACACACACACACACACACACACACACACACACACACACACACACACACACACACACACACACACACACACACACACACACACACACACTAACATTATGTCAACATAAACAACAGTTAGCTCAGCTTGCTAATAGTTTCTGAGTAGCTCCAGTGTGTTTGTGTCATACCTGCTCTGTCCTGTGTTAGCCTCTTCGCAGCTGTTAGCCCCTGCTAGCTACTGGCTAACTTCTGCAGCTCACTGGCTCATGTCCACGTTGTTGTCCTTTTTAGGTCAAATGACACACACGTTTAATGACGCTCAGTTTGTCTCCAACATCACAGACACCAAACAAACACACGAGACGTCCACGTGTTGTTCACTCAGGTGCTGCGGAGGGTGCGTTTGATTTGTTGTCCCAGGTCACCAACTTTAGTGATGTCATTTACACCGGACAAGCACGAATGATAAATGGTTCCACAAGGATTCAAACACTGTTTTGTGGTTTTTGTTTTATAATCATTTATTTACATTTTGATTTTCATGCCTCCTTCATCATCATCATCATCACCATCTCTTCTTTCATTTATGGGTCCGATGTCCTGGAAATTAGAAACTTGTTAACTGTTTAGAAATGTTCCTTTAATTTAAAATGAACCAAAATTGTTTGGATTTAAAAAATAATTGTCAACATTGAAATCAATCATTCTGTATACAGGATGTCAAGTTGTTCTAATTTATTCCCGACACCATGCAGGCGTAGGGGGGGGGGGGGGTGCACGAGGCTGGGTTCTGGAGGAGGACACTGAAACACTGAAGGTTGGGGTAGTGCCTAACTGCAAGAACTTCATTTGTAAAAGTTTTGTATCAACGTCTAGTTTTAAGACCTCAGTTATTCTATATTATTGCTTTTTGTGAGCTGACAGTTACAGGACAGGAACAGCCATCGTGTAGCAGGTTCTGTGGACCTGGTTTCTGGACTCTTGGTAAGACATGAGGACATCTACAGTAGCTGAAATCTCAGCTCGTGCTCCTTTGTAAGAAATGGGAGCTGGCTTTTGTCAGGCGAACAGTAAAACATCCATAATGCTCAACAGAGGCATTCTTTTAAGGTTGCAGAGGCAACAAAGTGGTCAACATAGTACATGGTATATATAAAACTAATATTCATATTTTAGTTTGAGGTGTGAGGTAGTTAGAGGGTCTAACAAGTGTCTATTTAATGCTTTGTAGCTAATATCCATGAGATATAAAAAAAAACCTGCATTTATCACTGTATAGCAGTTTATTCATTTGTCATTTCTGTCAATATATTTGATTCATTTCATGTATTTTACATTATTCTTCAATTTGATCTCAATGTCTTTCATACACAGTGGCTGAATGAAAACCAAAAGGATAAATGGTAAGTAGTAAGAGCTAAAAACAAACACAGAAGCTGAAATAAGAAACAATATTGTGTCTTTTTTGAGCGTAGCGTTAATGCATGTTAGTGACGTTGGCTTCATGACGTTGGATGCATGTAAACACTTGAGTGTTTCAGCATTATGCTACAAACCCAGTGGCTTGAAGTTGCCCCAGTTTGTGTCTCTCATTCACTCTTGTGCATCTCTCACGTCAATACAAACTGGAACTAGAGCTGAGACAT
Source organism: Verasper variegatus (assembly GCA_026259375.1). Classification (NCBI taxonomy): domain Eukaryota; kingdom Metazoa; phylum Chordata; class Actinopteri; order Pleuronectiformes; family Pleuronectidae; genus Verasper; species Verasper variegatus. The sequence continues at coordinate 7,415,101 of CM048058.1, forward strand.
TAACCATGAGCCGGCAGAGACGACACATCTCCTTCAGTTACGAACCAGCGCTCATTGTGTTGTGTCTCGCAGCTAAAACAGCTTTTATCCCCTAATTGCTCTGTGCTTCCTCGTCCCAGTAATTCTGTGTCTTGAATTATCCCTGAGCCGTGACATTTTTCGAAAATAGCTTTCAGAACCACTTGATGGCTGTCTCCATAATGGCTCCATCATCTCATTTGGATATGCACGTTCACCCAGAAGCAGCACCGGCGACACGGCCGGAGACAATTATTGGCAAAGTGTCTGAGGGGGAAATAAGATGCTGGTAAATGTATTGTCAGGTTTCAAAGCAACAGGGATGTCATGTACATCCATGATTGATGTTTTCTTTTCTGCTCATATACACTGTTCTTTAACTAATGTCAACAAGGCAAAAAGGGACAAAACTAAAACCCAATGAATTATAACATTATTAGCCTATTAATAGGAGTCCAACTAAAACCAATCACACAAAGCATGCACACAGAGCTGCCTATTGAACAGCAGCATTAGAACCTAACCCCTTTAACACTCTGCATATTATAGACTTCAATCTACTTTGAAAAAATAGACAAGACTGATGTGATATCAGTTACAGTTTTTCTTCTAGTAAGGCATGCCGTTATTCAAAAGAGATACTTGACGTGACTTCCTCCGGGGGAACCTCAGCACTGCAGAACAAACACCGGAGCGGCAACCTTCACACCGGAGCCAGGAATGCACTCGTGTTATTTAAGCGTTAGCAGAACAAACTCCAGCTTCTTCGCATGTGTTCGGATGAAGCTCAGGGAGAATCCGTCAGAAATGAAATCCTGGATGAGCAATTCAGGTTTGTGAACGGGTTTAGAACAGATTGCACCTGTGCACAAATCATATCAACGCCAGATAAACCGATTCAAAGTGTATGGCACTGAAGTCACGCATGCACACACATTTAGGTTAGTGTACATGTTATCCCTGGTTTGGGCATTTGTGTGCATGTCACTATTGATATATATATATATTTTTTTTTTAAGATTGAATATATTTTTGTACACATTTACAATTTGTTATTCACAAGTTATTTAAGTATAGACTTAATCTGAATAAGCTGCGTACATATTTAAAAAGTACATTCATCTAACTATGAATGTTTATTTTTTTAGACTAGCTTTGGTTCATATGAGACATCTTTAGTTGGTTAAAATGATAAAAGTCAGATGGAACAAACGAATACTGTGTGTGTGTGTGTGTGTGTGTGTGTGTGTGTGTGTGTGTCCCTGCTCGATGAACACAGTGAAACATGTCTTGGCCAACACCGTAAGTTGCACCTCAGGTAAATACACTGGGAGCTAAAGTGCTGAGGCTTCGTCACAAAACAATATGAAAACGAACAAAGACAGAAAAAAAAAACCATCATCTGGGAGCAGGACTAACTTTCACACAGTTAACTTTCAGCTGGCTAAATAATATGTTTTGTCACCACCCAGTGGTCGAACAGAGTATTTTGTCATTGTTGGCAACATTTTTCAGGCTGAAGAAAAAGCCACAGTTTCACAAAAAATGTCAAGAAGCTGCTGAATTTACTTTGTGGCCCAGTTTTATGGGATGAGTTAATATTTGTCAACAGAAAATCTATCCATCCATCCATCCTTTATCTATACAGCTTATTCTTTGATGGTCGTAGGGCAGCTGGAGCCAGTCCCAGCTGACATCGGGCAGGAGCTGGGGTACACGCTAGTTGCCAGGGTATCGCAGAGCCAACATACAGAGACAACAACCACTCACACTCACTACAGCTCATTCAGAGTCTCCATTAACCTGCATGTCTTTGGGCTGTGGGAGGAAGCCAAAGAAAGACCTGTGAGACGACTGTGTTAACCACTTGCTCACTGTGCCATCCCTCAACTTGAAATAGGATGTAAATTGTTTGTTTAAATCAATTCAAAAAAGTAAATTCATGTTGTAAAACGGATCAAGCCATTGTTGAGTTACACTGACATCGGTCTCCGTGACAAGGGATCACCTGATCACCTGAATACTAAATCAATATGGCGCATAGTGTTCAGTAGCTACCTTGAGTTTCTTTTTAACATTAGACCTGTTGACGTCTGGTTTGAAAACACCAGAGTAAGGCAATCAGATGTGGCTACGAGTTATAGCACAGGTGTGACGTCACGGTTTGTGCATGCTCATGCATACCTTCTTTTTTGTCAATGCTTACATGTTTACATGTGTCCACACTTTGCATCCTGAAACTCCAGTTCCAGTTCATGATTGACGACATTAAAAAATAAAAGGTTTTTCCTCCTCGAGCCTCCGTACCTGACAAGAAAATGTCTGCTGGCTTGTTTGTTTTTTTTAAGGAGTCTTCACTCACTCAGATTAAATGCTTGCTTGCAAATGGGTTTTGACATCAGTTGGAGTGTCCATGTAAGATGGAGGAGGAAGAGGCAGTGCAAAAAAAGATGCAAAACAGATCAGACTTGTCTTTCCCGATATCACACTGATCCTCCACAGGATGGTGCTCGCTGCAGTGCATTAATAGGGGCAGTTCAGCAGATTATGTGGTCACTCCCAGTTAGAAAACAGTCCAGTAACACCAGGCTGAAGTATGATGGTCCCCTGGGTCACACGTAGATCCCCTCGGGGTTGAGGCTGGAGGAGATGGTGTTTTGCAGAGTGCGGAGGTCGCTGGGTAAGAGACGTGACGAGCCCCGTCTGTTCAGGGAGCCAGACTCCACCTCTGAAACAGCAGAGGTTTAAAATCCAAACATAAAACTGATTTTCCCGCTTTAACAGAGGACGAACAACAGTAATTCAAACAGTCAGACATGTTATTCTTGTGATTAAAGACTCTGCCTTTGGTCTTTTTGCAATTAGTTTCAGTAACGACTCACTATTACTCCAGTTTTATTAATTTCACGTCCGTAAAGAAGCTGCCAGGTGTTTTCTACATGACAAAAAAACATTGTCTGGGATTTTTCTTTTGAGAATTAAAATGATTTATTTTCTTTTTGACTCACTGTGAAACTCACTGAGCTTCTCAGAGGTGCTGGTGATTAGTTCCATGTAACAGGGTTATAGACATAAGCTGCTGTGACTGGCCTAACCTGTAATTCACAGGATGACCACAAGGCAGCACTGTGCTCATACACATGTAAAACCAATATATAGAGTACCTCACTCAGAATGATGATTGATCTTACTAATATATGTGTGTGTGTGTGTGTGTGTGTGTGTGTGTGTGTGTGTGTGTGTGTGTGTGTGTGTGTGTGTACGTGCCAGTGGTGTTGTCCTCTCCTGCAGGTTGAGCAGGCAGCACAGTGACCTTGGTACCAGTCTGCTGAATGAACTGCTGCAGGTTGACCTGTCGCAGCTCTTTAGTCAGCTGTTCCAGCTCCTGCTCTTTCTCCTGCGCCGTAAAGAAACAGAAAAGACACCAAGACAACAGACAACAACAGTATTACATTTAAGGTCATTTTGAAAGGTAGTTTTCTTGCTGTAGGTGTACCAGCCCCCTAGTAAATTATCCAGAAAATGTCGGAGTGACCCCATGTGACAATACAGCAGCAAAAATGTCAGAAAGTATTCACAGCAAGCGAGTGGGTGTGATGATGACATTTCTAATAAGCAACAGATGAAAAACAAGAAGACTACATATATCTCAGGATGTAAAAGAGGCATCATACATGCTGAAGACGCAGGCGAAGATGTCAACCTTAAAAGAGGACGAGATTGGAGATCATTTATATGTCAGATCCTGCCTCCTGCATGTTCTACCCAGGTGCCACCCCTCACCAGAGATTTTCCTGTTGCTGCGAATGCATCTGACCCACACACATCTCCTGCTGCTGTTCTTCCTATGTGAAAGACAAACTCCAGAAAATGTCCTGACCCAATTTTCAGGCCATTTTCCTGGTGCAGGAAAATGGCTGCTTTCACTCTAATCTGCATCTTTTATGTGAGGAAATGAATAAGGTATCATTCTCTGCAGAAGCCTGAGCCCAGTCGAGACGGCAACAGAGAAACTTAGCTGCCGGATGGTTACGCAACTGCAGGCGAGGGATTGTGTTCTTATTCAGGCCCCTCTCTAATCAGGCGAAGAATGCTGGAACCCCCCCTCGCTCCCTTTCCCCCCTCTCATTACCTCACACTTCCCACACCCTGCTGGACCTCGCCGGCACATACGGCACTTTAACTCATACTAGGGCGCATGCAGCCAAAAAGATCCACCTCGCATCCCCGCAAGCCAGAGATTAAAATTCGCTTCACTGCCCACGGTTTAATGAGCTTAGATTTCCACAGTTCCACCTGGTTGCCGGGTACAATTTTCACACTGCGGCGCCAAACTTTTGAGTTAGTACTTTAAAACATTTTTCTGAAATCAGACAGCAGCAAACGGCTAAAAGGTGCAGAAAAATGTATTGTTGAGGTTACAGCGCTAATAAAACTGAATAAAACAGGAGGCAGGAGAATCGGAGCTGACCTGTATTCTCTTGCCTGACTGGCCAAGTGAGCGTTCCAACGCCCTGCAGCTGCTCTCCAGCCGCGCCGTTTGTTGGCTCTGCGTCTCCAGCTCTGCCCTCACTTTCTCCAGCTGAGCTCGCACCTGAAACGCAGCAACAACTTTTCTAGAAGGAAGTGGCCAAAGGTGACTCACACATCCTCCATCGTTAAACATGCTGGAGGACTCTGATGCTTAAAGTTGTTTAAAGTTGAGTTCCCTTAAGATGGAAAAAAAGAACATAGAGGAAATCTCCTGTTACATTTGTATTGAAAAAGAGAATTGTTCCAGCCACTGTATGAGCCACATATGTAGGGATTTGTTTTTAATCAACCAGTTAAAACCATTTAAATGCAACAGTTCTGCCACTTTCTACCTCCACCTATGAGGTTATGTTTGTTTGTTTGTTTTGCCGGATTATGCAGAAACTCCTGGAACTATTTTCCACGAACCTTAGTGGTATGTGTTAGGGATGTGTTTATGGCTCCGGGAAGAACCCATTAAACTCTGGTGCAGATCTGGATTCCTGCATCCTGGCAGATGCAGGAATTTTTTTAAATCCCTTTCTTAAACAATGTTTTTTCACCTTTTCTCCAGGGAATAGTTCATGGACCTGAAAAGTCAGGGTGACTGATATTGGTGTGCAATTGGGTGCGGCTTGATTGAATTTAATTAAAGGGGACTATTTAAGGGGATTTCAGGGGACTATTGGGCCTTAGCAGAGGTATGCAGTCGACTTAGAGCTTTCTAGTCTGCTCTGTCTGGAAGAAATCTCCCTGTGGCTAATTTAGCAGATTCTGTGCAGCTTAGGTTTAATAGTAATTTCTGCAGGACAGACAGTGAGGGGCTCCACAGCTGTTTATGTGTTGAGTTTGCATGTTGTTACGAATGTTCTGGAAGCTTCTACCTCCTCCTCGTTGACCTTCTGGTTGAGCTTGGCCTCCTGCTGCAGCCGCTCCTGCTCCAGGCCTGATTCCATGCTCTGTGCAACACACAGATGATAAATACAGACAGCCAGGCGTGAAAATCATCTTCGCAAACTACTTTCTTCTGCTTTTTATGCAGGAAATCTTCAAAATCCACAGTGAGATTGTACAAAAAGAAAAATACAGAAGGTTTCCCTGCTGTTTTATGAATCCAGTGGAATCAGAACGTTTCTTTTCCGATGCCACGCTCACCTGTATGCGCGTTATGTACTCTAAAAGCTGGGCCTCGCAGTCGCGTACACGGCCCTGCAGCTCGGCCAGCTGCTGCCGGAGTTGCCGCTCGCTCTCCTGCTCGATCTGCAGCTCGTTCTCCCAGAATTCCTCCTCCTCCATCTCGGCATCGTTCCTCCTCACCTGCTGCTCCAAAAGCAGCAGCTCCTCCTCCAGATTTTCTCCCTGGTGACAGAGAAAAAGATTTCATTTGGAAACTTGCCCCAAAGAGAATATGAAATACTCGAGAGATGAGATGAGAAATGCTTGATCTACGGTCTAAAAGCTAATAGATTTGAGGACATGTGGGTTTAGAGTTTTCTGTAAGTAAAAGCTCTGGCAGCTGTAGTTTGTCTTTACTTCATTGGCCTCGCCGGCGGCCTCCTCCCAGTCTCCCAGCTCGGCCTCGCAGCCCAGCAGACGGCTCTCCAGGGCCTGGAGTTTGTCTCTCTGCAGCTGCACCAGCCGGCTCAGCTCTCTGGCTGGACTCCCAGGCACAGATGCTACTCCACCACCTCCAACTCTGCTCAGGCTCAGGCTCACACTGCGCTGCTGGGGCTGTTTGGCTGGATGGATGGATGGGTAGGTAGGCGGGAGACGAAACGTTTGTTGATATGCAGAAAAAGAGAGGGAGGAAGGGAAGGAAATAAACCATGAATGAAACCAGTATGAGTGATAGACAAAATATATAAAACACACAAACACAGCACTCTACCTTCAGCATCTCTGCTTCTCCCAAATATGTCCCGCAGACCCTTGGCCCCTCCAGTGAAGGTCAGAGATTTGCGTTTGGGTTCTCTTCGTTTTATCGAGTGGTCCGACCCCGACGGCCGGAACTTGGCCAGAGGCGGGAGGCTCTGCCGGTAGAAGCCTCGCTCCGGGACGCGACCCTGCCCGTCGGAGGCGGGCCGCTCGCTGACAGACGGGCCGGTTCGTTGGAGGATGAGCTGCACGTCACTGGCATACTGACCCCACTTGTTGAGGGACACCACAGGGTTTTCATTTGGAGCCAGGTGACGCTCTGTATCCCGCCATTTCTCGATCAAAGTGTATCTGCCAGTGCGACCTGGGGCAAAAAGGCCAATGAGAGCAGCTTTCATGCCAGACACACACACTCATCTGGCTTGCCAAGTCTATTTATTGGTGCACTGCTCACCCTGGTTCTGCATTTTAATCTTTTTTGCAGAAACATTTTAAGATAGTTGGTCTGATTAGTATCTTCACATAAACAATCCTAACAATAGATTATAAAACATTCAATCTTCAAACCACAGTAATAATACTGTAATTTAATATAGTAATTTTCAATTTTAGTTTTTACAGAAACCAATACTTCTCTAAATTAATCAAAATTAATCACTTAGATCCACTCATCTTCATCACTAAATACTACTATTATGAAGTGACAGGAATAACTGTTAAGGATTCTCTTTAGGGATGATAAAGCCTATGACTGTTTCATAAAGCCTATGACTGTTCTCATACATGTCCAACACAAGCTTCTTTGTTATAGTTGCCATTTCCTTGGAGGTCCCTCTGACCTATGGTGTCCCACGAGGATCTATTTTTGGCCCACTTGAACACACTAGTTGGAAATGCAACTTTCTTCCTTTTTATGCAGATGACACAAGATTTATGGTGGTAAAACATTATTTATAAAATGGTAAATACTAAGCATGCAGCTAAAAACCTTGGCTCTTCAATCATGTTTTGGAATTTTTACAAAAGTAGTTGCTTTTCTTCTACAGTGACGAGAAATAAAATAGACAAAACTCTTTTACAACTCTCCCACGCTCGTGCACCGTGGGCAGATTCAAAGAACTTCACCAGTATAGTGAAAGAACTTTACAGTGGGAAGACTCAACACAAACACTGACTGTGTCGGGAAAAGGACTTGGTTCAATGGTTCACGGCCCCTTGTGTGTGTTATTGTGTGTGTTCGCCTTCATTCTTGTGTGTACACATACAGATAACAGCTTAACACTGCCCATTGCACCTTCACCCTCGTCTTGCACAGTAAGTGTCCTCGTAAAAGAGGCACATTCATCACCACAGCCGGCCATTCACATCAAAGTGGCCTGGGCTGGACAAAAGGCACAGGGGACACAAAGGACAGTGAAAGCCATAACTCCTGATACACTGTCACTGTGCATGCTCCTTTTAGCTCTGAGGAAAAACATCAATGACTTTAGTGAGAAATTAAGCGCTAAATCTGTTTTAAAAAAAAAGATGTCTCTCAATTTAAAGAAATCATCTCCTCATTGACTTCACAAAGCTTTACGCACAGCACAATCCATGTGATGACAAACAGAAGCAGAGTTTCAACTCGTTTCTCTGCAAACGAACAGAACATGTCAATAAAGCAGCATCTGCAGTCGGGCTCATTTTGTTTTTGTGCAGCCCATTTGTGGTGAATCTCTCTTTGTGCCCTCAAGTCACTTTTCATTTTCATGCAATTTATCATCTCCACTATGTCTGACAACCTGCCCGGGCCAATATTGGACACAGTCCACATCACAGAGTGTCCCCATTGGGATCTCTGTGGGACGACATATTATTTGCACTGTTTTTTGGCATTAAAAGGTAAGATGGAGAAAATTTCATCTATAACCTACTCCTCTGTGGTGGTGGTGGTCTTTGTCCAGTTATCAGTTTGCCTTTTGGATTCTCCAAGACCTTGGTGTATTTATATTGGGCTGTGAGTTTCCTACCAAGTTACCAATACTTTATGTTAATATCTCACAATCCTCTATTAGATTTTAAATCTGCCACCAACGAACAAGCGACATATGTAAAAGGAGTTTAGATCTTACCGATGGCTTGTGCCAGGGCAATGACCACTTCCTGGCATGTGGTGAACTCCGTGACCCCACACACGATGCGCTGCACTCCGTCCACCCACACTTTCAGCTCCATGGCCTTCATCCAGAGGCCCTCATACCTCCACACCACTGCGGGGCGCTAATGATGATTTAATGTCCATCCTAAAAGAAAAAAGAAATTAAGATTTGTTCAAGGCTTGTAAAGGGAACAACCTTGATGCTGCATCAAATATTATCACACTAAGAATAGGTTAGATAACTTAATAGTGACCAGCACAGAGAGTTTTAGCATCTTTCAGCTCATTGTTTTGGTTGTATGGCAACAACTGCGTGTTACCAGCCTCAGTTAAAAAGCTCAAAAAACCCACTGTGCACAATCTGTAAAACAATTTTTTTGTAAAGCATTAACACAATGTGATCATATTGTCACAATAAAAACAAAATTTCCAGAGCCTCACATTTCGTCAACCTCCAGTTTCTGTTAGGTAAAATAAATAAATCATCCAAACACACACAAACTACACAGTTGTGCAGAGCGACACCGGCCTTGTGTAAAGCAACAACACAACAACTTGCAACACTTGTTCTTTTGAGGCAGTTTCCTGTAGCGCCGCTGATAAATGAATGCAACAACACACTTGTGGTGCAGCGACTGCGACCGTCTAACAGGCCCCATTCGATGTATTTTTCATTCGCCGCTGTCGGTGCGGGGGCTTACAGCAGTTGCATGCACGCAGAACGAGAGCCATTTCAAACTGCTGACACAAGCACGTCAGGCAGCGAGGCAGTCATTACGAAGCTGGCAAGGCCACGGCAGCGGGGCCAGAGCAGCAGAGCAATGAGGGAGCAGGTGCCTAATGCTCAGACTTCTGCAACCCTACAGGGCGGCAGCGCTCTTTTTTCCTGACGGGGCCATCAGCTCCGCTCTGATCCTTGACTTTCATATGGCTTCAGGCATCCCTTATTACAATTTAGGCGCCTTCCATCTTTATCACAGCTGGAATGGGACTCCAATCTCTCCTGCTATTTAGCTCCCGCTCCCCCCTCGAGGCCTCCTCCTACGGAGACCGCATTACATTGGACGCTCCTTGGCATCTGGCGAGGGCAAGGCCTGCATTTGGTGCGAAGCAGGACGATTTGTAACCGTAGACAGGATACTGCAGGATGCATCTGAACCCAGACACCTGTTTACAGCCCAGTAAATGAGACTATTACCCTGAATACAGCTCGGTGGGACACAGAATAGAGGTGGACGAGAAAGGAAAGGAAGACAAATCACTCTGGAGGGGCAGATGGATAAACAAAGAAGGCAAGGTGAATGGAAGGAGGAGAGGGAGATTGGGGGTGGTCTAAAGAAAGAGTGCAACATTACAGCAGCACAAATATAAACCCACAGACAAAATACCTTAAAGATACAGTGTAGAAGTATTGTTTAAAGTTTTTTAAGGTGTTTCTGATCAAACTGAAAAATCTCTAAATAGAATCTGACATTAAAAAGATGCTCTCATCAACAGTGTAGCCAACATGTGTCCAGGGTGAAGCCATTGTTTATAATCTGAATCTACTCTTTACTGGAAATCAGACCTCTGTGTATTTACAGCTTGTTAACAAACAGCTCTGAGACACGGTTCTGTTAAAACCCACAGTGTCCAAACAGATGATGTGATGACACTCTCCGCTTTCACAGCTGAGGTCGAAATGTTGTAATACAGTGTTTATTCAATGACGAGCGATATCCAGAGCACACTCATCCAGCAGGAAGAGCCAGTTCACACAGGCTTGTAAACCTGATTCCCTCTATGTGCGCACACGCACACACACAAACACACATCTATGTGAAAAGTCGTACTCAAGTCGCTCACACATCTGTAAAACAATTAATAGAAACTTGTCATAAAATCTTAGCTGAATTGGTTGTACTTCACTAAAATCCAAATATTGTACTCAAGAGAGAATCTAACATTCATATGCTGATGAGTTAAGGTGAAAGATTTAAGCTTTAAGCTATGAGAGACTCTGCTTCAGTCAACCAATATAAATTAGGTTGAAAACTAGAATTACAGCCCTAAAGAGACACACAGCCTGGTAACTGGTTGTGTGTCTCAGCCAGCCAGTGCAGTTTAGGTCTACATAAAAAAAAAAAATTCAGACTAATAGGAGATCAATGCGACCTTTGACCTTTGACCACTGAAGTCTAATCAGTTAATCTTTGAGTCCAAATGACAACGGGTCAAAATAGAAGGCAGACTTAAGATATCATGTTCAAGAGGCCACCAACATGCTTTGTGTGACATGACCTTGACCTTTGACCACCCAAACCTAATCAGTTAATCCATGAGTCTAAGTGAGGAGGTGTCGTGAGGTCACAGTAACCTTGACCTTCAAAATCAAATCAGTTTATCTTTGAGTCCAAGTAAACGTTTGTACCAAAGGTGAAGAAATCCCCTGGCCTCGGTGTTCCTGAGATATCATGTTCTCAAGGCAAACAATTTCTTTTGTGAGGTCACTGTGACATTGACCTTTGACCAACAAATTCTTATCGGCTCATCATTAAATCCAATTGGACATTTGAACCAAATTTGAAGAAATTCCATCAAGATGTTTTAAAGATACTGTGTTCACAAGAATAGGACGGATAGACTGAGGCGTTACCAATAACATAACGCCTCTATCCACTGGCTCTAGCCACTTAGTATAAAAATGGTAAATAAGTCACCTTTGCCACGAAGGTTACAATGTCTATTTAATAGAAAAATCAATGCAAGACATCTTCAGCTGCAAGTGCAGACATGTGGAAACAACACATATAAAAATAGAAGACATAAGGTCAAACCGACCACACTAATAACTTTCCTTTCTTGGTCAGTCAATGGTTAGTTTTCCCTCCTCGACTCGTTCTCACTGGCCCCTTGGCACAAATATCACAACATATGTTGGGAGATGTTTGATTTTATCAGAGGTGGCATACAGTACAGTGCCATAGGAGCAGGCAGCTGTGCAGGAGCAGATGTTCGGAGGTTGCAAAGCGGAACCGAAGCAGATCTATATGATCACAAGCTTTGATCCCTTTCATAGCTGCGGAGATGCTCTACACGGGTGACTCCGGTGAAAATCAAAATCTGATTCCTATAAGCTACGGTGAAGGGGATATAGAAGCTTTGACGTCAGAGAACAACATGCACCACACTGGCATCAGACTCAATGTCAAACTAATCGAATTCCTTGCTCTGCAGCTCAAACAACACAGCTACTGAAGTCTGTTTCCTTGTGGAAACGATCTTCGATTTTCTTTACCCAGCTAATAACTTCCAACACTCGAATCATTAGGACACCGTCATGCCTGAACCACCACTGCTGCTCATTTCACCCCCCATTGCTGTTATTGTGCTACGTTTGCTTATATTTTCTACATACTATTTCCACTTTCTCTCTGGTTATGACTTAGATCTAAATTCCAGTTCCTTTGAAGCCCCCACTGCCACAGAGTGGATAAATAAATCACACAGGCTACATGGTGCGTACACACAAATTAGCATGCTTCGAAATGTGTGCTTCTATTTTGGTTCAGCCTCACTTTAAATGTAAACCTCCATATTTAGCGACGGCCCCGCTCACTGAGCTTCACATTTCCACACTGGTAAGTGACCTCAGAACCTGCGGGAAAGGTGCTGGAGCTGCTGGTATTTCCTTTTCCATTCGTCACAGTTTAATAAACAGACTCATCCCTCCACATTCCTACTAGTAAACATTTCATAGAGAATCCAGGACGGAGTTGGTCTCTTATGCAGGAGAGTCAATGACCTTCAGCAGAGGGGACTATGGTTGGATTGCCAATACATTTTGTCCAAAGATTCATGTTCCCCTTCCACCAAATCAAAAAGTCAAGTTTTTTCCAAAGATGTCTTTTGTCATTTTAGGTAGGTCGGAATCAAAATCTTTCTTATACGTTTGTTTTTTTGTTGCTATAAAAACATTGTGATCGACAGCTGAGACTGGCTCCAAATAATGTCACTGCTTCAAGACGGCAGCAACCACATCCAGGATATTTTAATACTGTCATGCAATAGCAAGTTGGTCTGTAACTAAGCAAAGAGCTGCTTCTTCAGTAGAGGAGATAGAGGCAGAGTTGGTCGAGGTTATACGAGAAAGGATTTGGAAAGATACAGTGTGTCTCTGCTATGGAATCAACAACTTTTGCCGCAGCCATTTATGTTTCAGACGTGAAGAATACCGTGTCGTCTGGGCTGTGAACCGTCGAGCTAAACTTAGCGGTGACTTCAGTCCGCCTCCCCTGAAGTTTCATTCTCAGGATGCCACAGAAAGGCAGAGCTAGGGAGGGGACACAGTGTGGCACGTAGTGTTTCTTATTTATGTTTCCTCAGACGTGGACAGTTCATGAGACAGCTCAGCACATAAGCTCCTTTAATAGCCCTGAGATGAGCTCTAAAAAGGTATTAAGATTGAAAAATGTAAAGAAAAGCTTCTAGTGCCACACTTGATACCCATCAAGGAGTTCATTTCCTGCCGTGTTCGGCTGAACGCTCTCAGCCCGTCGCTAAATTAAACTTTAACAAACTCATTGATCAGGATTGAACCATTGACCCTTACTCATATCCGGCAGCCTGCCAACAAAACAAAACTTTGCACAAAAAACGAAAATCCAATTAATTTGTTGCCCAATTTCACTTTCAATCCACTGAAAAATAAAAAAAATGACATCTTGTTAAAATGACTGAGGAGACGAGGCTTTTTTGAAGCAGCAGCAATAAGCAACAACAGACGATGACGCAACCACAGGCCAATTTTTGCAGCAAAAAGGAGGCAGCGGCAGCAGGAGGGGGTCCACAGAAACAAGGGGTGCACGGACAAAAGAGCATGCTGCAGTGTGTGTGTGTGTGTGTGTGTGTGTGTGTGTGTGTGTGTGTGTGTGAGTGAGTGTGCGTGCCCACATGGCTAGCTGGATGCAAACAATCCCTCACCATGGCGACGCAGCTCTGCCTTTGTCCGAGCTTTACACAGATGACTGGATTGATTCGAGGGCACAGTCTGGGAAAGTAAACCAAACAATCAGCAACAATTAAGAAGCAAACCCGTGCTTTCCTGTCACTTCCTCTTTGTCTCCGCCGAATGTGGCCTCCGAGAAAACACGGAGGTGTGCGCTGCAGCAGGGTTTCCCGAGCTCAAGAGGTATAGTAAGTGGGGTCGCTGCGGAAACGTCTCCGAGCTGATCTGCAGCTGGAGATTAAATCATTTAATAATTTTAATTGGAGTAGATGGAAGGTTTTAGTTCACATGCTTAAGTGGAAATTAATCCCTCACTCCAGCTAAATTAATATACTTCACATTAGAAACTAGAATGGCACTTTGTAGAGCGCATACCTCCACCGAAGGCCCTATCTGACAACTTTAACCAAAGTGATAAAAGATTTCTGGGTGGTGTTTAACGTTTAAAGACACCATCTGAAGTTTTCTGGGTGGCGGCCCGCTGCCAGATCCCATGACGGCCATTTGTTGGTGTTGCGGGTGGGAACAATAATAAACTTTCTGGATCTAAACTCGGGTTAATGAGATCGCCTCACCCTCCCAGCTGGATTCAGTGAGGTGATGCAACATGTCAAACGTTTGAGATGAGAAATTGAGACTTGCTGCACGTGGATCCTCTGGTGACTTTGAGGGAGCCTGGAGGTCTTTTATGGAAAATACTGGGGCCAAGCTCAGGCCCCGCACACCTCCCTTTTCCCTTTAAGGGTAAGCCTTGAGCCTTGTGTTTAAGTGCTACTCCCTATTTGTCTGTGTTTATGCATATTTTTCTTTTTGGTGTTGTGTCCTGGTTCCTCCTCTTCATCCAGATCCACGCCAAAATGTTTTCATTAAGATTTAGGAATGATCCTCTCGAAATCTGGGAAAATGTAAATAAAAATCCACCTCTCACATCTCGCAATGTTAAAGAAAGTGATAAAAAAAATGTCCTGAAATGAAAGTGAAAATCCGTTCAGCGTTTTTTGCGTAATCCTGCTGAAAATCAAACATAACCTCCTTGGCGGAGATAACAATATAATAATATAACATGACTGCACTAAATTTCCTGGCAGTGGTTGAGACCCTTCGGTGTGACTGACATTGCCACTCCTGGAGCCACACTGCCAGCGAGGCTAAAAATAGCCTCGGGAGCTGCTCGTGTCAGCAGGTATTTCTAATATAAAGAAGCAAATTTAATTAGGATTTGACCCTTGTGCTCGGACAAGATGGCACTTCTCCTGATGGAGTATCCTGCGCCCCCTCCTAATACTACTGGACTACACAAGGAAACGCATGCTCCTCCACCTACTGTTCCCACATACTGCAATCGTAACGTTTCAACCTCCCGTGTTCCTTTCGGTTTCCTCGTCGGCCGTGTGCTGCTGAGCGGAGACGCCTTTTAGAGATTACTTCCACATCAGCCCTGTCAGGTGAGGGGAGAGAGGCGGCTGCAGGTTTAACACAAGCTGGAATAAGCGGAGTGAAACGGCTACACAACACAACAGCTCCGTATTCAGGTAGCGTCAATCATCCGTTCCAGAAACACATGTAAGATTTGAATGTGGACAAGCGGTGTGGCATTTAGCGTGGATGCAACATATGGTGATCGATGTGCATTTTAATCCAAATTAGTGGAAAGACGTTAAAAAGGCGGTTGGGTACGTCACCACTTGCTCTGGTTGTGTTAAAACTGCTGCAGACGCTTGGAAAACAGCAGTAAAATCCAATATATTATATCTATGTTATTTCCAGCAGTGCTACATGGCAGCGGCCAGCATATAATGAAGTTGAGTGACCAAATTGCCACCTTGCAGTCTCAAAAGTTAAAACTAATCAGCTTGGTGGAGACAATAAGCCTTTAACCCTGTAAGACTCGGAGCTTAGCTGACCATGAGGTGGTGGTGGTGGTGGTGGTGGTGGTGTGTGGGGGGGGGGGGGGGTCTGGATTAGATTAACAACGTGAAAATCTTTAAAATTATCATTTCTCTCTTGACACAGATCTTTATGTGAATATTCCCCAAATAATACCACAAGCATGAATGGATACAAGTTGAATCAATGCATTGTGAATTCAAGAAGTTAAATTGTGGGAACGGTCGGAGGGATTTGTAGACGTAGCCTGGATCTAGAAAACTGACCGGATGTTCAGAGACGTCACTTTACCTGCAGAGATTCGGGTTGATTCAAGGTGAGAATACTGAAGAATTGATTCAGTGATAAATCCAAATCACTGATTACGTTGAAAGTCAATTAGCGACTATTTTCATAAAATTACTGAAGCTGCTCTTCCGTATATAATCAGACTTTTGATGGTTGAAGCTTCGCAAATGTGAGAATTTGCTACTTTTCCTTGTTATGACCTCTGTCCATTTGTTTGTTGACTTGTGTGATTGTGAACAGGATTACACAAAAACAACAGAACTGACTTCCATGAAACTTGGTGCAGGGATGTGATATGGGTCAGGGAAGAACACATTCAATTCCCAGGGGATAATTCATGGGTCTTGATGATAAAAAACAGGCATATTTAGGGAACTGATATTTAAGTGTTGGACAAGGTCAGGACTTGATAAATGATGCTTGAGTATGTGTCAAAATGTTAAATTAACATGTCATTAAAGAAAAAGGGAGCAAATGTAGTTCAGGTGATGAGTTTAGCTTCTCAGAAATTGCATCTGTGATCTCATAGTCTATTATCCTGTGCACAAGTACACACATTTCCCCAATGTGCATTCTCATACTACAAACCTAGAAGTGGCTGTGAGAGAATGAGTGTTGCCCTTGTCTCCATCACACGTGTGCTTCAAGGACTCCTCAGTCTGCACTGTGGCTGTCTGACTCAGTTGAAGGAACTCTGATTAAAACCACTGCTGAGTGAGCGCTTAAAGCCCAAACTCTATTAAGAGATTCATCACTGCAGGGCTCTCACACTCACACTCACACACACACACACACACACACACACACACACACACACACACACACACACACACACACAGCTCGTGCATCATGTGGAGAATCTCTCCAGGGTCACAACATGTTTTGATGATGAAGTGTGACCACAAAAAAAGACATTATTCAATTTTCTGCAGCATCTTCCTGGAGATTTCCACAGGAGGATGATGGGAATTCATCTGAATGCATCCGATCCCCAAACAAAGTTATGCAACAACATCTGATCACTTTGTTTTCTGAAATAACTGAAGTCGGGTTTTTTTCAGGAGCCCAAGAACCTGCAGGTTTTTAAATGTTGCCTTCACTGACGCATCCATGCCCCCACCCCTCCCAGCAGAAGCACTGACCACATTGCTCCCTGTGTATAAAACAAACATACCTCAGTTAAAGATGATTTCAGGACATGTTCTAAAAACTCTGCTGCCTCACTCTCTTCCTCTCTGGAGGAGAAATGTCTCCCGGTGCATGGTCCGCGGGCCCGGATCCTGCTTTTATCCCGATCCGCGCATCGCAGGGAGCGGACACGTTTCTCTCCCTCCGCCGCCTCCTCAGTGTGGATGACGATGGATGTAAACACGCGTCACTCCACTCATCGGACATCCGACACGGAGCTCACACGCACGGCGCTCCGCCCGCTTGTAGCCCCGCTGCGAAGGGAGGGCGCCCTCGGGGCAGCGTGCTGTAAATGACATGGGAACGCAATGGGGACACCGCAAGGCATGATGGACCCGTTAAAGCTGCAACTCACTGGCGACGCGGCTGGACCCGGGGATCCTCACACCTCCGATGCAGTCACCAAACACTTTGTTTTGTTATGAGACAATGTGGCGTTTGATAAATCTATATTTGAACATAAACTTCATGTGTTGTAAATCTTCTCATTAAACCCCCAATTTTTAGGATTTTCTTTGAAGGTTAAAGCTGCAATGGACTGGTAACCTCATGGTAGATCCTCTGTGTCTGATGTAGTCACCAAGGTTTGTTATGGGACAATGTGGTGTTTTGACAAATCAATTTTTCTTAAACCTTAAACCTTTCTGGAATTTCAATATAAGTTTTGTAATACAAATCCCGATTGTCTTATTTTCTTAAAAGATGTTAAGTACTGCAGTGCCCGCTCTAAACCTGCCTGTTTGGAACGGCCTGTGTTTAAGCTCCGGAGCTACTTCAGAATTATTCCTTGTAGTGAGTGAATCCTCCTGAAACACTTCTACAATATACTGTCACTTTTTAATTGTTTGTGTGCTGGAAGTTGTGTGCAGAGCTCTTTATAAACAAAGTAGAGTGAAGTTAGTGTTCATCCTACCAGGTTTATCTGCAATGAAGTCGTTGTGCATCCTGGATCAACCAGATACTGCTTTAATGTAAATGTCAAAAGTTGTGCTTTTATCTTGAAGAGAAATTGCCATAAAGGAAGCAATTCTATGAACGTTGTTTCCATGACGGAAATCAGCATCCACACAATGACATAATGTCTGTCAGTCCGATATGGTGAAATAAAAATAATCAAACTATCAAAAATATCTGGTGGTTGTCCCGCAGGCCACCAGTTGCCGACCACTGATGTAGAAGAAATTGACTCAGAGTTGTAGTGATGTATAGTTTGCAGGCAATGCAAAAAATATGGCTTCTCAAACTACTATAATTCCATCATCTATTTAATTTAGGAGAAAAATATATTTCTCACAACATTTGAAACACTGCATATCTGCATCCTTGGAAATAATTTAAAGACCCATAGTTACATTGAGCTTCCAACCCAAGCCCATGGTTTTTTGAATGGCTGTACCAGCCCATGAAATAGAAATAGTCTGGATGTCTTTGTGCATCATTTCAGGAACTTCTTCCCTCAGAAAACAGTCTGACTTAATTGGTATCTTTGGAAACATTGCGATCTCCACTAGAATTAAATATAAGTCTGTGGGATGTTTCACTGCACAACATAAGTAGAAAGTGACGTTTTTGTGACTGAGATTGAAGAACATCTCATTCAAGTTAGAACGTTTATATTCTCATTTCTGAGTTATGTTCAGTGTCCAACCTCGCTTTTTACAAACCAATGGCAAAAGCCAATAAGCTTCACTCATTTACCAGTTCTGTTTTACTTGAGGACAAACAAGTTGTGAGTTTGTGTGAGTGTGTGCGTTTAACCACATTTAAATTCCAGTCAAGACTGATGTCGTCATGTCTCACATCATTAATCATGACAGCTGCCTGTTGTGCTGATCGTGCAGAAGCAATTCCTTCAGTAAACTGTAATTTCACTGCAACTCAGATACATAATCTGCTCAAACTGAAAAAAATGCATTTTTTCTGCTCAGTTTTTGACAAATTCATTTATATGACTCATTAATTGAATAAAATCCATTATGTGACTCTTGTATTTCTTGCCAGCTTTAATTTTGATAGCAGTCATTGGTTCCAGAGCTGTAGGTCTAGGCCCACACGTCAGTTTACAATGCAGAATGTAATCCTCAGCATATGGTGGAGCTGTTGTAACAATCAAGCCATGAGTGATTGATGTTTTATTTCAAGCAGTGGTGACAAGTGCTGACAGATTAAAGGATTTAAAACCCATCTTCAGACTTAATGCACCCAATACTCCCGCTGCTGCTGTGAGTGGCGTGTCTGTGGCACAGTAAAATCATGAGGCAGCCCCGTCACTCACAGGGATTTCTAATGATTTAATGCTTTGCATAGATAAGTTATTCAAATTGGACAGTAGGCAGGAACAGTTTTAACCTTCGACATTCCTTTTGGTTCTGAAAATTAAGTTGGCAAGCAGCGCAGAGGTTTAATCAGACAGGACCCTACATTGTATATAAAGATGGACGAAGCTTCTCCACAACCTCCCACTATCCAGAAATGAAGCTAAAATACCCCCAGACATGAAAGCAGCCATCTTGCGTATTTGGAGTCTGAGCAGCACCGATCAGGAAGTCACCGAAAAAAAAATAAAGAAAAATATATATTTTGAGTTTTGGGCCATCTCCCATCTCACCTTTACAAATATGATGCTATGTTATGTTTTGACGGTCAAAATATCCGTCTGTATCATTGAATTGAAAGATGAGTAGAACTCCTTATTGAGCCTTCAACATCTCCATCAAATCCATTATTTAATGCTTCTGGGGCACATTTTGTAAAAGATTGAGGATGAGTTAGTCTCCACGTTCCTCATTTTTCTCTCATCATCTCCTTGGTAAATTCTTAAGATGTGTGTGCTTGACCTCCTGCCTTCTGTTAAACCCGTGTGTCTGCACGCTGTCTGCCATCAATTCAAGCCGGCGACTCTTGCCCCGTCCGTTGTCAGGACCTGCAGACGTGAGCGGCTCTTTTAATCCCTTTCTCAACCTCTTCAACATGCTTTCTCCGACCAGCTCTCTCTGTACCAGTCACAACACGACCCCCTCGACCCCAGTCAGTCACGAGTCAGGCCAGCAGACACCCCAACTACTCTGAATTTAAAAAGCACTCCACTCTCCTCATGCCGCCTCCTTATTCCTGGTCCTCATCATTCTTGACCTGTCTGCGGTGCTTGGCACAATCGGCCATTCGTTTCTGCCTGGCACCACTGCAGACCATGTGATTTGAGAATTTAACTGTATAGGGTCTCTGTCTTTCTACCTGGCTGCGTCTATAAAGGTTTCATTGCTGGAATCCCTCAATTGCTAAATCCCTCCATACTCTCTATGCTGTCCTTGCTTTCCAAATAGTGAACTGATCTTCCCTGCTCAGGTGGAATTTTGGAATCAGTTTTCTGTGTTAGAATGAAAGCTTTCAGGCGGACAGATTTTTCCTTCTTCTCCTGACCCCACAGGTTCACGCCAAATCGGAGTCCTCACCTCTGAACCAGTCTTCCTCTGAATAGAGTGCTTGTTAGTTGTGTCATCCTGAGGACACACTGAAACTAAAGGACCCTGGTATGGTCTATACCCAAAGAGTTACTGACCACTGAAATATTCTGCTTCCCTATAATCAAAGCAGTGTCACTGTTTAGTTCTCAGTAGAGCGCATACCTCCACCAAGCACCCTATATCGCAATGCTACAGAAAAAAATCCTGGATTCATCCCTTTGTGTGGATCTACATGCAGATTTATTGCCGTACAGCAGCTGAAAAAAGCCTTTACCCTTGTGAAACCTAATTTACATGTAAATGGTCTGTGTTTATATAGAGCTTTTCTTGTCTTGATGACCACTCAAAGTGCTTTACAGTACAGCTTTTGCCATTCACTCATTCAGACACTTATGAGCAGCGCTTTCTATTTGAGAAGGGACAATTTGGCCCAAGGACACTTTGGCCATGCGGAATGGGGAAGACAGGGACACAAACCTTCAGGTTAGAGGACGACCGCTCTAACCCCAGATCAAACATCAGTCTTGATAAATATGCCAGATTTTTTTCATGAAGATCCATGAATTATTCGGATATCTATAGGAAAATGTTTCCTGTAAATCTGTTGAGAAGTTTTTGCATAATCCTGTTGACAAAAAAATGGACAGTGGTAAAAATCCTTTCAGTCGGTCTAATAAAAGTAACAGCTGAAGATCTAGAAGCAGGTATTAAGGTATTTTCCTGTCAATTACCAGTGATCCGAAGACATAATAAGAGATTTCTTTGTTGTTTTCCTCAGAACTTTCTGTAGAAGCTCTGTACTCTAAATAACAGACCAGTGGCTCTCAGCATTTTAAGCTCATGAGTCTTTAAAATGAAAAAAATGCCCTCATGACTCTGTGCCAGCAGCAGCATGTGTCTGGACGTGACCAGTTCAACTGAGGTGACTTTCTTAAAATAACTGCTCAAAATGTTCCAGCGTTTCTCAGGAGACAAAGGCTGCAGGAAATTTATGGATTAAATTAAGGTAGCAAATAGTTTTCGCTTGTTCATCTCTCCACTGTCTGGAGTCATCGTTTTCGACCAATGAAATATTGCCCAGTATTTGGGGCAAAATCAAATAAACTAATAATCACATTCTGAACAGTTAGAAGTGAAATACACCATCAAGCAGGTGTTACAACCCAAATCACAATGTTGGCTGAGATTTCACAAATTCCTATCCTATTAAAAGTCTCTGGTTCAGGTTTTCTGTTCTCACCCAGCGTGTTTTAATTTCTAGCTTCAGCACAGGTTGCTTATATTTGCAAACATGTGGCTATGAAACCTTAATAAATTCCTCTTTGTTTAATGAGGGAGAAACACCTTTGTCCCACTTTCATAAGATCCCTGTTCTACCTCCTCTCTCTATGAGAAATCTCTCTACCATTGCTTCCTGGCTGTGTTGCTGCCAAAGCTTAATATCACACTGCCTGTTATCTGGCAAACCTGGGTGTTTTTAATTAGCTGACCAAGAAAGGGATTAACTCAAACCTGGTCCAAACAAAGGGCGAGAAAATCACTGGGCTCAAGGGGAACAAGGGTCCTTTGGAACCAAGACCAAGGTGTGGTGCCCTGTGGGAGGCGCTCTATTTGAAATGACCCCAAAACAAATGCAAATGTGTGAAAAATGAAGTGCAAAACCTGGAAGTCGAAAAGAGATGGAGACACACAAGAGAAAGTGAGCTCCATCAGACTGAGCAATGTGATCATCTATAATGAAACAAGTTCT
The DNA here is from genome assembly GCA_026259375.1 of Verasper variegatus. Lineage (NCBI taxonomy): Eukaryota > Metazoa > Chordata > Actinopteri > Pleuronectiformes > Pleuronectidae > Verasper > Verasper variegatus. The sequence continues at coordinate 7,437,207 of CM048058.1, forward strand.
TTTTATCTTCTAAAAGTCTGTTTTTAAAGCAGAATGGCAGCGAAAAACATTTGGCTGCTTGAAAAACAGTTCTGTCAAGAGGCATGAGCCAAATGTTTTTCTATGTGTCAGTCGTTTCCTGTAGTTTAAATTAGAGGTTTGTTTTTTCAAGTGACTATTTTCAACAGGATTTAATTCGATTTTTTTTGTGTGTTTTGTTATCAACAATCTCATCCAAATTCCTCCAAACCACTTGTGACCGAACTGACCAAATTCGTGACAGAAAATGTATCAGATACTTTGTAAGTTAGTTTAGAATTATTTTAAAATAATCTATCGAACATTTTCCTCACATGTCTGACTTTGTGACATCACCGGGTGGTTCTTCATCCCAGATGTTCTTAGAAGATGAAGAGGAGTAAGGGACACACGTCATCCCTGGAAACCAATGGACCGAGTTCTGGGAAAAAAAGGGAAAAACTTGATTTTACATCTGAAATGTTCTTGAGTGATTATGTCAGTGAGAAGCAATTTGCTCTGAGTGCTGACGCCCTTCACAATGGCCTCAGTGTTAAGGAGAGAAAAGTCAAGCTGGCTTCTTTTCAGCCTGTTTTCCACTGCTGCTGCTCCTCTGTGGAAGAATCCTCTCTTTCTTCCTCTGTCTCAAACATGTTCTTTCATTACGTGACAACCTCCCCTTCACATCTACCTGCTCCACTAACAGACACTTTTGGACATATTCTTATTTCTGAGTTAGGCTATAAATCTCTTTTCTTTAGGCTCCAGAGAACTGTAACCCTCTCCCCTTGTTTTGGGCTCTTTTGAGACAAATGGGAACATTTAATTATTCTTAGCATCTAAAAAAAGACGAATGTCCCCTTGAGAAATAATAAATCTGACCAGTTCTCGGCTGTGTGAGGGACAAAAAGGCTGTTGTTGAAAGGATTTCACTTCTTCTGCAAACCAGAGGCTTGGAAATCGTGCACTTTGTCACCAAAATAGCTCACAACGTGGGTGAATTAGAAATTATTAGCAGGGAAAGAGAGGAAAAGTGCCTATTTTCATTCCTCAAATAGAACAGCTCAGGGTTTTAATCTCAGAGTTAAACCACTTAAGGAGTTAGTGAATATGAAAAGTAAATGTTGTTTGAGGGCAAAGAACAACTGGGGGACGATTTTACACTGAATCTGTTCTGCTCATCATCGAGGAGACTCAGTGAGGATGAGTTGATGCTACACCACTGCCCCCTGCAGGATATATCAAGAGAAACCCTCCACTTTTCTTCATTTATTTGCTCGAAAAAATGGTTCTTAAATTATTCCATATCATTTGTGAATCATCCTGCATTTTTTGCCTTGTAATACACATACAAATACGTATAAAATGCACTTCACACACATAAAAAGAAGCTGCAGCAGCTCAGAATGAAGCCAGAAAACAGGAAGAACATACATTTTACATCATGTCACGCTACATTATGTCCCAGGTACCTGCAGATGGAGACTAAGCTTCTTCTAAGAGCTCACGTCCTCGCTCCTGTGCAGGCTGGATATGCAGATATATGAAGACAATCCCTGACACAAAGCTGTAATTACTTTAGTGGGATGCTGTTAATTTGGTTGAGGGAGATTCAACCACCGCCTGGAGCCGAGCGAGGCCTTTGTAGATTTCCCAGACGGGAGCGGCTTCATTAGACCGAGTGGATCTCTGGGGGAATTTGTGTGTTTTAAACGCAAAGTGTCAGAACACGACCACCGAGGCTCTGAGGGGGAGAGCGGCCGGAGTCAGGACTCAAACGCAGGTACAGAAGCTTAAGCTGGTGAAGGTGAACTTCAGTGAGAAGAAAATTAAACACAAACAGGCTTATGGTCGCCAGCGGCAGGCAAACAGCACAGGAACATGGGGTAAATACCTGGAAAGTTAACAGATGGAGGGACAAAGACAAAGGGAAACACAAGGGAGGAAGGGATCAGTGAACAACAGGGGAAACACATTAGGACAGGTGCATCACAAAGACAAGTAGTAAATCAGTTTCAAAATAAAACAGGAGATTAAGAAGGTTAACGTCCATGCAGCAGAAACGCTTAGGTCCAAAACACAATAGAGCAGTATCATGACAGTTATGATACGGCCTCTCTACCTGTGGTGTAAAGAGAAGATACTGAACAATAAAGTTTATTTAAACCCGTTTATTCATTTGAGGAACACTCAATAAGGCAGAAAGCAGGAGAGCAGCTTGTTTTGAAGTAGGAAGTCTTAAAATACATTTATATACATGACATATATACAGGTTGATCTTCGTCCTTGCTTTTTGGTTTAAACATTTGGTTTGTTTTTCATTGTGGTTCTTTTATATAATAACCTGAAGTGCAAAAAAAAAAACACACAGCAAAACCATAAACTGACCAACAAGCTGCCACTATTAAATAAACTAGTAAAACATAAAGGAATATTAATTCATAGTTCGTATCATTGTTGGAGAGATGTTACATTTTCAGGGACAGTTTCTTCATTCATCCATCAGTTTGTCTGAACATGAGGCACAAAGACAGCGGCTGCAAATATCTGATGCTTTAAATGATGGATAATAAACTAAAACATGATTTAAAAGTGTTTTAAAATGCTCTTGTGTTTAAAATGACTTTTGCTTATTTCCACATTTACAAACATTCTTAAAACCATGTTTCTTTTGCTACATAAACACTAACACCTACTCTCTACATTCAAACACGAAAAGAAAGGTTTTGATCCATTTCATGAGACATTAACGGGAAATACAGACGTAGTTTGCGATGTTTCGTTGAGAAAAGCATCTTCTACTAAACTGTGACACAAATAAAAGGGAAACAGTGCAGCGAGTGACTTGTGACTACAGGTGCTGATACTGTGAACAAGTGCAGCTTGGAGTATGATGTACTGTGCACGAGCAGCTTGGGTTCAGTTCCGACCAGAGGTCACAGCCTTTGTCGTTCTCGGATTGATGAAATCAGTTTTCCTGTAGCCGCACTGCAGAGGGAGAAGAAAGAGAAAATACTGCAAGTTAAATCAACTAAACAACAGATGATTAGTTGTCTTTATGGAGAGCCAAACTAGTGACTGTAGAATGTGTAATACACTGCACACATTTTCATATTGGACATGTTTCTATAAATGTACCTTTTATAATTATATATTTCATTTCAATTTACAGCCTTTTCACGTACTGCTCTTGTGAGCTTGGTTCCTGTTGTTATCTTTCTCCTTGAACGACCTAATGCTTCTTCCCTTGCTTTATCTTTCAGATCATGTATTCAAATCCCCTCGACCTAAAAAAAAAAATGCTACTTTTTCCTTATATTCAAATTTCAGTTTTTCAGACAGAAGGACAATGTGTCAGACGGAGGAAACCCAGACAACATCTAACACACTCACCTTCTTGTAAGCTCCATGGAGATCAGTGTATTTCCACATGGTGTGCAGCAGGGCACACGCAGCCTGACCCGCTCTGGTTGGTCCATAGCTACGACACAAAGAGGTGAAATTATTCTGTCCTGAATATATATAATATAGGTACGTATGACTGTATATGAGATGTTAGAGGTATTTTGCTTCTAGATTAAGTTATTTTTTAAGTATATCTATAGGAAATTGAGGTAAATAAACTCCATGTCGACTAATTTCTTTACTTTTTTGCTCGTCTTCTCTTTCAACTTGTGTTTTGTATTCATAATGTATTGTCCTTGATTTGTGCTGTGTGAGCTGTGACAGGGTGAGCGCTGACTAACCCGCTGTCCCTGCTGCTGATGTTGATGATCTTGGGGAGCGCCCCCTGGCTGACGATGGCTCTGACGTTCTGCAGGTTGCTCTGACACAGGTTGATCAGGATGTGACACAGAGACGCCGTCACCTCAGTGGGCAGGTCGGTGCCCGTGTCGTCGTTGGGCAGCATGGCCACCACCTCTGGCAACACCTGCTTCACTTCGGGTGGGAAACAATAAAACACATGGAAATATATGGAAGACATATAATGTTTAATTTGTGCAGTAACAGGTATACAAAATCAAAAAAGTCGCAGTCCAAGTGAAAACAACACGGTTAATATTAAAAGTCCTAATTTATCTTCAAGAGGAGTGGGGGTGGAGCCTGACTGGGAGTTCAAGGTTTCTGAACACCCGCCTACAACTGCGACCTGCACCCATTGGATGGTACGAGCTGTCATTCACATGGTATACATGCCCCGAAGAACACCGTGCTTTATCGTCTATCTGACTCTAAATGGGAATATCATTTATAAAATTAACATCATGCTGTGTTGAAGACGACTTGAAACTAGAGAGTGAGACCATCAACTCCTCAGCAAAATATTCACAGTCCTTATAAATCAGGTAAGAAATAGTCTCATTGACTTCTATAGAAACTGAGTGCCCCCTGCTGGTCGTTTGAGAGAATACACGTTTCAGTCGCCTCCACATTGGCTTCACTTCACAGTCCCAGTGTGAAACTTACCGATGTCAGGATGCAGTTCGTGGTGGCGAGAGAGGTTTTTTATCAGGGACACGGTCGTCTTCTTCACATCGCTCTCTTTCTCCTGCAGCATGTTCTTGACGTGATGAAGACCGTTCTCCCGCTGGACAACAGTGAAAGCGATGGCTTCAGACACCTGTGATGAAGATGTGCGAAATATAGGATATGTTTATTCTATTTCAGAAGAAAAAGAAAAAAAGAAGTACCATATATAAATGAGTAAAAATCTACATCCACGTGCACAAGATTTGAAATCAGTCACATGAATCTCACTAGAATTTAAACATTTCTATAATTAATAAATTTCTATATCATTAATACATTTCTCTAGAATTGAAACATTCCTGCATAATCAATACATTTCTCTATAGTCATTTAATTTCTCTATGCTTAATACATTTTTCTATTATAAATATAGTTCACTATAGCTAATACAGTTCTCTATAATCATTTAAATTCTCTATAGCTAATACATGTTTCTACAATCAATATATTTCTCTATAATCAATCAACTTCTCCATAATCCTACCACTCCGCTTCCAGCAGTGATGTTCTGCAGGGCTCCGACAGCAGCCTCCTGGGTGGCGGGGCGGATGCTGCGGGCGATCAGCGACAGGTACATGCGGACTGTGATGGCGCTCCACAGCCACTCCATGCCACGGGGGTTGGCCTTCTCCTCCAGCAGGGGGCAGTGACGCTCCAGATCCTGGGGGGGGATGGAGGGAGACAGGCGATGGGCTGCAGATATCAAGTGGGTTCACCGGGTTCACACAGTCGCAGCAGGGTGATGAGTGACGATGTGTGTGTGTGTAGATATTTAACGTTAACTCGAGCAGAGAAGAGAGACCAGACTGTGAATTCACATCATCATGAAGACTGTGCTGCAGCGGCTGAGTAGCTGCAATGCAGATATATTGTTTAAAGGGTCTAATGGATGTGCAATGATTAAAATGCATTTTCCAAACTGTAATCCTTTTATTTTGAATGTCATGCTCTCATGTTTCTCTTCATGCAAATAACAGGAGGATAAATAAAAGCCGTGTTACGGGTGATTAAACCATAGGCTGTATATAAAGAGGATTAAACCTGCAGAAATCCAGCAGATTTAACAGACTTGCTGTCAGATATTGCTGAACACATATTCTGCATTGTCACAGTGGATTCTTGTCCGTAGGGATTACCTCTGTGATCTTGGCGCTGCGTTGAGGGAAGCAGCTGACGCTCTTTGGCTTGGGAGCCAGGTTTCGTTGAGACCCTCTGAGGTCCTGGGGGAAATCTTTAGGAAGCTCTGCCTCCATCTGGTAAGAAAGGTTGTGCAGGATGCAGACGCAGTTCTCTGTGGACTTCAGAGCAGATATAAACATGGGTAAATATTCAATGATTTACATTATGGCATGTTGTATAGGTATAATCGAGGTACTTCTACATTGCAATTGAGACTCAAGTTAGTAATTGTGTCCCCTTTATGGCCCCTAATTTAGAAAAATCCTAGATCTGCCACTGCCACACAAGCAGTGGCTCTATATCCCCCAGAGGGCCCACCCCCCAGTTTAAGAACCACTGCACCCATCGGATTAAGCAGATGTAGAAACTCGAGCGCCTGTGAAACTCCACTTCAGCTCAAACAGCCTACGGCCTTTGTATGAAGCCGACTGTGTGAAGATGGATGTTTTCTCTGGGACGCTTCATCATTTCCATTTCACCTTGTCATCCGTCTTGTAGTCGGCGATGGTTCCCCGGATGTAGTAGACCAGAGAGTCGATAAGATTCTCGCAGTGCCTCATCGCCTTCCTGCCGTCCGGACCCGCAGAGCTCAGATTCCTTTAAACACACAACAAGGGCGATAATGTGACATTTGCATTGTTTTAATTCTACTGGCAGAAATAAATTCACTTCATGATTACACATGTTAATGGAGAGTTTTGGGATTCCAGGCTGTTCCTAAACCAGCTGCAATCATGAAAAACATCACAAACTAGGTAATCCAGCTTCCCTCGGAAAAGAAATCCTGGATTAACATTCCAACTGCGCCTGACAGCTTCTTTGATAAAATATAACGAGGGGAACTCGTCATTTTTCTCATCCGCGGGGAGGCTCTGAGGGGTGGACAACACGATAAGGAGAACTTGATAACGCCGGGCCGCCGAGGACTGAGTGATTTCAGTTCAGCAGAGCGGAGAGAAGAGAGAGGGCTCCATGAATTATTCAGCCTCCGACTCTTTTCATCTGGCTGTAGTTGCCAGGGGAGCGGCCACGTCTGATTCTCTTCTGCTTTGTAAACACGGAGATGATATACAACGGGAAAAACCAACTGGAAACCAACACAACGTACATAATCTGAGGCCGCGGCAGATACGTTGTCATCAACCGAGAGTTATGACGAGAGCAGAGAAGGCGACAGGTGTATTAAATTATTTGGCGTTGTTGAGTCGCTGCGATCGTCAAAGCGAAACAGGAGAAAGTGACATTTCTTTAATCCATCATCGAGCAGCTTTCTCACGATTTCTTTTGTTTTCGTTTTTTTCCTTGTTGGCAGAAACTCAAAGTTTTTCATCAGGAATCTGAAAAGAGGTTTTGGCTCCTTCCACAGAACCACAGTCAGCACTTCACGTTCCTTGTTACAGCAGAATTCAGACGGATGAGATCAGTTTACTCATAACTCGGCTTAGCAGAGACAGTGTATGACTACCTTCTCTACGACCACGCTCTTCTTTGGGTTTGAGCACGAGAAGAGGAGCTGAAGCGCAGACACAAAATATCTGAGTGCAAGCAGTTTGAGCACAAGCAGAGTAAATGCAGAGCTGATGCAAACTACATTACATCTTTAAAGTCCACTTTGCACATTATCACACAGCTTGAACAGTTAATTACTTATTACTTATTATTTATTAATGACGTATATGATACATTAAAGTCTATAGAGGCTTATTTCAGTCCCACTGCGTGTATAATTCATAAACTGTATAAACTGTGTGGTGTCAAAAAAATGGGTTTTATATAATCAGATGAAAGTTGCCACGGACAACTTGTATTATTAAATAAAGAAAACTAGAGTAGGTGCTATGGTTTATTTCTAAATGGGCCACAAAACTGACTAAATGTAGTCAAATCAAATAAATCAATAATTGATGCTTTTAGATCAGTGAAATTAGTGTAAAATAAAGCTTTATAAAGCTTTACATTTTATATATATATATATAGAGAGAGATTGTTTTTCCTTTTAGTCACCATTTTTATGTATATTAAGTTTTAGTCAGCCTGATGCTTTCACTCAGGGTTTAGAGTGAAAGCATCACAACATCGTCCTGCTCTGAAACGCTTTCAAAAAACATAAACTGCTTCTCCATATGCACAGTGTATTTTTATTCCTAGTTGTATTAAATGTTATTCTGTGTCTAATTACCCCTCAAAGTGTCTATATATTTTGGTATGAGTCGTCTATCTGACACCAGTAGTCGGTGTCTGTTTACTGCGATCTATAATCAGCGCTGCAGAGAAGCACTCGGAGCATCCGGTTTCAAAGCCCACAGAGGAAGAAAAGGAGGAATCGTACCGCAAGCAGCCTGTGGCAAAGTGGAAAACCTCAGAGTCGGCGAGGAGCTCGTCTTTTGGGTTCTCGCCCTCGGAGATGCCGGAGCTGGGCACGAGGACGGACTGAGTGAGGACAGATAAGGCCTCTCTGAAGAGACAGTCCTTCAGCAGGTCGTGAGAGGAGAGGTTCCACAAAAGACCTAAAAACAGAAATAGATTTTATCATCTCCAGAGACACAAAAAAATCTATTTACAAAGTCAAGGACCGACCTGCGAGTTGTCGTCTGGTCTCAATGTCACGGCTTCTCTTCAGCGCGGCCAATATGGTGGCTATGCCGTCGCTCTCCTTCACCTCCATCTTGTTCTCGCTGCTCTGGTACACGACGTTGCGCAGCGAGCCGGCGGCGACGCACTGCACTTCCTCACTGTCGCTGTGGAGGAGCTGCAGCAGCTTTCCGATTCCACGGAGATAGTAAACCTGAAAATATATACGTTGTACGATTTAGGTGAAAGGGATCTATAGGCAGAAATTGAATGTAAAATAATCATATTGATGTTTTCACTAGTGTGTTATTGAAGGATCCACAAGTTCTCTTTCATGTTTGGAGGGGGAGGGTGAGGTGAGGGGTATTCAGCTGCAACATGAAACTTCACCACTAGAAGTCACTAAATTCTACACACTGAACCTTTAAGTGGAGTTTGCATGCGAGTTTCCTGACACCTCACATCTATCTGTACAAAGAGAGAGATACAAGGACTAAAAGATGCTACAGGTACTTCCTCCCAAAACTGTGGTTTGAAAATTGGGTGATTATAAACTAAACTGCTCACGCCATCATTTGGACACACTGCATGTGAGTAAACACACCATCTTCTTAGCATTTGCGCTCTTGAAACATTGATTCTGAATGTGGCTGGCTGCGTAGATCAGCGTTTCCTCGTTATCCTGCGCCAACAGGCCCACGGCCTTATCCAACGTCATCTCCGGAGGCTTGTTCTCCGACTTCCTGTGTGAAGCAGACACAGCCCTGAATGAGAATATGCACAACCAAGAATATATTTATGGAACCAGAAGAGGAGCAAACGTGGTCTTACAGTGTCATGACATTCTGCGTCTGCATCTGCTGAGCGGGGACGTCTACTTCCACCTTCCTGCCCATGTCCACCTCCACGCTGGTGACCGAGGGCGGGTACGAGTTGAGCCTGCGGAGGCCCTGAGCGTTCCTCCCGACCTGGGCCAACCACGACGGCCCCTCATTACCACCTCTCTCCTGCAGGTTGTGTTTCTCACTTCGGTTTTGACTCCAGCGAGAGACGTATCCACCATTCTGCTGAAACGCTGCGTTTGCAAACACAGGCTGTGGCCCTGACGTCTGCCTCTGTAAACCCTGGCGGAAGCTCCTGCTTGCAGTTGTGGAGGCGTGCGGCCGCGTGCCACGAGGCGCCTCTGAGAAGGCGTAGCGCCAAAATGAGTTGTTCCCGTACGAGCGATCGTGCGGCGTGCCCGTCCTCTGTGCCTGACTGGGTCCTGGGATCGTGTACGTGCCAAATCGCAGGGTGCTGTAGCTAAAGGGGGCGCGAGGTAATCTTGGGCTCTGCGGCGGGGACACCTCCACCCTCCTGGTTGGTCTCCGCACGTGGTTGCTATAGAGAGAGCAGGTAGTGGAGGTCAATCCATTCATCTGTGGAAACAAAACACAAACTACACTTTAATACAGTGAGGTCTGGGAGGACTTTAAATTTACACAATACAGTACAATTAAATTCAATATTCAATACTGTTACTATTGCCATGTAAACAGCCGATTAGCATTTGTCTTGGCGAGCACATGAAACACATAGTAAAATGTAAGTATAATTTAGACCCTGTACAGAGAACATACTCTTTATCCAAGTGGTGTCACAAAGATATGTGTTATATAATAAGATTAAAGTTGCCTTGGACAACTTTTAGGGGGTTTTAAAGAAAAAATTGACAGGAAGTAGGAAGGGACAAATGTAAAACACTACTTTACAATTTTATTCCACCATTTGTTAAATAAATGAAAAAGCTAATTTATTTTGTCACCTTCAGGGCTCCATAGCGCTGAAGTAAACACTGTTAAAATAACATAAATCCCAATGTCGAAGTAAAGAACACGATTATTGATTTGCATGAAGCAGCTGCAGACATTTGAATGCATTCAAATGACACAATATTTAAAGTACAGCGTGATAAGCATCTATGAGCCTTGTGTGTGTGTGTGTGTGGTGTGTGTGTGTGTGTGTGTGTGTGTGTGTGTGTGTGTGAGAGAGTCAGGAGGTAAAAAGAGCCCCTCACCTTCATGTTTGGTAAAAGTCCATCTGCAGCATCAAAGCTCTGTGCTGCGTTTCTCTGTAAGTGGAAGCCACCTTGAACAAGTGGAAGAGGTTTAGTCAGAGCGTCCAGCTTCACACTGTAATTACATAAACGCATGATGGCGACACCAACACCTCCTCGGGTCGGCGGCGTGACTCCCACCCAAAACACTCAGAGCGCTGCGAGCGTTTTCCTACACTGCAAACCCAACTTCTTCATTTCCATTTAGAGGGATTGGTAAGAAGAAGACAGAGGAGGAACACGTATATTATTTAGGGTTTATCATTCATTGATTTTGACATATGGATTTCTGGTATATACAATACAAAGTGTTACTCCTCAAAGAGAAAAAATTAATTAATTTACGAAATAGACATTATCTACCATCAGATCATTGTTATAGGAAATCACATAACAAAAGAACCACAAATTGGTCATAAGTGTAAAACGTGTGTTGTTATGTAAAGCTGAATCAACTGGTCAATTCTCAAAAGAATATTGATTGTATATGAATCAATAATCAATGAATTGTTGTGGATTTGCAGCTATGTATATATATTTTGTCTTTTTTACCCAGATAAAAGTCTGAGGTCTAAAATATCTTCACCATCAGTTCAGAGCAGGAATTTTATCTCTCGCTCGAGGAAAACTCTTTCCTCTTACAATGAAGAACCAAATGCTTCAATCTGTCATTAATTCTTTTCTCTCCTGTAAATCATTTTATGCAGATGACTGACTGGTGTCCGTAGCTGACTCACCCACACCGACCAAATAAATCAATATATTAGAAATATGAGAAAGCCAGGAAGTGAGTTTAGGTTCAGGCTCAGTCAGCTGTGACTTCATCAGCCTCTAGCCGGATAGATGAAACTGCAGAAACCTGTTGGACCAGGAAACTACTGCAGCAAGAATTCTCCTCACAAAAATGCCTGGATTAAGTGGAAATGATTGATATATAGTTAACCAGCAACGTCTGGATGGGAAAAGGCTCCTATCATGATAAAACAATAACAGCAAATATCGCAATGTAATTATCATCCAAAGCTATGTAACAAATCTTTAATATATATCAACATGTAGCGATAAAACAACATGAATATTCATGGCTATTCAACTTTTACCGATAGCAATATAACAAAACTCCAATATATATCAGTATTGTGATAAAAGAGTAAGCGATATATATCTTTGCAGTTTAATTTTCGTAAATAGCAATGTAACAAAACTTCGTATATCCACATATTGTGACAAAACAATAACAACAATTAGCACTTCAATAAATAAAATTAACAGTGATATCACAACATTCTCATTGATCACAATGCAACGAAACTTCAATATATAGATATACATCTATATATTGCAATTAAATTGATAATTTACTGCAATCTAATTTGCACCAATAGCAATTATCAATACTTCCATATATATGGATGTATTCTACCTCAGATTTGGCAAATGTTTTACGGTGTTTATCATCATTTATCGTGATGATTATCGATATCGACTGACATGAATTAGTTTCATCTTGGTCACATTTAGGCCAAACAGCCCCATGAATAATTGAAGGTGGATGGTTATCCTAGTGGGGACAGGAGGAGGTGGAGCAGTGAGTGTGGCTCCTCTTCATCACCTTCACTCGGCTGTTGTGTACTTCATGTTCATCATCACAAACACACAGTGATCATAGTAATCTGGATCGTTACCGTTGCTCTGGCTCCTCCTCGCCCTCCTCGCCAGTGTGAGCTGAACCTGCTGCTGGACGCGCAGGCTCCGCTCGGCGGACTGGATCCTGGGCGAGGAGGAGGCGGCGGGCCCGGCCGGCAGAGCCAGGCTGGTGTCGTCCAGCACGGAGCGGCCCGGGCCGTGGGGAGCCGACCTCAGAAACACCTCGTCCATTGTGACCGGGTCCAGGGAGAGGAGCGTCAGACCCGTGTGTCCGTTCAGACCCGTGGGTCCGCTCCCGCAGACATGTCGAGTTCCTGCTTTGTTCCTGCGATCAGCCAGGTACGCACGGAGGAGGGCGGGGCTTACAGCAGATGCACCTGAGGGTCACACGTCACTGCTGCGAGGGACGGAGGCTAAGACCCGCCCCCTGCCCTCCTCTGATTGGTCCACACTGATGTGACACTGGCTCTGGATTGGTGGATTTAAAAAAAAAGGTCTCAACATTTTTTAATCGATTAATCAAAACGATAGAGATGCAGGTTATACAAAGGTTTTGGTATAGATTAAATATAGGCACGTTTATTTGTAAAGCACAGCTCAACAACAATATATTGAATTAGATATCTGATACACAATCAGATTTAGAACATCCATCATAAAACACTACAGGGGCCCTCAGAGGGTTGGTGTCTGGTGCCAGAGTCAAAATGTGTCTTTTCACGGCTCCTGTCATCTGAGATCTGTCTCCACAGAGCTGAGTCAGCGCCGAGAGGAGCAAAACTGTGCAAACCCCAAAAGATCAGTTAATAAAGGTGTAGCATTACAGAAGCTAATCTCTGCTGAGAATGGAGGGTGGGGCTGAGAAGCGGCCTTAGTTTACAATGGGGCCTTTTTATCTACTAAAACTTCAAATGTGTTTTTATGTAATCAAATGTAATGGCTCATCATCTATTGCTGCTACTAGGAAAAAAAAGAAAAGAAAAAAGAATAACTATATAAAATAAATCAAGGCTCAACAGGTGCATTATTTTAATGTTTTTTCCCTTTAATGCATTTTGTTTTCTCAAAAACAATCTTTCCAGTCCAGCTCCTGAAATCACTTTTCACATTAATCGTCTCTGTGCATAATATTCACAAAAACAAACAGTGACGTGTCTTTAACTCACTTTGATTCACATTGTCGTGACATCGCAACGTGTTCGGCAAACATTCAAGGAGTCTGAACAATAGAACAGTCGTGTCATGAACCAGCTGTTTTAACATTTCTGTTTTCAAACACATTTATACTGAGGGACTCTTCTCCATACTCTGTCATGTTTAACCTATCACGAGATCAACACAGCGTCACACAGCATTTCAACAAGAGGAGAAAGAAGGTGTTTCTTGTTTGTAAAGCAGCAAAACATCAAGATTAAAGGGTGTGAGTTAAATTTATGTTGATTTAAATCATACGAAAATGGTGAATGGGGGTAAAGAATACTGTAATACTTTCATTTCAATCATTTCAATATCAAATGACGTTGAAGATCTTCTTTCACAGACGGGTTGATGTACAGGTTTGAAAAATGCAAATTTTCCCATCTGACCATTAATATTTTTTTCATTTGGCACATCATATTTCACATTCATCTTTCCACAATTCATCCGTCACACACACACACACATTGAGGTTTAAGGTGGTTGATAAACCCTAACATTGATTTTAACTGAATTGGCAAATCCAAGATAATTATACTGAGGATAAGATGATAGAGCGGTGAATTCTGTGCAGGGTAGAGCGACGAGACAAGTTTGTGCAGGTCGGAAGGTGTTTGCTCCAACCAAAGAGTCGGGATAAACATTTGTGAAAAAGTGAAAACCATTTTTTTTCATTTTCTCACCAAAACCTTCACAATATTAGAGTTATTTCCATGCTCATTAATGCTCAGATTTGTTTACTTGGCCACAACAAAGAAAAAAGTTAATGGCCATGATGCTTAATTAAAAATAAAAATCAAGTTCCTCACCCAATCTTTCAAAAATTTCAAAAATCGAAAATGTTAATTCTCGCCCAAATTTAGTGCTGTGTTCATTCTGAAATTTACCTCATGATTCATTACGGACGACCACATGAAAAACACCAAATCACGTTTTAACAATGCATCAATTCCAACATCTCCATTTCACAATAAAACACCAAGTGACCAACTCCCCGTATCCCAAACCTGTGGCACGTTGTTGCAGATACAAGCATCCTTGTTCTGTAAATAATCAGTGAGCTTTTACTGAACGTCTCTGTTTTCCCCGTCATCATTTGTACATCGTTTAAAAAATATAGAAAATGTTAAGAGAACATTTTTACAGGTTCATTCAGGTTAAAAACACGTTTTTCGAGGTTTCTCTGCAAAGCTATTTACAAATCTCTGTGTGGTCAGTCGTCATTCAGGAGAATATTTCCGAGGGAGGATCTGTGACTGTGAAGAGGCAGCAGGAAACATGATGCAGTCGTTTATGTGGGACATGGACATCATGAAACTGTTTGTTTACACAGAAACAGAAAAGATTTAAGTGAAAGCTGCATTACCTTTCATTTATGAACCAATAAAAACTGAAGTGATGGTCTGAGAACTGGGATGCAGAAATGGTGATGAACATTCTTCAGCATTTTTCACCTTTTTCCGACTAATAGATTAATTAAAAAAAAAAACCTGTCAGATGAATTAATTGCAGCTGTAGACTTAAATTATCGTAGACAAAAACAATCATACTGTACATCGTGTTATCTGGTGGTCGCTTTGACCAAATTGCATTCCAGCACTGTGATAAACAATAAAACTGATAAAAATTGTTTTGTTTTTTTTAAAAGACACAAAAGTGAATCTGCATTATTTTGCATTCAAGGTTAAAAGAAATGCTCTTTTTGTACAAACGAAGTTGAAGTGAACTCGTTTGTCTTCAAGGCAGCACAGACAGCAACACCGAGGCAAAGATGTTCTCCGCATCGTTAAATTCTTTCACTTTGACAACATGGGAAACGCCGATGTAAAGGTATGCGGCCTGAAGCAGACACCAGGTTTGTTGGATCAGTCAAGGTCAGCTGACGTGAGATTCAGAGGCCTACAAGCCCTACAAACACAGCAGTGTAGTGTCGGAGGAAATCGAACTATCGAGCGTCGCGACTCGGGTCCAGTTTGCAGAGGTAGAAACTCACAGACGGCTTTTTTTTAATCAGTGAACGTTCATTTTGCTAATACATGTGAGAACCTTCACTTCTATTTTATCGCCACCACTTGGGTTTTTTTGAAAAGCAATGTTTGGACATTGGTTAATAATTCTTAGGCCAGGTAACTTAACAACAAATACATTTAATGAATGATTGGATGAAGAGAAAGAATCCCACTTGGCATAAAAGATTATGCGAGGAGATTCTCGAATCACATCAGTGCTCAAGGTGTTTTTTGTAAAGTCATAACTGTGTAGTAAAATCTGATATTTGGTTGTTATCATCACTGGTTGATGATGAAGACATTATTCAGTCCCCCCCCCCCCCACATGGACATGCTCTGGGGTCATCCCCCCTTTTCATTCACTAGAGAGCAAATCCGTTCTAATAAAGAAAATAAAAACGAGCGTTAGTGAAATAACATTCATACAAAGTTTCAGTAAGGCATTCCTTCACCAGCTCAGTCATGCCAGCAGAGTCTGCAGCTTCCTCCACAGCGTCAGCTCATCAGTCTGGTGTTCACCAGCAAAGTAAAGGTTTCTTCCATTTGCCATTTCCACTGTTTTTCTGTCCCGGCTTCTCCGCCTGCTTCTGCTCAGTTACACAAGTCTTTAACACAAGCCTTTTAACACAGCTCTGGTGAATGGCTTTGGTCTGTCCTGCAGCTAAGACTAGAATTTATACATACAAGAGAGCCATGACTCTGTAAAGTCATTAGATTCATGCAAGACTGTACAGACTTTCATTAAACTGTCCAAGCTGGACAGGAAAATGAAAAAAAAAGGTGGAGGTGCAGTCCTATCTGCAGGAGGAGCCCAGCACGCTCCCCGTCGAGGGTGTGTTGGCGGTGGCGCTGTAATGGGGGAAGTTGTCGTTGGGCTGCGGGCTGGGCAGGATGGAGTTTCCGTTGGTCGGGGAGCAGCTGAGTTGGAGCCTCCGCAGGTATTCTGCGTGGACGGGTTTGTGGCTCTGCAGCACTTTGATAGCCTCCTCCACGGTGAACCACTCCCGCTTACGGCCTGTAGAGGGAGACAGAGGTTCACGCATGAGTCGGAGGAAGCATTTAGATCAGATCTTCCATCTATACACATAAATAAATTCTACATATTCTGTTGTGTATGTACAATTGCACAGATTATACTATAAATAATTCATAGAAATAAGTGAAGTTCAGAAGTATAATTTTGGAGCTGGGCTGAAATATTTTGCAGTAAAATGCCACATGAGGCAGCTTATTGGTTGGTTTGTCAGATTCAAAAGGCTAATTAAAGAAAAATGAAGGTAGAGCAGACACACACACACACACACACACACACACACACACACACACACACACACACACACACACACACACACACACACACACACACACACACACACACACACACACACACACACACACAAATGCATGTGTGTACATATATATATATATACACCTACAAATGTTGCGTGCATGCACAAAAATAGACGGCACATGTTATTCAATTTCAAAACAAGAAACCAGCAGATACATCAGGCTCCAGGTCAGATTTAAGCTGCTTCCCACTGAGCTCATGACAAACTGAGGCTGGATTTGGTCGACCGGGCAGCCAAGGTAAAATGCTGCAGCGAAGATCAGTGGCCTAGGTGTATATGCACCTGTTGTCACTCCATACCCTACTGCCCATAGTAGACTACATGACGTAAAGCAGCTTTCACATATATAAAAAGATAAGAACAACTGCATCTGCAAACAGTGATGAGGAGGGGAACTGCACCTATGTTGACAGAGTCCTCCCAGGCCTCCAGGGTTTCTGTCACAGTCAACACGTACACATACGTCCGATGTTTCCGATCCTGGTTTTGCTTTAGAGACGAAAAAGAAAGGACACTATATTATACAACGGTGATACAAAACACGTGAGGTTTGCCTAGAATTATTATTCAATGCAAAATAAATAGCAGAATTGCAAGTATGTTGGCACTGACGGGCACTTTTAATTTGAAAAGGTGCCCATTTTATATGCTAATTTGTGCACTTAAATACACACACATGAAATGCTTACCTCGAATACACCGAGCAGACGTCCGAGCTTTCCTTTCACACCAGCCTGAAAAAGATAAAACATGAAAATAATGCAACGTTTGTCCTCCTCAGTGCTCATAACGTTGAGGACACTTCTTTGTGGACTCACAACAACAACAAAACGATGAATAGAGGCTGAAAACAATAGAAAAGCAGCACTCAAACCACAGACTATAATCTGAGTTCACACAATGGGCATTGTGTTGTATTGCATTTCAATGTTTTAAAGAACGGCGAGTCCACCTCCTGTGAACTGAGCTCAAGTGTAAACTCCCAGGCTTTGTTTTGATACCGAAAAACTGGACGTGCCTGACAAACAATCACTGAAGCATGAGAATGTTCAGAAGTAAACTGTGGAATAAATCCATGTGTTCTCTGAGAATTTTTTTGATTTCATTTTTCGTCCGATGTGGCCTCCTCACAGCTACTTTGGTTTCTGTAGAAACTGCCGGTCAAGCTACAAATGGTGTTCCTCTTAAAGTTGTCACAGTGTCTCTATGGAGCCATGTATGTGCCAGACCATTCACCGTATATAAAGATGGACGACGCATTTCGACCACCTCCCACTATCCAGAAATGAAGCCTAAATATCCTGGTATGAACAGAGTCAGAGTCTGCGCAGTAGCGATTGGGGGATAGAGTCTCTGTAACCATGCTCACCCAATCGTGAGTCTGTCTCAGTTTCAATTCTGATGTTTCACCTCCTTTTTATATCAAATAACCAATTAAAACCAGACATAACGGGAAAATGAGCACTTGAACCGAAAAGTACCAATGACCCTCCATCAGGGGGCGATAGAGACTCTTTGGCTTCACTTTTGGGGAACAGTGATGTCGCTCTTTATACTTTATATGCAGTTCATAGCTTTGTCTCAATTCAGGAGCTGCATCTTTCAAAGGCTGCGTTTGAAGACCAGTGGCTCCTTGAAATGCTGCATTGAAACATTCTCACTTTGGTTCGGACTTCGCAGTCTAAGAAGGAGGCAGTTTCCGTGGGCCCGGTAGACCCGAGGCCTCAGAAGGATGCTGCTCCGGAATTGAGACAAAGCTTGTGTTCCAGGCTGGTTTGATGAGATAAAGTCTTTAAGATGTACTTAAGGACATCGTATAATAATAGTTGTCATTAGCAATCATTTGAATTTTCCCTGGATAAAAACCCTGGCATGAATCCTAAAAGAGCATCATCATGGAAATGCAATAATGTCTCGATTAATTCAGATGCACTTCACAGGATTCAAATTACTGTCATGACACATGACATCTGTCCTTTCCCCCTCTCAGCATACTTCACAAGTGTCACTCTGTCCCACCGATATGTCCAGTGGACTAGAGTGCAGCCTGTGTGAATGCACAGGAATCCAGCGAGGAGCCAAGTTTAGACCGCTGACGTGGCTGAGAACACAAGGTCCTCCGCCGGCTGGACCTCTGGAATACCAGCGAGCTGCTCATTCACCCGGCCACTGACACCCTGACACCCTGGCCCTTCAAAAATCTCTCCCTTAGTATGCGCTCCACTGTAACGCTACACAAGTCTATCTCTGGTAATTTCAGCCGGTTTTATATGACTGGAAATCTGTGGCAAAGGGCAAGAGGGAGTCATGGGTGATGGTTAATATCTGATCAAAATTAGCACAAATATCCTTGTCCAAAAAGTTGCAGGTTAAATGTCCTCAGCTGCCACATGTTGTCTCAAATAATACGATGATAAATACATGGCCTACGATGACAATATCAGGATAAAGCGACTCTGCGATAATTGTCATCTAATCATGATATAACTGTAGAATAATGCAAAATGCCCCTCAAGAGGGGTAGTGCAGGATTTGTGTAATTATTCACTAAGTCAGTTTCACAGTTTGACACAAACTGAGGTGAAACAATGTACAAAAAAGTGCATGAAGTCTTATTTTGGTGCCTCTTAAATCTTTAACAAATACAATGTAAGTTGTAAATTTTCACATCGGCCATCATTCTATTGCGAAATAACAATGAAGTGGCAAAAGTCCCAACTATATGTAAAACTACATAAGTAAACATCGCTCCAGCATATTGATCATCGAATCTCGTGAGTCAGGACAACCATATATATTGCTGTATTTTCATTTTGTCCCATCCGTACTCGCCATCTATCAAAATGATTTGAGATTTATTCACCTCCTCGAACACCTCTCGCACAGCGGCACCACACGGCTCCTCCTCTGGCTCCATCCCTCCTCCGGGGACGATCCACTGCTCCGGGTGTCGACTGCTGCTGACCAACAGAACCTGTTGAAGAAAGAGAACACAGAACATTAGCAGCCATAGAGCCTGGTTTTAATTGTTTTATTTTGTTTAGCCAGGAATGTGCGTCTCACATGAAATCCCAACCTTAAGAAAAGTGGAATCTTTGCTCACGCCCAAGTGTTGATTCCAATTTGCTTCAGTGACTTCACTGCCTTGACGTTTTGTGTCATATTGAAACTGATCACTTTGACATGGGACTCGACCCTTTGACTATTCGGAGTCCGGTCTCATGGAGAGATGATTGATGATGGCTGGTGCCTCTGCGGTCTATTCTCTGCTGTCGCTTAACTCTACCACAGCATCCACATCGTCCCATCGAAACATTTTGAATCTGACAACTCACACGAACAGTGATTTCAGCAACAGATGTTGAATCCCAAATGTTTGGAGGCCACAGCGTATGTTCACTATATTTATTTAGGATTTTTCCAGTCTGTTGATGCAGCTCAATCAAAGCCAATATCGAAGCAGCTCCAACCCAACACACAACCCCCCCACCCCCGGCAAACAATGCACATAAAGCCGAGCATGAGCCGCTCAAATTCTCCCCAGCACTTCACCGGGCGCCATGCGGAGGCTTCGAATTACACTACAGTTGCAGCGGACACCGATACACGTGGATCAGATGTGCCTGTGTCGGCAGGTTCTGGCCGTATCCGTACAGCGAAGCAATCACAACAGACACAAGTGCACCAGCTGTAAACATTATCACATTGGCAAAGAGCGAATCAATCATCATTAAGGCTCAGCCTGTGACAGAACACAGGTCATAACAACATCAACGCCGCTACGGGGAAAAACAATGGAGCGGTTCATTTGCATGTGTGATTCAGCTGCACTTTCTAAACCCTGCAGCATTTCATTTGCCACATTAGGTGCTTTTTTACATTTCAGTCTGACACAAACGTACAAACAAATCTGTGCCACCACATGGGGCAAGGAAAAGAGACATTATAAGCACCGCAGGAGCAGCAGCGTCTCGCTCGAGGACACGCAAATGTGTCGTTTTTCTCTCATGATCACATCAATGTCATCCCAGAAATCATCCTCCATAACAGAAAACATAACTATACGTGCATTAAAAAGGGAGAAACGTGTGTTAAGCAGATTGCGCGACAGATGGTGACATCCTCTTCTGCCACCCCTCCGATCACAATATCTAGTAATCTGCCAGAGGAGTCAACCTGTCACTTAATCCTGACTCTGTGTTGCCTTCTTTACATTCTCTAATGGGATTGTGGCACCGGAGGCCTTCTGGGGCTTCTCTTTAAAAGGGCTGGGGGCCAAACCGATTGGCATGCTTGGAGGGGGCCCCTTGAGAGCGGGCGCTGTCAGCGGCTGCCTTTTTCCTGAAGAAGGGCGGGAGGGGGACAGGTTGCGTTGCGTGTGCGGCTGGAAGTCGAAGTATGAGGATGTGGATTAAGTGTGAGCATCTGCAAACATTTTAAACGCACACACAAAAAAGGTGTCAATCCTACCCGACAGATGCAGGTCATAGATGGTGCTCTCTGGTTTAAAAGGCAGGTACATTTACAGTAACTGTACAAGCGGTTCTAGTGCGGAATAGGACGTCTTCTCAGCAGAGTGTTAACTGGGAGCAATGTGCAAAGTTAAACCTGCTCGAGAAAACAGCACTTTGAGAAGAGCTAAGACAAACTGAACTTCACTCCTTAAAACTACAGAAAAATGTGATTTTCTTATCCTGGAATTTGTGTGCGACACCTGACAAGGGTTTATTTGTCCTCCTGTCCCCAGCCAGACGTCTGTTTTCATATTGGGCTATTTATTGTGTGAAATACTTCTACGCAGGATGGGCTATTTCAGTGCCATGACATAATGAAAGATTCATTCATTCTTTGTGTTTGGGACTTGTTGGGGGAGATTTCAGAGCACACGCACACCGGCCCTGGCTGTCCGATTGTGTGTTGTCTGTTTGCTGAGCTGTGGCCAACGAGGCTTAAAGGCAGGATCGCTGGTGTCGACGTGGTCAGAGCCGGCAGTGAGGGTTGTGTACAATACAAAAGCTGAAGAGCTTCCAGGGCAGGGGGGACAAAGCGGATTTCTGCTCTGCTTGTTCCATTTTTATCTATTGGTTGTCGTCTGTCCTCAGAACACAGTGCAGGCCACATTTAGGTTTTGTTTTATTGCATTTAGGAATGTAGAGCAGTGAATCGACATACTACAAACTATATAATTAAGATTTTGTTGCCTCATGTGCTGCTGAGATGTACTTTGCTGGGAGGGAGAAGCCGGAGTTTGGTGCTGCCTTTTAGCACCACGTTACTCAGATAAACCAATTCCCTGATATTTAAAAAGAAAGTAATTATAATAACTCAGTTGTTTTAAATTCTGTTAAATTAGTTGATCTACCTTAAAATCCTTCCAAGCCCACCCTGGCAACTGTAAAACTACCCGGGGGGAAGTACCCCTTGTTGGCTATCACTGACCAATGATCAACACCCCCAGATTTAACTCTGGTTTGAAAGCGTGATGAAAAACCAAAACAAAATAACTCACACAGTCATGACAGATTGGTCAACAGTCAGCTGACAGACTGACCTCTGAGTGCAGGAAAAAAAAAGAACACCTATATTTGGAAAGAGGGGCAGAGAGACAGAGGACCCCCAGAGGGAATGCTGCAGTGTTTCCTGGTGATTTTGCAACTCACACCACTTCCGAGGGGCCCCCATTGTAAATAGAGGAGGGCCAATTCTGGGGGAAGGACAATAAATCTGTGTAATGACAAATGCGACACATAGGACACATATGGCACCAGCTGAGCTCTCTGTGATCCAAAACTCCAACACAAAGCCACACAAGAACTGATTTAAAATAAGAAGAATCAGTCATTTTAACCCAGTTTCTTAGTAGTAAAACACCACCAGCAGTTATGACAGCAGGTCCTCTGGCAAGGCCTCAATCATAGACAGCAGGCAGAAATATTCTGGAGGACATTAACACCTCCGCCTCCCCGAGGAGGAATGCGTGTAGCTGTCAAATAAGGAAGGCTCCAAATGCCAAGCCAGGGCCCGCTGCTGGGAGGAGGGAGCGAGGGACACAATCTACAGTCGTACCGTCGCTGCTGCGGTATCAACAGATAAGACGAGTACTAAAGAGTGAGAGAGAGCCCAAATGCCTCAATTTCTGATGTTACAGTGAAGCATCCACTCAATCTGATAACCCCCCCCCCCCCCCCTATTTCCAGTTTGACATTATTTACAATCTGCTGCAGCAACCTTCAAAACTGAGCCCCTTGGATTTAATCTCATAAACATGGAGGTCGTTGCTAGAAATGCCATCTCCGTCAGAGGTATCAATTCATCGCTGTCATTTGATGCACAAGCTCAATGCTTTTGAAAACACAAGATATGTAACTTCAGCCACGAGGGGTTTCTTCATATAGTTTAATGAAGCATCATGGGAGTTGTTGTCTTCACCACCATTGTCAGTGAAAATCGACATGATGCAAATGATGTTCTGGGATGAGGATATGTAATAAAGTTTTATTAAAGTTATAATAAAAACAACTGACAGGCTAACTGGCTTAGGGAGTTGATATAGTGAACTTGGTGGAAAACAGCTGGTTATTTATGCAACGAACAGAATCAGACAATCATTATCTTTCATTTGGGGTAATTTTCTTCACCACCTGGCAAATGTAATCCCAGCAATCACTTTGCTCTTAGCTCTGGTTTTACTCCACGACAACCCCTGAGTGAAATATTTGGCCCTTTAAGCTTCTAAAAGTCTCACATATGTTCAGCAGCTAATTGCTAACTCTGTCTGCCATTTTGTTCAAGGCCGATAAGTACAATTAGTTTTTAGTGCTTTCACGATGAAAACTGCTGCTGCTGGAAACAAAGCTGATTAAAACAGTGAGAGTCCATCAAACACCAAAAAATATAATCGGGTGCCGTAAAATCAAAAGCAAGAAGACAAAAAAAAAACAAAGGACATTTAAATAAAAATAAGACATTTAAATATTTTTAAGATGTTGAAAAAATAAAAGGATTTTAAGAAACTGGCCCCTTTCACTAAAACGTAAATTGTTGGTATAAAAATATTGATTGTAATGTCATACTTGCAACTTTTGGCTGTAATATGAGTTTGTGATTAAATCCTTGACACGCCCACAAGTTTGTGGCACAATGTACTTACTTACGGACTTCTACAGCCTATCACTGCTCTATCATGATGGAAAATACTTAAAGAAGTGCTCTTGGCCCCACATGCTGTTTAACTCAGGTGGCCCCACTCAGTTACCTTTGTTGTCCCTCTGCACTGTCAGGTTCCTGCCTTCCCTTGTTAGGAGTTTAATTGCTGTCAGAGTAGCTCGCCCCCAGGGCTCAGCTTTCTCCTTTCCTCTCCAAAACAAAACACTCCGGCAGCATGTCCGACTCTCCTTTCACCACAGATGTGTCTCCTGTGTCCGTGGAACTGATTGTGTGTATGTGTTTAATGTATGAATTAATCACACAAAGCTGAACATCTCAGGCTTTTTTAAGTTTAAGATGATCCCATATCACTGACGATCACAATCAGAGCAGCAGATTGCTTCTTCGAACAGTCATCTCTGTGAATGCATGAGCAAACATGCTCATCAGAGCCTGAAAATCCTGAGGTTGATGGTCACACCTACACACGTATGTTGTCACAATACTCTCTGACTGTTCTTTCCTGTAATTATAATTGCTGGCAAGTGTAAAAACAAGTTCTGAGAAAAGGGTGCAAAGATGCAGGTGCACAGTTTTTATAACAACGAAAATGAAATCAAGAGAAAAATCTCAACTGTTATAGCATCACTTATATAAAAACTCTTTCATGGCCCGACATAACGATGACATAACATGTTGTGCACATGTAGGCAAGCACTGAACAGACATGCTTGTGTGTCTACATCTTCATATCAGTGTGTTGTCCAGGCAAACACAGAAGGGCAGAGACAGAGCTCTTTGTGCCTTTCTAGTGACACCAGACTGCTTCTAGAATATATTGTGTAACAGTTTGTATTCTCCACACTCAAACATGAGGCTAAATTTAGACTGGTAAGTGTTTGCCACAATAAAAGAGATATGCTAGTGACGTGTTTTGACATACACATGACTTAATGCAGAAAAATGGAGACTGACCTGGTGTACATATATATTAAATGTTATGTAGAATAAGTTGTGAGTAACCAAAGTCATAGTTCAAAGTCGTTAACAGGCTCTAGATAGACCACCTATATTATGTGTGGCTCGCTTCAGCTTTTGCATTTTCAGTAAAGATTTTCAGATTTTGTCATTTGATTCAGTTTATGGTTTCTATCATTTAAGGAAGTTCTTTTCCGAGTGCTATTTTTTCCGGTAAGTTTTGTTTTGCTTAGTCATTTCATGCTATAAGAAAACAGGAGGAAAACGTCATGATTGACAGCTGAGACTGGATCGTGATTGGTCCAACGCATCGGCAGGACCTCGCAACCATGACACCACACACCACACATTTTGGCTTCATTTCTGGACAGTGGGAGGAAGTGGACACACGTATACATATATACAGTCTATGCAGTGAATGATTACTATGTTGTGTGACATGTAGCAATATCTTATATCACATCTAAATGTATTCCTCATTATGTCCGGAGGTGGAAAACACGCCCCTAGGCAAAGGAAATTATTTTTGAGTTGTATAAAGTCTGTTACCACACATTCATTTACGCGGTGCTGGTCCCTTTAAATGCTCCAGCATGAATCAGCTCCACCGCCGGGATGCGGCAGTGTCATGAATGGACGAAGCTTGTTTCCTGGCGTAAACAATGTCGTGATGATCAAATGCGTTAATGTGATTCTAACTCTGACATTTATCTTGAATACCTGTCGATGTTGAAGCCGCTGTTGAAAGCAAACGTGCATCACAGCGCCTCGCCCCCTCCCTGCGCTCCACCGCAAGCTAGCTACATGCTAACAGGAAGTGCAGCGAGCACATCTTCAAAATAAGAGCGTTAGACGAGTGACGGGTTGAGTAAGAGAATTACTCAACTTGTTGGAATGACATCACACACTCATAACACACTATCTGTCCGTGAACAGACAGTGTGGTGTGGCAGATCACTTCACAAGTGTCAGAAACCTGAGAAAGACCCTGAAGAAGTCAGGAAATGGAGAAGACAGACACAAGCAGTGGGACAGACTGTGCTGCCAAAGTATGTAAACACCTTGTAAAAGTATAAAAACACATTTGGAAGGAATAAAAAAAAAAAAAAAATAGACTACTGCCCCATATTCCAAAGTTTGACACAGAAGGACCCTTCATTCAGTTTGAAGTGTGTGGTTTTAGTTGCCAAACAGACACAAAATTCTGTAAATACATATTGCGACATCATTAACTTGGAGCCACCGTCTGCATTTGTTTTAGGGCTGGACAATAAAACGATATCAGTAATTATCAGTCTTATATTCATTAATTGTAGAAAAAATTTAAATTTAAAAAGCATTGACGTAAGGCTTGTGCACAATGAGGAGGTGTAACTCATAATTGATCTACTTCAGATTTGTTGTAACGTGTTCGTCATTCTCTGCCAAAAAAAAGAGTTTAAAACCACAACCTTGTCTTGGAAGAAAAAAAAGAATTAGCCTTTAAACATTTAAAATAAATAACTAAATGACATTTATCGTCATGATCAGCTGAATTCGGTTTTTTTGCGCATATTTTCCATAAGTTGTTTATTTTTCTAAGTTTTTACAGCTTGTTCACCAGTCTTACTTGTATAACTCTTTTATTCCATTATTTTATCTTCATAGTTGTTGAGTTTATTTTTTTTTACATTATTAATGTTAAACTGATTGCCTTTGATTTGGCAAGACGTGTAAATGCTCCACTAATAAAGCTTATCGAATTGATTAGGTCGAGAAAAGGGTTGGACGATATTGCCAAATAATACATCCTAACAAAAAACAATTATGTCACATTGTTATTTCTTTTTATTTGAAAGGCTACTTTTAACTCTTGGGTGAGGGTTGTGGGTTTTAAACTCTTCTTTATGGGCAAACACTGGAAAACAAATCTGAGCTCAAGCTCTTGTGGAAAAGGACTGGAACACATTGAACCATTATTACACTGCAGCTGAAGTATAGTATATTGTGATGATTACTGATAAAGCTTATTTCCTCAGTTTCAGACAAGGCCCTCAGTCGGGGGGGAGGGGGGGGGGGGGGCTTTCATTTTGAAAGTCAGGACCTCCACTCGGGCGTTGCTAAGCGAAGCTGCCTTGACAACGGTCGTTTTCCTCCCTTTTTCCCGACGTGCTCCTCAAACTAGCCTGAACTGGATGGCCCGAGGCGCATCACCGACACAACCAGCAGCAGCAGCACGGACACACAAACACACACACACACACACAAACACACTAATACACCAATACACAGAGCTGCACAATGACACAGACAAATCACATGTTTCATTAAAGAATGTGGTCTTTTTTGTTTTATCCACACCCTCCTGCTGTGTGAATGACTGGGGGGGTCTACAGGCCACACTCTCACACACACACACACACACACACACACACACACACACACACACACACACACACGGGGGGGGGGGGGTCTCTCCTACCTCCTCCTCACGCTCATTCTTGAAGCACAGACACGCCGCCCGCTTCTTGAAGCCCTCGCCGTCGTACGTCCTGGTCTGGTTCGGCTTGAGCTTCATCCTGGGCCCGCTTCACCCGGCGGCCTCCTCCGACTGGAACCGGCGACAAAAAGAGAGGAAGAGGAGGGAGGAAGACGCGAGGAAGAAGCGAGGAAGAAGAAGGGAGGAGGAGGAGGAGGAAGGTCCGACGACTTAACAGCGGAGCCGCGGCATCGCTGCTTCTGCCGCCGCCGCTTCTTCTTCTTCTTCTTCTTCTTCTCTCTGCATCCGCGGTCCAGGCTGCTCGGTCATGAGAGGAGGGGGAATGGTGGATGTTTCTCAGCCGGAGCGGTTAATCCACGGTGCGGGTCTGGGGCTCCTGGATGTGCGGGAGTCTGAGGAGGGGTGTGTGAGGGCGCAGGTCCCGCACACAGGCGTCTTATGTCGGCTCCGGGCTCCGCCGCGGCTTCAGCACAATGAAGCCGCTCCACACACGCAGCACTCCTCTCAGCCAGGAGCCCGCTCATTGGCTGCGGTCACCTCAGGGGGGCGGGGCCCACGGCGCTGGCCAAAACACCGAGAATAAACAAACGCGTAATTTAGCGCAGGGACAGAAAAAGAAGTTCTACAACGATCTGTACTGAACTGACTGAACTAACGTACTTATACGAAGCATGGGTTTGTTTTATTTCATTACACACATACTTGTACTTCTAAGTACTAACACACACATTGTTTTGTATGTTTCTATATGTTCGCGTACTGTTCTTTATATGTGCTGTCAACATTATAATAGTTTCTTTATACTTTAACGCATTAACCACGTAACTAGGCTGCCAGAATGTCACCATTATCTTTATTTGATTTGACATCTTTTATATCTGTAGTCTTGTATTTTAAGTTTGACTCTTTCGCTCTTTTTTAAATACACTTACATCTGCTGTACCATCATTTTACAGGCTATGTTAGTCTTTAACACACAACTTTGTATAGCTTCAGTTATTATTTATATTTGGCTTCAATACTCTGCCTCCATTAGCACATGCTTATTTACAGTGACAGCTTTCTAGTAGTTCTGGTAGCTATATATTTTCATCTTACTGCAGCGAACCTATTCTTGACTCATTTTGACCTTTTTATTATTCTGATGCTCTGGTGTGTGACTGTTTTATGCGCTACTGGACGTCTAAATTTCCCTCGGGATCAATAAAGTATCTGTCTGTGTTTTTTTGATTAAAAAAGTAATTTGTGTTGGTTTCCAGCAGCAGAAGGACATGACACCTATACCTGTTTTATTGTAACATCATTAGATGATTAATAGTGAAGGGTCAGTGTGTACTCAGTGTCAGCAGCATGTGGATCTATAGGTTGAGCCACACTCAGATAAATCGGGAGATGATTAATGAGACAAGAGAGAAGAAAAAAGCAAAGTTCTTCACAATTTATTTTCTAGTTTTTCAAATTTTTCTTGTACCATCTATTTTTGGATACATATTAAATCATTTGAATGTGAATTAAAGTGAGAAGCTCAGAAGGAAAAGGCACATTTTGGTGGCGTTGTAGACATTTGAAAATGTGTTGCTAAAATATTAGATGACGCTATTGAGTTTGAATATGTTTAGTCTAACAATAATTCAAATTTTCAAAGTGTGTAAGTGGAATTTAATTTTTCGGGAATTTAAAACCCTTTAAGAACTCAATCATGTGAATTTGAGGTCGTTTAAGTTAAGATTCAATACTTTTTCCACAGCAGACATTTGGACACGTCACAGTGAGAAAAGCACAGGTGTAAATGATAAAATAAAACATGGCTGGAGTCTCTTTAGATGTTTTACAGTAAAGCGTCCTGGTATTTTGGTGCTGCTTCACTGCGCTTACAGTCAACGTAAATAGAACAGAGCTATTGTTCATGTCATTGGCAACACCAGAGCTTTTCCTACTGTAACAGCTCAAAATATCTGCTGTGAGAAAGATCTGCATGGAAACGGACGATTGTGGGTTCGATTCCTACACATGTAATCCCCACCTTGATCTGCCTTGATATCTCAGCGAGGTAGGAAAACCCCAATTCTGAAATGAAACCTCTAAAAACCATAAAATATCTTTAAAATACCCTGTTAAATCATAATCCACCAGACTGAAATGTTACGTCTGGGGCTCAGCTCAACAAACAAAACAAACCCTGTTATAATCTCGTGCATTTGTCATTCAGTCAGCCGTGGCATTTTTATTGCACTTTTACAGCAGTTTTTTAAAATGAGAGATTAATGATCTAAGTTCCACCTTTAATATAAACATGTGTAACACACGTCTGTGTCGTTCTGTTTGCTAAAGGTAAGTGGTATGTCAAGTTTTTAAGAGCCAAGCATGTTGAAAGAGTCCTGTGGTTCTTTCAACTGTGCACCTCTGAGATTTTATTTTATCGTGTTTTGTGTGTTTTGAGGGGAGTTGTGGGGGGGGGGGGGGGGATGCAAAACATCACGTACTACATGTCCAGCAGTCAATGGGCCAATTACATTGATTCCAGTGTGTTGAGAAATCAAACAGCGACTCCCATCTTCCAGTGAATTTACACCACATCTGAGATTATTTTATAAAAGTGGGTTACACCCAGTCAATGTGGAAAACAAAAGGGAACCAGTTTTTACACAAAAATGTATTCTGACTGCAATAATTAAGGTTTATGAAACTCCAGGTCAAAGGTCACTGTGTTGTAATACAGTGGGGAGGTGTCTCTGTGAATAAGCACCACTCCTGTCTGAACACATCAGAGTAAAATATGTTTCATATCATATCTGATGGCGCTCCCACTTATGTTAAACCCTACATGATGTAAGGTGAATGGATAATGCCATCCCTTCCCTCTGTAACTATACTCGGAAGTGGGGTTATTTTCGGGGCATTTGCCGTAATTCATTAACAGATTCAATTGTTTCAATGATCGAATTCCTAAAAGGCATGGGATGGATGATTCAATTAGTTTTATGGCGACAGAGTAAAGACGTACTTTGTCTGGGGGGGGGATCTGTGCCCAGGTGCTTCAACAGCTACCTTCACGCTCAGTTCACCTTTGACCTGCAGGTTAAATGGATAATCCACATGTTGGTAACATCACAAACCAAGTGTCCTCCAGCAGACAAAGACGTGTCAAAGAATACGATCGATCAAAGTGTTTTCAAGTGTTGACTGACTGACTTTTTCTTTAGCGCCACCTGCAGGTTGACATTTGTGATTTTGAGTGAATCTTTTGAAGGATTTCTAAAACGTCAGAAACCATCTTTGAGAAAAATGTATTTGACGTTTACATTGACTTTGGTCTCTGTCCCATCCACTAACATGGGGGAGGCAGGATTTATTACTTATACTGCAGCAAGCCACCAGGGGGCCCTTGAATCGCGTTGGCTTCACTTTCTTTCATTCATTTAAAATAAACTCTAGGAATTGGAGGCTTTGACATTGCTGAACTGATGAGGTAATTTGCCCTCATTGCTCCCTGGTTGGACACAAACAGCGTCCAACAAAGGTCATGCTATCATTTTAGTTCCAGTGGTCATCACTCACATCTGTCAAGAGACCAAATAATCCTTCATTCAGGTCATCAAGTTATTAAAGGTCATAAACTCCAGCAACATCATCTTGTTCTGATGATGATCTGATTACTAGACAGATATTTGCAGCACATTACAAATGTAGAAACCTTGCAATTATGTATATATAAATACATAACACATTTATTGAGTTCATTATGAAGATATACATTCAAACAGACTCATAATAAATATTAAAAATGATAAGAAACAATAAACAACATGAATTCCTATTTATAGCTCAGGTAACTGTTCGGTTAGGGGTTAAGAGATAATCAAGCCCCAAATATCATTGACTGTGTAAATGAGTCTGAATATTTTTGAAGGATTGTAGTTTGCTATCAGTGTTGGGGAGGAATGTTATAAAATCTACATTTTAATGCCATTCACATCTGATATATAACAAGTGATTTATAAAGTTGTATTGCTGCCAAGCAGAACAACAGATGCTCGGTCATGTTGTCATCTTAATGGCATCCGTCACCTCAGAAGAAAGTGAATCTTTCTGTCATCAATGTACTTGAAGTGGTTTATCATCATCTTCTCGCATAGCAGAGGAAGGCAATTAAAAGGGCCCCCCTTTTAGCCAAGGTGTGTGGGGAATAGAGGATCCAGTTTCTCCTGGCTCACATCGAGACAGATAGAAGGGACGGACAAGCCAGACATGAACGTCTGCCTGTCACTGGCTTTATCAGGAGAGGCAGAGAACACCTGCTCTCTCACGACCACATGGAACACATGGAAACACTCACAAACACTCACACAAATACATATTTTCCAAGCAGTAAACAGAGGGTTCCCCACACTCATCCACGGAGCCTTACCTGCCTCTTCATTTGCCTGTGAGTGGATCAGAGTGCAAACTCTTTATGCGTATAAAATCCTGAGCTGATTAGCTTACCCATAAGTCTCTTCTTTGACCTTGGCGCCGAGCTTTCAGACATGAGGCATGTGAGGGAATGGCTACCTGCCAGAATTAGAGCCACAAAAAACTGAATTGCCTTTGGACACAAAAGATGTGAATGTTCGAGAGAGCGACAATAAGGCATCATATTCTCCTAAATTTAGTCCATGAGTATCATGCAGTAGCCATCAGGGTAATTTTAGACAGGGCCATCTGTTATTCTCTAAAGTCTCCATTATTAGACACTTAGGTTTAAAATTAAGCCTCAGAAAACTCCCGTATATATTCACTGTGACACAGGGCAATTGTTTGCAGGTATTAAGGGTGAGTTGAGTGTCTTCACGGGATGGAGCTCGTCCAATGACAGCCGGCCAAGGCTGCTAAGATGGATGTGAGCTGCTGTCACTGTTCTTCATGGAGCCAGTGACGTCTCTGCAAATGGTTGTATGCCCTCTGTCAAGTTTTTTTTATCCACTCAAGGCAGCAACAGAGGATTCAGAGAACCTGGGCCTCTCTGCTTTGTCCTGAGATTCTTGCTACTTTGATCATAACCTTATATTTCAAGATATCTTCTGCTGAAATAAAAATATTAACGAGTTCAGCTCAACAGTAGCACAGCAGCTATGAAGTCATTCCTCAGCAGTGTAAGAGGCCTTTTTCCAGGCTGGGCCCTGTGAGGTCACAGTGGAAAACAAGTCACATCAACATCTCTCTTAACAGTTTATACAACAGAATAAATACAGGTCTCAAGGCTGCAGATGCAAGAATGACAATCACTTGGTTGTGAGAGCTGAAGGACACAATGAGTGCTTGTTGGTGCATATATTAAAAACCTGTCATTACGATGGTAGAACATAAAATAGACTCAGCAGGCGTAAACATCACTTAGGCATGAATTGTCTGGTACAATCAGCAAGACAGGGAGAGGTAGGGTGGTGCCAATATTAGTTTTTTTGCAGGTTCATATAAAAGGAGAATACAAAACATATTACAATAATATGTGTGTAGCTTTTATGCTTGGTAAAACTCAATTTGAGACTGCAAAGCCTCATGATGAATGAATAACTTTTTCTATGTGATGCCACCTTTAACTACTGCTGGTGAGACTGCTGAGGCTACCTGCGGGCAAGGGTTTCTCTCACAATGATGCCTCTGTCTCCTTGAGGTACAACAAAAACACAGACACTCTATAATCATGTGAAGATTAGGTTTAAAGGGGCATAAACACAGCCAGACAGTGACAGTGTGATTGCCAGAATGTGGGAAAGTAGTCTGAAACAAAAAAAGCCCCACAGTGATGATGACACTCACAAGGGCTGAAAAAGGTTCATTCACCCAAAACTGGTGGGTAAAATGTCAGAATATGACCCTGACTGTGGGACGTAGGACGACTGAAATGTGAAGGTGTTGCTCACGAGCTTATTTCTAAGGCTTCGGTGCTCTGATGGGTTAAAGGTGGACCTGGAGGGAACAAAGAGAACGAAGAGCTTCCCTGGGTGACTAAGTGAAACGTTTACTCTTGTATGCAAAAAGACTGGGATAAACAGAGATATTTTAAAGCTCAAAGCTAAAAAAAGAACCCCAGATGCACGCCTTTTCAATTTCATGATCCGCTATCAAACGTACAATATGTATCTTTGGCCCCTAGGGGTCTCTCAATCAAAACCAAAACCAAAATACCTGGTTTGATGAGATCGAGAAGCAGCTTGGGAGTTGTTGTCTTCACCGCCAAAAGGTTTTATTCACGTTAACGCAGAAAACGACAATGAATAATAATGATCCATTACAAGTGACAAATGTAAACAGTGGAAGGGAAAAAAAATGCCCCCTTGCTAACTGGCTTGCACTGTGTTTTTATTTCATCGTATGTTGTTTGCCCGAGAAATATTAGAAGAGGAATTAAAAGGCGACCAAATTGAAACGTCCCATTACCCATTGTCCCATTTTTTTTTCTTGGTTTGAACATTGTTGGAAACATTTTGAATAATGTAAGTACACAAGTCAACAAAATATATAACGTGTTTACTTTTTCAGACCTTTTTAATGAACAATTGTTACATACACTATCTTTAATGATAACGTGTGTAGGTGAGGATGTCTCTTTTTCTTTTAAGTCCAAAGACATAGCTCGGGTGCACATGGTTCAAAAAACCATAACAGGAAAAATCCTGCGTGCTCCAGAACTTCACAAAGAGGCCGATTGTACAAAAACATCGTTTCAAGTAGGTGTGAAAAAAAAGGAAAACGGGCATGAACAGAAAATGCTCAGTTTGAGAGACCATCATCGGTTCTGTTGGCACGAAAGCAAAGCCTGGAATAACCTGGGCCCAGGAAACAATCAGCCATTATGGTGTTCAGCGATATGTGATCTGACGGGACTTACAGGAAATTACGTTGGATTAATTATATGAAAATCAATCTTTGAGTAAGTGTAGTTATTTTCCACTCATCGGCTTAGTGTGATCAGAAGGCCTATTTCCTTTTCCTAGTCATTTCCCCAAAGTGTTTCTGTTGAGCAGAAAACGTCCTACAGGCCCTTTAAAATATTGAGCACTGAGTCATTGATGTCATGAAGCATTGTTTCTTACCTTGTGAACGCGATTTCTTAAGAATGCTTTGAGGGAATTGCTTGAATCTTGGTGCTAACATTAACTTGAACGTACAGATGAATTGATTTTCGATTTTGGTGATCTGTGGTCAAAGGTTTAGGTCACAGTGGCATCATAAAACATGTGTTTGGTCTCTTGAACTTGATATCTCAAGCCTGCATATTATGCACATTATTATAAATCACCTTTACTTATCTTCAACATATGTCTTTTTAGAAGAGCAGTAGCAGAACTCAACTGGCCAACCTCTACACAATCTACAACAGGACACTTGCTAAACTAAACAGGTTTAGGTTTTCCATCGGACGGTTACAGCGAGTACACTGCGCCATGACTTGATGTGACCTAACACAACCACAGTATTCACACTGCAGTAAAAATCCTCCCTGCGCAGACGTTTTCTGTACATCTCAGCAGCTGTCTACAGACCCCCCCCCCCCCCCCCCCCCCGAGGTGTGGTGCTGGTTTATGAATGAGCTGTTATGCAAGGAAAAGTGACCTGAATACAGACATACACAGAGCGAGGGGGGGGGGGGATTCAATATGTTGTTGAGCAGTCCCAGATCGGACAGTAGTGAATGCATTGGGTCACATCAGGTCCTGTTATTATTATCACATTGCCGGTGTGATCACGTCAAAGCTGGGGTTTTATCAAGATGTTCCAGCTGTGATCACCATAAGCACCTGATAATAACCGGCACGGATTCCGTGGTCAGAAGTCTCATCCCAGCCACACTGCACGGGACAGTAGATCCACTTCAGCTCACATCCCACAAAAGAAATCTGTCCTCACTGAGGGTGATTTGATCGAGAGAGGGGAAATAAAACATGACACATTTTGCTGTTATGTTTCTGTAGAAGTTGCCCTGTTCGTATCCAGGCTCGGCTGGGGCCTGTGTGTGTGGAGTTTTCTCTGGTTTCCTCCCACAGTCCAAAGATGTGCAGAGTGACCCACCTGCACCACTGCACCACCTCAGCTCTGGATACTTGGTCATCTCCCTTCAACTGCCCCATCAGTAGCCTTCATGAGACGTCCCAACTTCGTGCTGCTTCCATGGCGTTCTACTTCCTGCTGGGGTCTAAGCAC
The DNA here is from genome assembly GCA_026259375.1 of Verasper variegatus. NCBI lineage: Eukaryota > Metazoa > Chordata > Actinopteri > Pleuronectiformes > Pleuronectidae > Verasper > Verasper variegatus. The sequence goes on from CM048058.1 coordinate 7,472,571, forward strand.
CAAAGTTTATTCCTCTGTTCATAATAAACTTCATATCATTCATATTTACTCGTTTTCATTTGCTTCTCTTGAATCGGGTCATGGGTTTGTACCTCAGCAACACATCAGCATGACAAATACTTGATAATGTGTAATCTTCAATCCTCTGTTTCAGAGTTGCTTGTAATGCTCCAAAAAATAATCAGACTTTATTGATACAGATCCTGAAAAAGTGCAAATGTGTTAGAAACATTGGACGTTGCAACCTGGTGAGCCAATGATCTGTCACTCTAGTCGGTGTCAATCTTATCTCGATGCGTAAACCCACTCAAGCGTGACTCAGTCAAACAGAGAAGACATGTCAGACACTGAGTGGTACAACCTCGCTATCAGCTCACTGTTTGACAGGTTATTGATTGGCACTGTCTGCAGCAGCATCACTTACGTCGGTGTGACTCCCTCTGATGCGGTGATTTGTCAGCATAGAGTCGAGTTTGTTTTGAAAACCAGACGGACGCTTGTACCTCCTCAGGCCCAAAACAGAAAACCAATGAACGCAGGCGAGGAGTTAATTATTTACTTTTTAACAGTGCTGGGAGAGACGACCACAGTGTGTGTGTGTGTTTTCAACATCTGACAAGATTACTGCAGACGTACTTATCTCTAGTATCTGATCAAGGATCCAAACTAAACAACATGGGGGGGGGGATGTCAGGCTTTGTTTGCCTCATCGACCTCAACACCAACCACGGGGAATCCTTCGTGTTTAATTTGTTGCGTGTCGATCAATCGTGGGCAATCCCAACAATCACCGGGACATGAATGGAGGGAGGAGATGAAAAGATGAGCCTCTTAAACAAGTACAGGCTGATTTCTGAGTGTTTTTGTTGGCGTGAAGGTTAGAAAAGAAAATTGCCAGGAATGAGGGAGGAATCATCCTGTGTTTTTTTTACTATCAGTTAAAGTACAAGCCTTTAAGGAACGTGCTGTAAAATGATACGAGTTATAAACTGCTACTTAAAAGCATAAGGAGATATAGGAGTGACAGCACGGCACAGAGCTCTTGGTTGTAATACGTGACAGGGTGGACACTTGGGAAACCACCTTTCCCTTACATTCAGGGGCCTCCGCAAACATATAAAGGCACACACACACACACACACACACACACACACACACACACACACACACACACAAAGATGCCCTTCCATCCATCTCTGTAGTTGGTGTTACTGTTACAGGCCTCGACTGCTTTAAAGATGTACTCTCGTGACAGTTACGTGTATAAATAGAGAGTGCAGGGACATGGAGGGATGGTACAGGACAGCATGTTCCCGCCATGGATGAAAAACTCACAGGAGGAATTCCTCCAACACACACACACACACACACACATATATCCATGTCATCAGAGGACATTACATTGATTTCCTGGCTTTAACCAGTAACACTAACCTTAACCGAAATTTTCGGTGATGATTTAGGTTAATTTAGAGTAATACCTGGATCACACACCCGCACAAACAAGGAAACAAAGAAACAAACAACAATCACACACACACACAGAGTTAGAAATGTACGTGTAGTCAAAGGGTTAAGATGTATATACATCATACTCAGATTTACTGGGATGTGATTCAAGTAAATTCACTTCTCCCTTTGTTTCACATTAAGTACAGCAACATTTACAGTACACTGCCAATTCTTCTAAATTCATCATCAGGGGTAAGGGGCTGGGGAATGATTCGCCTCACATACATCACAAACATCATCCAGAGACCTGCAGAGAGTATGTGAGGGAGTGAAAGACCAAGCACAGCTGCCTCAGGTTCAAGAGGCTAAACACAAACAAACTAATTAAGCGCCCACCACACAGGAATAGTATAGATATGTAGTATATCTGCATTGAAATAAAACTACATTAGTATTCCACTGCAGATGTCCTGTGATGGAGATATTTCAGATACCTGCTGTGGACAGAAAGGAGGGATTCCTTTTTTTGGGGGGGGGGCTGGTTGACTTGACTTGTTCTCATGCATGAGAGATTTGTAAGGAGGGTTATGTAACATCTGGAGGGTGCAGAGGAGAGGGTATGACTGCAGTACCCCCCCCCCAACTTCATCTGCAGTGGGACAGAGAGGAGAGGAGAGGAGAAGAGGAGAGAAAAGATAAGAGGTGTGCAGATGAGAGAAGAGAAGAGGTTGAAGGACAGAGGGAAAGGAGATAAGAAGGAATGGATAGACTGAGGAAAAGGAAGTAAAACAAGAGGAGGGTTGGGGAAACAATGAAGATGGAAAATGGAAACATAAATAGAATAAAATAAAAACGAAGGAACACACACACACACACAACCTGCTCCCATGGCAACTGTTAGCCATCGATCCACAAAACCGCACCATACTCCATCACTGCTGGTCAACAGGGGTGTCAGGTTTCAGGTAAACGCTGACACCGATGACACAAGCGGCCAAAAGAGGAAGTCAAGTCGTCACCTGTCGCCTCGACATCGGCGCCATGTGACGAGAGTGTTTTCACCTGCGAGTCAGCAGAGACAGAAAAGATCTGCCCTGTCAGAGGAGCTATGTTTAGGATGCTGGAGCTCTGGATTGTTATTATGTATAAATTACCCTGTATTCAAATGACATGTGTGAAGTTAGAGATGTTTGTCTCACATCCAGGCCACAAACCACTGAATGATGGCACTTAGGCGGCCCGCTGCTGTTTGCCAGATCTGGGCCACAAGAATAAGCCATAGCAACACCAGAGGAGCCAAAATGCGGCCTTGGATTTGTTTTGTGCTATTTGGGCCATAATCACCATTTACCACATGGGCCACTTTAGGCCCCTTATGACACCTTGCTGAGAGCACCGCGTGTTTACCAGAAAAGGTCCCACATTTGTTTTGGGATATTTGGGCCACATGAAGACCAGAAGTGCTGCATCATTGCCTGAAGTGGCCCACATCTGTGTTATCTGGGCTAAAAAGCGTGAGGAAGCTATCCTTATTAGGACTTTGCATTGACCTCCATTCATTGTGTGCAGCTTAACCTTAACCATGACCAGTTTCATGTCTAACCTTAACCTTACCACAATTCATACGTTACCTCTAACATTAACCAGGAGCTCAGAGATGACCTTTTGCCTCATTAGGACTGAGCTTTGGTCCCGACGAGGTCAACTGTTCTTGTAGACACATACCATAACCGTAACCATGACGACTAAATGCCTAACCCAAATACTTAGCCTAACCTAAACCTATTTCGAACCCTAGCCCTAAATGCAAGTCTCACACACACACACACTCAAGCAAACTATTTATTCTCAGACAATGAGACTGTTTTGTTCCTTTCAGCTCCGAGTTGTCTGCTAATGAAGATGATTTCAAGTTAAAAACTAATTTATTATCTTCCTTAACGTTTTTAATAATTTCCCAGGGAATAATGAATGGATTTTGATTTAATCAAAATCTGGCATATTTGGGGGACTGTCTGAATGTGTTTGCGATCTGGTGCAGCTTAATAAAATGTAAAGGGAGTGCTGGGACTTGGCGGAGGTATGCGCTCTACTCTGCAGCATTCTGAGTTTGACATGGAAACTGTTGTTCACCAGCACCTCAGGAGCTATTATACATGACATGTTATCCCTTGTTTGTTTAATGTGTGCATCAACTGTTGAGTAGAAACCTGTTGACGCACGTTTGTGTGGTTTGCATGTGCACAGAGCCGGAGCCGACGGTGATGACAGCTCATGTTCACGTCCTCAGTGTTTTTTTGCTGGGAATCCTGACTCCTCAGCAAACTGGTGGTGGAGTTTTAATGAGGAGACTGGCTGGCATAATGCATAACACCTGATTCAAACCCTAAAAGCAAATCTCAATCCTCAAAAAGCACATCTTCATTTCTGTTACGCTGCCCTTTATATAAAGGTTCCCCCTGGACAGGTCACCAGTGCATCTCAGTGCATGCATACAGAGAGAAACATTCACACTCACATTCACAACTATGGTAAATGCAAAGTCTCCAATTAAACTAACCCCAATCTGCACGTGTTTGGACGGTGGGAGGAAGCTGGAGAAAACCCATGCAGACACTGGGAGAACATGCAAACTTCATACAGCAAAGGATTCAAACCATGAACCTTCTTGCTGTAAGGAAACAGTGCCAACCATTTTCCACTGTGCCACCCTTTGGAAACAGTATTCTTTATTTGTATGTAGTGTTCAAATTTAAAAAAAACATCATTTTATGGAGGCTGTCAGGGCCTCTCGATTTCTAAAATCGTGACCCAGCATTGGGTATAAAGTATTAGTGGGCTTTTATTTTGAAAAGCACATTTGTTCCATAATGTTTGGTGATTTCACTGTAATCATCCAAAATAAATCTTACTTTAAAGTCACTGTCTCAGGCTTCTGCCTCATATATTCTTCTCTCACAAGTGACATCATAAAGTCTGGATGAAGGCAAAGCACATGTATCTCTGTGTGAACAACCATAATAACAGAGAATGTGCAGATGCAGAAAAACAATTATTACAATAACCAACCTCAGCTACTAACTTCCACTCTGAAGCAGTGTGTCATGCGTGAGCTCACATTTCTAATTAAAACGCCCCAGAGGGAAGCGTGAGGTTATATTCTCTGACCTGAGACTAAAAATACCACCTGCACCACAGATCGTCTGAGGATGGACGGAGCAATAACAAACCCATTCCAGAGATAACGCCCCCCCGATCCCCCGGGGACGGGTTAATATTTGTCAGATATCTCAGATAGCGAGTTGGGAATTGTTTCCTGCAATTCCACTCAAAGAATGAACAGCATAGTGGCCCGAGTGACTCACTGTTGCCACATAAACTCCAGTCGTGATCGTAAAACGTTGTGAAAGCTTTTTGTTTCTGGTGAGGGAACAGAGGGAAAACATGGACAGGTGGCTGCTAAGCTGCTGAACAGGAAACAACTGAGAAGATAGAATTTGTACAGATGTAACATGAGCTGATCCAGAGGTGGAAGATTAAACGACAGGAATTATACGCTGTCAGAGAAACACCATTAGTTTATGAGGTGAGATATGAAGGTTGAAGTATCAAGATGTGTGGTCCAGCTCCATTTGAGTGTAGCACCATCTTGTGAAATTATGTGGAACAGCAGGTGAAAGGAGAGAGGGGTATTGGCACAAGTGGAATTAAACATAAAACATTCATAACAACTTTGTTTCTGTAGCTGAATACTAATTCATATAGTTGAATATATTCATATTTTCATTTTATGATGGATGTGAGCAGTTATGGCCACAGGACTTTTTCATAAGGTATTTTGGCATCTGAATTTCAACAATGTAAAATAGGCAACATTATTTTCTAGATATGAAACGATAAAAAGTCAATATAGTCCAGGACTGAATGCTGCAAAGTGGAATTTGAACCTAAACTTGATATCTAAAACATCAAGTTTTTTCAAAATTGCTCATCTTGAAAATGGAAGCTCGGAATTTAAAGCTTATCTTTGCTAAGTCAAGTCAAAATTGCACTTTGACGAACAGCAGCCTGCAGTATCCTGTGCATGACTCACTGCTGTGGAAGTGTCGGTGCTTCCCTCAACCAGAGAAGAATGATCCAACTTCCTGCTAAAAACATGTGATGCAGGTTTTTCCCAATGTCTCGAGGACATTTCACAACATCCTTCCACCTGTGGTCAGTTTTTACGATCATGGTTTTTACTGAACTCCTCCTAAAACAGATTATATGGGGTGTAATTTGAAATGAGTGACTGTGCATTAAAAAGCTGTCAAAGCAATCTCGATCCTCAGAGACACATAAATGAAGTCTGTTAGCTGCACAAATCAAACCTTAGCTGCACATTTTTTCACCTTTATGGGAAGACACACTGAACACAACACAAACCAGACGAGTCTCTTACGTACTTACTCAACTCAGTTTATTTACAGAGTATTTGAAGAGCCATGTATGCAAATGTACTGAAATTACCGACAGAACTCTTCTTCTTCTTCTTTACACATGGGGAGCTGAATAACAAGAGTTAATCCCTCAATACTTTTGATCTAGATGCTTCAAAAATCCAGTGAGTGACTTGGTTTCTCGTTTTTATTTTCCTTCAGATTGCTGTCAAGTTCATCAGTGAAATCAATAAGTTAACTCGGTTGTGGTTGTTTTGTTTTTTTTTAAGCCGTGCTCCATCTTACAGACGTGAGTAAATGCAGCGGTTAGAAACAGTTATTTAATACTTTGGGGTCAGGACAGGACACAAACAAATCTAAGCAACACCAAAGCCTGCGATATAGTCCGAGAAAGAGCGAGAAAAAGAGAAACGAAAATAAGTTTTACTACAACGTAACGTCACGGTCCTCCCTCAGATGAGCCATAGAGAAGCAAGATGAGCGTGAAGGGTCTAAAGTTACTGGACGACGAGTCACACCGATCCCTCTAACGCACTAACACAGTGACCTTTAAAAGGAAAGCTTCAGCGTTTTTCGGAAAGCTGTTAAGATCGACAATAAATCAATGCAGAATTTGATGCAGGATTTTGCGTTTTCAGGGACTGCGGATTTCTAGCCAATAGGAAATCTGTAACAGAGGATCTTTAATGAGGAATATTTGAATATTGTATTTGTGATATCACTTGTACTTGTTACCACTAAAGTTCCTCCGGTATCGAATGAAGTCACTTGCATAATCATCACAGATCGATATAGAAAGAGCAGAAGCAGGTTGAGACCCGGTTCGGAAAGTCACGGTGAGAAGAAACGACAACACCTGGTTCAACTATCCCTTTAAAGAAAAGCACTTCAACTCTTGACAAAAAGAAAAACCCTACAGAAAACTAGTCCTGATGACAGTCTGGTTCTGGTACATGCCTTCAGTTTCATTAACTCTGGAAATAAAAATAAAAATAAAATCGAGAACAGGCAACATAGATAGCATGGACAGACATTTAAAAAAAGAAAATAAAATAAAAACAGCTCTGATTCCTACACTCTTAAAAAAGAAAGAAAATTCGTTCTCAACACATCTGTATAGTCTGCTACCTTTCTGGATGGGTCGGGAACGGCTTTTGTTTTGTATTTTAAAGTGTGTGGAAGCGATTCGCTCACCCTCCCCAAACCGTCTGACCGGGGCTGTAAAGACTGATCATTGAAAGATGGAAAAAATACTTTGAATGAAGGATTATTTTGAGCACAATCCTCATTTTACTGGGCTCATGCATCGAATCTACGATTACGAACAATGTTTAGATGTGAAAATCTGTCTGGGCCATAAATTGACACTAAAAAGTGTTGTGTATTATCTACCAGCAGACCTGGAAGGTAAACTTCTTTTCCCCCTCAGTTGATTAAGTCTCTATTTACGAATCTTACATTTCAGATGAAGATACAATTTAAATAGGACTGAAAAACCCTTTGAGGATGTATTTTCGAAGTGGAACCCCTCTAAATTGACTTGATTTTACATTTACTGTGTGTGTGTCGTAAGTTTCACGTGTGTTAAGTGCCCCCATGAGATGACAGTGAACTACAGCAGCTGCACCACCCATTTAATACGCAAGTGTTGTTAATTGTCCGTATGCTCAGTCATAAAGGTGTGGAAATTCAACTAACCATTTTTGGTTGAACGTTCTACCTAAAAACTCATTGTATTCCCCTAAGAAAATTTTTAAATAAAAGGGTAAAGGGAAACGTCATCGTTGTTATTTGACTTACAAGTGGTGGCGTGTGTGCAGCCGCACTCTTGTGTGTTTGTCGTCATCTCTCACAAAAAGACGGACAGATGTGTTGACAAATCAAGTGTGTTAAAAGAAGGGCAGCTTTAATGTATATTTTTGCAAACGTACCAGTATGTGCCTACTTCAGGACAACACATTGCATGGTGATTTTAAGACTGTAGTGGGGAGGGTGCCATCCTCGGCCCATGCATTTTAAATAGCAACACAGAAAAAAATAAAATAATAATAGACGTACACACATTTAACGTGTCTTCGAGGGGAGAATAAGTCACCCAGAGGTCTGCAGCAGTGATTCAGTCATTTCTTTTGAGATAGATTTGAACTTATGATCTTGTTTTTTTTTCTCGTTTTTGCTTTTTTGTGTGTGTCCGTTATATTCAAATGTTGACATAATAGGAGTACATTTTGTGGATCACATTCAGTCGCCTCGTCTCTCTTCTTCTATACTTCGCTGGGGCCCGCGTAGAGCCTGGTCCATGTTCGGGCTGCGGGGAGGAGACACAGAGATAAAATGCTTGTGGTGGGTGTGTGTGGGGGGGGGGGGGATATAAAACCGTATTTTTTTACAGAACATGATGCAGAAACAGTGTCATCACACTACTAAGCTGTTGTTCACAATACTCTCTGCAGCACGTACAGCAGAGCACATGTCACAGCTGAGCGGTCAGTGGTGGTGTGGAATTAAGATGCGTCTACGCGATAAGCAAACTACCGCAGTTTAAATGCAAATGCGTAAAATAACAGAGAAGGAAACATTATCACTAAAAGGACAAAGAGTAACAACCTCAAGTCTCAAGCGTCATGAACAATAAACCTAGAAGAAATTACACCACGTTTGTTACCTCTGCCGAGAAAGTGGTTTCAATCTGTGTTTGTCTGTCTGTCTATTAGCAGGATTACTCAAAAACTACTGAACCAGTTTCCGTGAAGTTTTGTGGCAGGGTGGCGCATGACCCTGAGAACTAAGAACCCAATAAACTTTCAATAAAATCCTGATGGATCCAGGAATGTTTTTCCACTTTCTTTAACATGGCGAAGACAGGGCATTAGCCTCGGTGGAGGTATTCACCTTTCTGGTGAATACCTCCACCGAGGTCTATTTAACAGTTAAAACTATTTCACTATCATGATACAATCCATACTGCACGACTATCAAGGAAAGTCTTGTTTTACTTGACCGTCCAAAAAACTGGACAAACTCTGAATCCTTCCAACCCATTTTCTCTGGTTTTAAAATGCATCTTTCAATTGAAGACATTGTTATAAAGAACTGTGCTGCTCCAGTATATGAGCCAGTGTTTCCTGACTAATTATGACAGACAGACGGAGAAATGCATCCAGTTTCTCAAGCTCACTGGCACATTTGTCGGATTAAATCACCAACACAGACACTGAGAGGGTTGTTGTTCTGCACTCAAAGTAGAAAAACTGTTATTCGACAAGGCAACACCTCAACTTAAACTGATCTAATGGTTGCAGTTATCTGTCAACGTATTTCTCAAAGTGGAAATCTGTGATGAAGATAACTGCGGCGGATCCTGAGTGATTTAAGGAAGTGCTCCTCACCTGTCTCAATGGCATGGCTTTCATTTTTCTTCCACTGCTCTGCGACGTCATTTGCCAGGGGATCATCTGGATTGGGAGCACTTAATAACGCCTGGATAGATAGCAACACTGTACGGATCTGCAGGGCTGGAGACCACTTATCTGGAGGGAGGAGAAGAAAGAAAAATGCAAGAGAGACATAAATTACGGCTTATTGGTCAAATTTGGAAAAAACGAGGGAAACTTCAGGGTGACACAGCACTGGGAATAGTCGGGAAGGACACTTATGCAACCACAGTATGCCAGTCACACAGAGACAGAACCCACAAGGACTGCAGTTGCTCTGAGATCCACTTTTTCCTTAAGCTAAATAATAATGGAAAACAACTCTGGCTCCGTTAAATCGAATGAATCAAAATCGAGACAGTAACAAACCTTAAGTGCAGATTAGTCTGCAGCGATGTACAATATCTTAAAGCGAGTCTGGCAACCCCTCCGTGGTTGTTTGCTGCTGCTCTCACCAAATAAATATTGCCTTCAGGTTTTCCAACCTCAGAACTTGATTTAATGGTTGTAATCACATCTGCTTCCAGACGTTTTGTCCCAGCGGAGCGCTCTCCGCAAATAAAACTGTTTGCTTTTCATTCATCCCGCAGTATGACATGGATCTGATTCCATAAGCTGGCTGCCACATTTAAAATCTTTTATTCTACACTTTAAACTGCTGGTTCGTACTAGTGGGCTAATTTGGGGTTTCCAATTAACAAGCCTTGACGGGTCTGGTGTTCGATACATAAAAGAAAGAGACATAAAAACAAATATACGAGAGGAAACCCATGATGATCTGGGTTGGTAGTTGTTTGCTAACACATTAGGAATAACAGCTTGACAGCCTTTGTATGTTGTACAGTGTTTGCTTACCTTTCAAAATGTCTAAACATATTCTTCCCAGTTTGTCGACGTTGGGGTGGTAGATTTTGGTCATGAATCGCACTTTGGGAGCTGCCATGGGATACTCTTCTGGAAGAAATAGTTCAAGTTTAAATGTGCCTCCTTCAAACGGAGAGTCTTGAGGCCCCGCGATGACCACGTGGAAGTAGCGAGCGTTCCCTTCGTCGGGCGTAGCCGTGATCCCTGGAACGGGCTCCGCCATCAACCGCTGCGTCTCCTGGGGTCAGAGCGAGAAACACACAATGTTGTTGTTGACGTATTTTAGAAATTACTGCGGAGGTGTTCAGCAGACAACAGATCGAGGATGTGCCGGATGAAAACATGTAATTTCAACATGTTTGGTCGCTCACACACAAACATAAAGACAAAACCACATTCCACAGATTATTGTTTCATACAGAAACGAGAAAAGAAAAGCAGCTGAGGACTGGGGCTTTTCTCACAATGTGTACCAGTTAGTCAAATGAGTTAATAAGACAAAATATACAAACTAAATCAAATTAAAATGCAGGGAATATGTATTTGTAGAGAAGTGACACAGGTTGATTGCTTAAGGATGTACACTGTAGTTGTACATTAGTATAAGGAGATATTGTAATAAGTGTATACATATATGTGTATATAGGCAAGTATGGTACAAGAAAAGATATAAAATAACTTCCCACTACATTGAACTGATAATTTATTAAATAAGATATAATTAAGGAGTGCTTCTAACAACTAATATGCTGATTTACCTGCTAAATATGCTTAAAACATATATGATTTAAGCATAAAAATGACTAAATGTATTATTAAATCATCACAGCAGTTGCCCAAAAATGTACAACTATTGTTTTATCTATTGATCAATGCATAGTTTTAGCTGCAAATGAGCATTTAATCCTTTTTTAATACGATATTTGGGTTTTAAAGAGGATTAGAGTTGAGGTATTTCCTCATAAAATCCTGAGGTTTGCTGCAAATCCACACACCACAGTGAGGAAAGCAGGGGACGAGAAAAGTGAAAATGAGGAAGTGGGACATCTTTTCATATTGTTTTGCAATTTCATAAAGCAGGTGCATCTGCAGTCAACAGGAAGGAAACTGCTCGGATCTCGTTGTAAATACGATTCCTCTCTGTCATGTGGCCGGGACACAAACTGCGGGTTTCCCACAGTGGCAGCTGAGCCGGGTTTCCACCGTGTCAGCGTTACTTCTCAGGCTGATTAATGGAAGAAGAAAAAACAAAAAAACCTGAGGAGCAATTGCTGCTGGATGTGGCGGAAAAACAACCCCCCCCCCCCCCCCCCCCCCGGAGGATCGCGCCCACCGCCGGGGCCTGGTCCTGCGAGGGGGAGTCTCGGTGGGGCTGAGGGAGGAGACCGCAGCTCCACCGGCCCCGACATCACCCCCCCCCCCCCAAGTCCAGGTTAAACACAGTGGAAGCTGACAGGAGCGTGTTAGCCTGGTCTCGGGGGGGGTTCGGATGACCGGAACCAGCGAAGGGCAGCGCTCCACCTCAGCGCCAGACATGTGTACCAATCAGCTCGGCTACAGCTGCTAGCCTAGCTTACTTAGCCAGTCCATTCATATGGCGATTTGACATCATGTGTTGATTCGCGCTGCAGATTAGCAGCCCGGTGCTAATGTGGCTACGATACACACACGAGCACCGGGCTACTGGAGCCATTAACCCCCCCCCCCCAGCGAGCAGAAGGGAGTGAACGGAAGTGACAAACAAAACACTTGCAGACGCGGAGCACCGATGCTAGCCCGACACCTAGCCTGAGACGAGCTAACGGTGCTAGCCGCGCTAACGTCAGGCTGGAGACACCGCGTCCATGATCGGGATTAAAATGGTCATCACGACACAAACACGCGGGCTCGTTAACATGTGAAACCGGTGAAAAATGTACCTTTATAATCCTACGAGGCAAACCGGCCATCTTGTGTTAGCTATTGTATTTTTAGCCGTGGACTCTCCTTCTCTTCGGGTCGGACTGACTGAGCTGCCGGGGCGGGGACAGATCACTCGCTCTTCCGGTGGCTGCTCACAGCGAGAGGACGCTGCTGTTTGTGTATTACATATTAATAGTATATGTCAAATATAGTACTAGTACTACGTGTAATAAAGTATAAATACCACATATATGAATCTAAATGATAAATATAAATTGTGTGATTATCTCCACACGTTTCCTCAACACTATAAACACAATTTAAAACGTCCTTGTAAATATTGATTTACAATTTAATAGGAAAAATTATGAAACGAACATTTTCTTTATATTTCTTTGTTTTATTTTTTTTATTTCATTTAAAAAAAGCCTAAACATATGCCTATATTTGTTATTAAATGTGTAATTGTTTCTCCTTTACTTTATTTAGTTAAAACAATGAAGTTGTATTTGTTGCGTTGGGGTTGTTGGCTGTTTTACATCATTTTCTGTATTTGGTGTTTTTTTAATAGTTTTTTGTCCAGTTACAACTTTGTAACAGCTGTTTTGAAAGATGCTATATAAATGAATATTAATAAGATAATTCAACTTATTTTTACTCCAATGCATATTAACGTTTTAAAGAAAAATACATATGAAAATGTAATGTATTGTATTGATGAACATATTTAGATATTTTAATTTCTATTTCTATAGAAAAAGTTTGTTAAAAATGTGAGAAGAAAAAGTCTGGACAAATGGAGCCTGGGGAGGATAAAACCTGTTTGCAAAGGCCTCAAATTGACACAAGCCATGGACTCAGTCTTGTGTATTCTCCACAGGCTAATTTGACAGGTGAATATCAACCTTCAGGACATTGGTGGAAACATTTCTTAAATCTATCTATACCCATCTGCATCTTGTTATGTACGTGATCTTGAAAACTTCCCCAACACACATCAACCGTTCTCGTCTTCTCCATTTGTTCCTGCAGCTGCTGTGAAGTATGTTGGTTGTTATGTTGCAGAACTGCAGCAGAATCAGGGGCCATTTTTCCCCTTAGTCTATCTCTTAAGAGTATATCAACAAGTAGGATGATCAATTATTAATGGTGCATTTAATTCAAGTCCACAGCTGGTGTTTAATAGTTTAACTGCTCTGCCCTTCCTGATGCAGGTTTCCTTTCTGCTGCAGGGACAGTAAAGATAAAAAAACAATTAGCCGCAAATTATTAAAGCTCAGTATCAACTTTGAGATTTAAGAAGAGATTATTGATAAAGTAATGGGGTCAGAGCAGATTGGTTGTCATACATTATTAAATTATGGTATACTGGTCCAAATCCATTAGATTTAGAATTTAAAATTAGAATTAAGTATAATGTTAAACCCTTATAGAGTAATGGTTTCATTTACAGCAGCACTGACTCACAGACCCGTGACACCCAAGTTAATATTTAACAGTTTATTATACATTAACTTGAAAACAACTCAAACAAACATTTCAACTATCTGTCCTTTGGAGGATTCTTCTTCATGCGTCTCGTGTGGTATCTGCAAACAAGGAAACAGAGGGAAATTAATTTTGACCCGTATCCACAGAGGGAATTCTGCAGGGCGACACATTTTCTGCCAGCTCTCAAACTCTTGACTCATAACTATAATAAAAAGGACAAAGGTTAATGCACACGTAAATAATGGAGCTGATAACCAAACTGCACAAGTCAATAAGTACAAATAGGATGAGTGACTCACTCCTTATCCTGACGTCTCATTTACTGGTCCTGTGTCAGTTATAACAACATTTAAAGCCAGGTAGAATCATTTTCGTTCTCATTCTTTTATCTGATCATATAAAAAAACACATGGATCCGAAAATGTAAGCGTCTCAGATCCTAATTAAGGTGGTCTGACCAAATTGGAACTTTTTGGGGGAGGCTCTGTGACTTTGACTGATCATATCTCCCTTAACATTCAGTAGGTCACATTTCCAGCTCCATATTCGTCTATGTATGCTAGCTATTTATATTCAATTTCTACTAATAGATCCATTTTACGTAAAATCGTACTCACTGAACCTTTAAGAGCAACACAAGTTTCCAGCTGTAAATGCAAATACATAAAATCATATGGAAAAAGGTCCAGAAGAATCCCTGTAGTAAAGAGCGACCATACAACAGCTGTGTCACAGGGCCTTGTCAATGTTGTGTTATTTGTGTACTTACTGTCCTACTGGATACCACCGGTGTTTCGTGGTGAAGAACATCTTGCTCAGCTCCTCGATAGTCGGCCCCTTCTTGTCATTCAGCACCTCCTTGCTGAGACGAGCCTTCAGGACCTGGTCGTGGGTCTCAACCGGGTTGGTTATAGGGTCGGGTCGTTCTACAGGCTGCACAGATTTAGCATCATCAGCACGGTTTCCTCTTACATATCTCAAATCTATGTTCATTTCCAACAATCGTGTAACATTTTCCTTCAATCTCCTATTTACATTGATATATTTCTAATATAGATCAAATCTGTGACAGCAGAGTGCAGACACGTGGACAGTGTTTCAGATCTGTGTTGCTGTTGTGGTGTATTTTTAACTGCAGTTTGAGAAGTGAGTCAATGTTTTGTGGAAGCTCAGGTGTGAGTGTGGGTAGCGGATGTCATTGTGGTCTCAGGGTTCCACCTTGTGGACAATTTAGTCAACCCAGGCCTCCTGCTGGTCATTTAACCTTTATAATTAGTAGGTTTATTTAACTCTTTTTAGAGGCCTCAAAAAACTCATGCACATACAGTATGTAATCTTGAAATTCAGATATTTTTTTCTGGACACCCTGTAACTTGAATTTCTGGATGACTTGTGATTTGAATGCGAATTTCTGGAAGCAAAGTAGAAAAGAGAAACCAACGTGAGCTAATCTCTAGCTTTTACAGAGGAAGAGTTTTAGGAATCTTAAAAAAAGATTCACAGTCAGTCATCAAAACCATGTTCATTAGTTATCAGACAGAACATTGAAATAATAGTATTTCTGAGATTAGACAGAAAACCCTCTTACTAGTGTAAATTCATAAGGAATGTCGACGGTGGGGTGGTAGCACACAAAGGTTTTCCCATCTGAAGTCACGCCGATGTCCACGTTACTAAATCCAAGAGATTGGAGAGTTATTGCTCAGATCACAGTTATACCTTTATAAATTACAAACACATGATACACTTGGATTATAAAACCACAGCAATGCTACAGTAGAGTAAACTGTGTATGTAACAAAAATCGTCATAATAATATGTAGCCTTGAAAGAGCTCTGAAAACTTAAAAATGCTTAAATAAATACTTCATTTCTGTTTGTTTAGCGGGTTAACAAGTGTTAAATAATGTTCTTATTCATTACAATTGTCCCATGAGGGTTTACATGTGACTTAGACCTAGAAATATACAAAACAGTATTTTTTAAACTTATGTTTAAATTACAAAGAGTTTAAATACCAGTTTGGGCCTTGAGCTGAAGGATCACTGTCACTGGACTTGTGTCGAACTGGCACCAAACATCCTGCAACACAGATTTAACAAATAAATCAGATTAAATGAGACACATTTCAACAACTTGGTAACAAATTCAGTTTAGAAAATCTTTCTAATTTTGAAAGCACAATTCACTTTTCGTGTTATTTACATGTTATTAAAGATAAAGAACTGACATGTAAAGTCAAGAAGTTCTGACGCCTGCTAACAAGGCAACAGTGTTAAAATACTATCTAATACTACTTACTGTACTGCAATACGTTATTTATATAATATACGGAACATGTTTTTAAACGTGTCGTCCCACTGATGATAATCTCAAGGTTAGCTCCTGTTAGCTTGTGCTGCCTTCACGGTCACACACATTGAACACAGTCAAACCAACAGGACGTGTGATACAACTGACTTGTTAAATCCACATTGATAAAACTCACTCTGCACATGTCGCAGTGTTGTTCCTGAAGTGAACCGCGTTAAGAGACGGTTCAGTTTAAACAGAGGAGCCGCCATGCTCAAATCACAATGTGTCCGTCACTGAAATGGGTCCGTGTGTTTGTGCAAAGACTCAATCATAATAGTTCCACTTTGCGCGAGACCATCACAGAGAAAATGAAAAATACACCATTAATTCTACTTTTCTATTAAATAAACTAATGTACTGCTTTACACAGCTTTATACATATAATACACTATACAACAATGTACTATTTTACTAATAATTATACTTAACTGAAATTATTTACTTATAATATACTATTATACTGATGATATAATGGGAATGTACCATTTCACTGATAATACACTGTACTAGTAAAGTACTATTATACTGATCATATAATGGGATCCAGGTGCAGTATATTCTATAGGGAAATATATGCAAAGTGCTTGGTTTTATGATTTTCATTAAGCTAAAATATATCTGTAAATCTAATTCTATGCTGCTCAAAAACACAAAACACATTTATTGTGAGATTCAAACTTCAAACTGGATGAAATCACATTAAAGACACTGTTCTGTTCAGGTTCAGTTGCTGGTTCTGAACTGTATAATATTACAATCTTTATAAATCAACCACAATCTGAAACAAATATGCAGCAGCTGCAAAAACACATCAGGTTAATCCATGAGACCTCATGACGGGATTGTGTTCCTGTTACTCGTCAGGGAGGTGGATAATACCTGGAGAAGACAGTACTGGAGTAACATAAGGTTTATACATTTAAAAACTATTTATTGATGATGCATTTTGAACAGTATTTTGAACAGTCCATGTTTATGCACAGATCTTAGTACACTAGCTTCTATTAATATTTCATTTTCATATGTATTATGATGAACATACATGTGGGATAATAGAAGTTAGAACCCAGTTTCTTGTATACTTTGTGAAAACTGAGAATATTATTTGTACATCTGAACAAGTCAAGGCAAAATGTCGGGAAATCAAATAAACAATTCAAACGGCTTGCACATTTTGCTGGAAATATTCACCTGTATGAATAGAAGAACATTTTAACTGAACAAATTTCAAAGTCTTTTGAATGTTTTGGCCCCAGTTTGACTCAGGCCCAGGTGTTTCAGCTTCAGTTGATCCTTTTCCTGCAGCACTACGAGGAACACAGCGACAAGCGGAGCAGCTTGATGACTTTCCAGGGAAGCTCAGTGTATTCGTGTTTACAGGCTGCTGCTTCACTAGGAGACGTCCATCTCTGCTGCGGCTGCGCTGCTGGAGGCCTGGATTCCTGTGTTCACCACCAAGCGCTCTCGACTACCAAACACCTCAGCCACTAGAGGAAAAAGTGAAAATTTATGAATTAAGCAACAAATTATTAAAGCTTTTATTGTAGTTCAATGCACAGAACAAATGAAAGAAAAAAAAAGAAATGTTAAGAGACAACTGTACCTGCTGCAACATCACTGATATTCCAAACCCTCAAGCCATCCTTCTGTCCTCCAAACGCATAGACGAAAGGCTGATCAGGGCCACACGATGCACAGAACAGCACTCCCTGTTCACAGGTGAGGAAGATCGTCATTATGACACCTTTAACTAACATTATCATACCTCCAAAACAGAGAGAGACCGAGAGATCTTCACGCTGTATACGTTTTTACCATTTTCATGTCCCTTGTATGCACCAGATTGGGTTTGTTTCCCAAAATGTCCCAAACTTTGACGTGTTTGTCGGCCGACGATGTGACCAGACATCCTTTAATCTGGCTGCTGAGGGCCAAACCTGCAGAAATGTTCAAATGTTTCAATCATATTTTCATTGTACAGTCAATGTAGGAACAAATGTGAACACATTTTGCACTTTGATCACCACCCCCCCCCCCCCCCTGTACCTACCTGACACCTCTTCATCATGAGCCCTCAGTGTGAAAACAGGTTTATCTGAGCGTGCGTCCAGACAGTAGACGAAGCCGTCTTCTGTGCTCGCCTGAAACACAAGCACAATTTACATTTGACCACTGAGCTTCTCAGAATGTATGAATGAATATGAGGTTTAAGAAAAATATTTTTTTCTTTTCAGGTCTGAGAGGAAACTTGTGAATCCTCAATGTCTTAAAAGGTTTGTTTTCTTTCGAATCCAGCAGGAGGATTTGAGCTCCTACCAGGAAGTTACAGGGTGAGAAGTGGTTCCAGACCAGACGCTCCACTTGACCACTAAACCTCCAGGTTCGATAGCTGGTGTCTGGACTGCGGCAGTCGTACAGGACCACAGTCCTGAAAAGGGGAAATATTTTAGTGTTGAATCTTGAAACAACTGTGGATGTAATGATGTTGTGTACAATATTTATTCCATTCACTAAACTACTGATGAAACGAGATGACACTTACTTGTCATATGATCCTGCTATCAGAGTCTGGGCCTCAAACGGGTGGAATGATATCGTCTGAACCTGGAGGACAAAACATTTTGTTGTCTAGAAGCTGCAGATTCTGAGGCGGCAGGACCCAATAACCACAGTGCATCACATTAGCAATGTTCTTTTTGAAAATGAAGTACCTTATCAGTCTGTCTGCGCAGAGTTGTGGCTGGTTTGCCCTGAGACAGATCCCACAAGATAACAGTGTTGTCTGCTGATCCACTGGCCAACACAGTCCTGAGTAAGAGAAGGTGTATTTGTCTGAATGTTTACACTGAATTTGTGTGCAGAGTAACATAACATAAAACAATTTGTACAGAATCCCCACTAGGATTTTACTTTCTCCAGTATGGAAAGAAAACACATCAGTGAATGTTCCCAGGCCTTGGAGAACTGACCTGGTCAGTGTGTTCCAGGATAAATCCAGCACTGCATCTGTGTGTCCCTCCGCGGGCTCTGCTGCGCCCTGTTTTCACCAAGAACAGCAGCACATAGCAATATGTTAATGATTATCTGTGGGAAATAATGCAGGAGAATAAGTCATGGATGTCCGACAAGTTCTGTAACTCTCAGAAACCGACTATACCCAGGTCACTCTCTCTCGTGATGCAGATGCTTGTGTATCATTGAGAGACACCGAACAGGTTCGTACCTTCTTGCTCTTCTTTTTCTTCTTTGATGCTTTCTTGGTCCCCAGAGAGAAAACTGGCTCCAAACAGTCCACAACATCCAGGTCCCACACATCTATCTGAGGAGTCATGTTGCCCACAGCGGCGTAGTTTGCTACAGGGAGGACACACAGCCCAGAGTTTTTTTGAAATGTTGATTTAATCAGGAAATCTCTTAAGATACATTACATATTGTGCTAGATAAATCCATCCAAAAGATTAAAACATGTGAAGGACAGAGAGAGAGATATTCGTCAGAATGAGGTATATGCTTACCTGTTCCTTCTCCAGTTGGGTCAAAGTTGAGCCACTCCACACACAGTGGATAAGCTGGCAGCAGAATATCATGATGCACATACAGAGATTCCTCCTCTGAGTTATAAACTGTAAAATAAGACACCAACTGTTAAACGCATATTTTAAAATTCTATATTTCCTTGTGTCACTCTGTCATATCACAGATGAAGATATTTACTGTGGATCTCCAGGTTGCAGATGTCCTTCTCGGCTCTGCCCGTCAGGATGAGATTGTCGTTGGGCTTGATTTGGAAATCTTCTCGCTCATACTGGTCCTAGAAGGAAGAAGGAGAAACAACAATAAGCAAGATAAATCTGAACTACTCCTATAGTATAACAACTGGTTTTCTTTAAGACCCCTTTTCATAGGTTTAATCAAATAGTACAACTAGCACCAGAGCTACTATGTCGAGACTTTTGAGCACTTAAATGCAAAATAAAATAACCGTTCATTAATCGTAATAAAAGTTTTAAATAATCGTGATATTGATTTAAATTCTCATATCTCCCGGCCCAAGTTGTCAGTTGATACCAGGATTTAGGTACCGAGTTTAACTTTACTGAATCTTAATGAGTGTAAGCACTGTGGGAACTCACTGTATCTTTAAGGGTGATGTAAGGATCCTCCTCATTACAGCTGAACACTGTGAGTCCAGCCAGACTGTCGCCAAGATTAGCCGTCACTAAATTAAAGAGGAATGAACAGCAGATGCCAGGTCAGTCAGAAATGAAGCGGTAAAATACAATAAGAAGAAATTAGTTAGGACAGTAAAAAGCAATAATACATATATATGGTACACAAACACCTGACTCACCTGAATCTTCTTCATCGTATCTATCCAGACCGTACTCCGCCAGATCATCATCTTCCTCTTCTCCGTCTTTGTTCTCGTCCTTTGGAACGTCCGCAACTTCAGCTGTGATCTCATCAGCACTCGGTTCTGGAGGCAGACCTTCATCATCATCATCCTCTTCTTCCTCAGCTGCTAGAGCCCTGATTAAAGGAGTAGAATAAAAACAACTTTACATCGGTTTCTGTTGTTTGGCTTGCAGGGCTGCAACTGAGGTGATGAGTGTTTCCCAGCCCAACGTACCCCAAGTCCTGTCTGGCTTCAGTGATGATGCGTTCCAGCTCCTCTTTACTCAACTCAACCTGAGGAGGAGTCAAACGAAAGTTACTCAAACAAGTTAATAAGCTCACGTGAAGAATTGTTCACTGCATTTTTTGGATCAATATAAATCGTACATATTTATAAATATGAGTATTAGACAAGGGAGCAGAGGAAATTCTGATTTCATTGGAAAGACAAAATGTTCTGTGTGATTAACTTATGACCTTTCTTCAGCAACTGACATGAATAAAGTACGTCTGACCACTGTCAGAAAAAGACACGTTTAACTTATTGTTAATAACTTAACAAAATGTCTCCAGTATCTTAACTACGAGATGTTTATAATTCGTCTGAACAACATGTCTCTTGTCATTTGCGTCACTTTCACAGTTTTAACTCTGTTTCTGTATATTTGCCAATGAAACTACACTTGTTCTAGATTTCAAAAGGAAGCGGAAGTCATTTTAGTTTGTGTTTTGTTTTTCCAAATGACTAAAACAACAGTGAAGCTGCCATGTTGACACATTAGCCTGTAGCTAACGTTAGCTCGTTGCTAGCTACTCACTTTGTCCGGGGTTTCCTTGGAGACGCCTCTCCTCACCCAGCCGACACATGTGATCTGTGCACTCATCGTGAACGATTTAAAATCACATAAACACAATAAAGTGTCTGAGGCTGATCCTTCAAACTGCTTCAGCTCAGACACGCACACAGTGGGCGGACATGTGAGTGTGAACGGACCCCGTGTCGTGTTTCTATGACGTCCTGAGGGCATCAAAACATTTGCCGGATCAAAAGTATAGAAGCAACATACAGGAAAACCCCATGAACACAAACAGCCCTGCTTCAACACTTCTTTTTATAATATGTAACTTCAGCAAGTGAGCGACAGACATCAAACTATTTAAGAATTATTAAGGAACCGAGAAACCATAATCAGAATATAGAAAACATATTTCTCTGAGGCTTTCTTTCTAATCTGATTACTTTTCTTAATCTCCTTTATCTTGTGATCAGGAGTTCATGACCTGGAAACCAGATACTTGTGCTGTCACCGTGACAAACACCAGGGTCGTGTGGAGATGAAGATATTTTTGGTATCTTAGTACGAACTCACATTTTGGGGTGTTCCTGATAAATATAGGAAAGTCTTTGATTTCATGTTCATTCTGCACTGATTGTTGAAGTTTAATCCTTTCACGTTCACACATGTTGAAAGAAACACTAATGTTGTCTTGTTGTTGTTCTCGGCTCCTGAGGTGAAATAAAACACACAGTACGTTTAAAGCACTAATCACACAGATTCAACAGATTCTCTCAAATGAGGTGAGACTTGAAGTAAAAGAAAAACTTGACCAGCAGTTAGAAATGTTGTTTTTGCTGCCCTCCAGTGGAGACCGCTGTCACTGTTTGGCTTTAACGTGACGATTTAGAAACACAAGGGAAACTTTTTATAAAAGAATTTATTGGCACAGTATAAAACACTAAAACAACAGACATATGCATCGCCAGATACTGTATTACTGGTACATGATACTGCTTACATACATGGTGTTTATAGTAGCATTGTTCAAACCTAAAGGCCAAAAAGTAGCACAGCAGTGGTAATGGTCTTTAGAAACCAGCAATGACACAGGAGAAGGTTTAATTACTGCAGTGGCATAATTTCAGAGCAAGGACGGCAAGCAGAGTTATAGACGAATAGACAGTCCAGCAGATTGTCAAGGTTTAGATTGATACAGTCGCGAAATCTCAACTTGCTTCTCAGAATGTTTTTTCCAATAAAGGACGCAACTTTCTCTCAGCGGCCAGGACACAGGAAAATTACACCGGGGGACCCTTTACCCTCAGTAAAGTCACCACACACCACTGATTTACTGCCTTTATCACAGGATCTATGTGGTGCAGCGTAGTGGTCACGGCACAAGACTGGGACTCTAACAAGTGCTAAACAGAACAGTACAAGTGAGCCCGTGGCTAAAGAGTCCGACTTCCCTCACATCATCAAAGCACATCAAACCACTTGATAATGAGCCCTTAAAATAACGGAGCACCACTGACTTCAGACCAGGTTTTTATGTGCGAAAAGCATAATCACTTTCCACTGCTTCAATGCACCAACATTGCACCTGAAACCCCTCAGATTGGTACAAGTGCATTATCCGTGAAACAGCATGGGCACTGGATGGGAAAGTGACAACTGCATTGGACAAAAAAGAAGCCATTAAAGTCGCTCGGGGTTGCTCTGCGCCAGGTGTCACTTTGTGCCCTTGGACTTTTCCCAACAAAGCCCGACAGCAATTTTGTTCTAGCTACAGGGATGTTTAGTGTAAAACAAGTGGATTTTCCACATTGTTTTCAAAGGTTTAACATGTTTTGTGTAAATTAATACTGATATTTTAGGACAGCGTTGCAGTGGGTCAACCTTTTCCACAGCTTTCCACCACATTGTTTACAACTTGAACACGTTTCAGAAGAAGGTGAAGAGGATGCAACTGGAGTCCAAAATGTGAGACAGTGGTTTGGAGATGAAGAGCAGACAATCCCAGTGGTTTCTCCTTATTGTCCAACAGCCCCTTAAAAAAAACACATCCTCTGTCCTACTGGCTGCAGCACATCTTCCGGGACAAAAGTACGTTCCTTATTTAAGGTCTTGCTGAGCATTAACGTCAAAAATCCAGTTCGAGCTCCTCCTTCTCCCCTTTGGTGTCTGTTGGCTCGTGAGCGTCGTCGCTGTGCGGTTTCAAACGCTTGGTCACCAGCTTCAGGTTGGTCTCGTGCAGGATGACCTGCGTCAAGTACTTCTCTCGTTTGATCTGCTCTTTGACAGCGTACGGGATGTCCGGGATCATGTAGGACAGGATGAACTTGGTGAGGTAAACAATGTGCTGCGAGGGAAAAAGAAGACATCTCCATTGAGATTACACTACTACTAATAATGAAACTTTATTTCTATGGCCCTTATCTAAAGAAGGTAACAATGAGCTTTAATGAAATACACAGGAGTTAATCCACACAGAACAAAACAAGACAAAGAAAATAAGAAAAACATAAAAGCAGTTGGAGCTGTAATCTGAATTATATGACTGAATTATGACTGATTTCAGCCAAAATTAGGGGGTGAAGTTAAACTAAAATCAAGAATTAAAAGACTTTCTTATAAAATACGTTTTAAGCAATAATTTAAAGCTTTAAAAGTTCAAGAATCTTAAACCTTTTCATAAATTTAACACACAGATATATATGTGCATTTTATTCAAGGATGTTTTTGTGTCAGGACGAGTTCCTGTCATGTTTAAACTCACCTCTAGAACAATTATAAAAGCCATTTTTGCTGCCACCACATGCCAGTAGTAGATGTTGTACTCGTACTGTCTGTTGTGACCCGGAGGATAACGGAAATCACGATACCTAAAAAAGAAAAACACACAAGCACATTTTAATGTCTTTTCAAAACATCTGTGTTTGAAAACCTTGTATTTTGTCTCTAATTTCTCTCTATTTACATCCATATTAGTGTGTTATGTTGTATATGTATTAAGGAAGTAATTCATGATATCAACACTATTAATAATATCTTTGAAATGAAGTGGAATATTGGACAGAATTAGAAAATGTAAGATTTTTATAACTAAATCTCAATGTAATTTGACGATTGAGAGGTGAGTCTTTGTACCTGCAGGTGGTGATGGTGGAGCTGTTCTCTAAGATGGGTCTGCTGGAGTTGGAGAAATCGCTGGTGTTGAATATGGACAGCGAGCTGTTGATGTAGCCCTCCATGGTGTTGATATAGTGATCTCCGTACGGGTACACAGAGAAGGACCAGTAGTAGACCAGGCGAGGAATCATGTCTGACGTGAAGGCGATGATCATGGCCTGCAGAGACACCAGGACGCAGAGGACACACGTGGTGAAAGGAGTAATCGTAACACTGAGTTAATGCCATTTTTATTTTTTAGATCCTCCTCTTTTTCTTTTACAATTGTATCTTATAAACAAATAATTTGGTATAAGCGGTGACTCACATTCGTTGCGACAGCCAAGATGGCGATACCCTGAAGAATGGGCTGCCAGGCTCCTATATCCTGGGCCTTCTCCGGCATGATGCGGCGAAACTGCGTGGTGATTTTCCAGGCGTCGACCCGGATCTCAAACAGGTTGTTGACCAGAGCCAGGACCGGAGCCAGAGGGAAGGACGCCACGAACAAGGTCACGAAGCCAAACTGGATGACTGTGAGAGAAAAAGATACACATGAAAAAGCTGTTGATTACCCAGGATTTGTATATTGATCAATTACTTTCAATTAATCAATAGGGTATATAAATTCCCTCGTATGTTCCTTCGAACTAATTTACTACATAGGGTGTAATTCATTTATATGTGCATGAAGAAATACATGTTGCAGAAACAACAGTATCAATTAATATCAAGCTGTGTGTGTTTACACGCACACTT
Organism: Verasper variegatus; assembly: GCA_026259375.1. Taxonomy (NCBI): domain Eukaryota; kingdom Metazoa; phylum Chordata; class Actinopteri; order Pleuronectiformes; family Pleuronectidae; genus Verasper; species Verasper variegatus. The sequence goes on from CM048058.1 coordinate 7,497,612, forward strand.
GAATCCTGGTTGTGTTTTGTGCAATAAGATCCTGGTTTTGTGAATCCTGGATCAACTACACCCAGATCACTGTGGCATTAAAACACCTTCCCCAGGTTTCTCAACCATCTCATAGTGGCAGACATGCTGAGAAATGAAGACACACACATACTGGTATGATCATGTAAACAGAGATATAAATAACTAGATACTTATGCTCGAGTAGTTTTCAATGCAACAGTTAAGTGGAGGTGAAGTTTGAGTTTGAGAACGTTAATGGCTCAAATGAAGGAAGTGAAGAAGTCCTCTCACCCATTTCAAGATATTCATGGAAGAGTCCGAGCTTTGGCATGGCCTGGAGCTGGTAGTCCTGCTCCCAGCGAGGAACCACCTTCTCTGAGGCCACACGGGTGCAGTACCGGGAAATTATATTCTTCACCCACCTGTTTGTTGGACGAGATCATACAACAGTGACTCAGACAGAAGAAGGAGCGGTGATGTACGATTAGCCCTGTTAACCCGTGAACTTGAAAATAGAAAAAAGATTGTGGCGACGTACGGCAGCAGGACTTCCTGGATGTTGTTCCAGATGGCTTTCCCGCTCATGATGATGGAGAGCTGAGTCGTCAGCTCAATCAAACAACCGCCCGGGTCACACTGCAGGGACGAGGCTCAGGTTAAGACTCAAAAATAACAAGCGAGTTGGTTAAACGTGTAACGCCCAGATGGACAAACAGTACCTCCTCGTTCCTGTACTTTCCCAGAAGATAAACAGGCTCTCCGGGATAGCTGACTGCTTTCCCTTTGGCGAAGGCGATGTAGAAACACGAGGAGTAGTAGTTGACAAACTGAAAGAGGAACATCTTCAGGGTTAAGCTGTTCTCGTAATCCGTCTTGGTCCGAGGGAGTTCTGTTATCGTGTGGGAGATGCAGAGTTTAGGATTAAACCACAGACGAGTAAACACAGAGCAGAGGCACATGTCAGACTGACCGAAGTTAGTGATCCAGATGGCGACGCGCTCATAGAGAATATTGAGGATCATGATGACGACAAAGCTGATGAGGGAGGCTGTGACGGACGTGGCCATCTGAGGTGTCACGTACTCCTTCAGCGGCTCCAACTCCTTCATGTCCTGGTTTCTGAATTTGCTGGAGAAGGTGAAGAAGACGGCCAGGCGGTACACGATGATGGCCGCAATGGACGCCAGGATCAACAGAATCTAAAGGACAAGGAGAGCAATTAGACAGATTAATGTCTGAATTGAAAAATATTGCTTTATGGATATGGATCAATATTTGAACAGTTTCAGAATTATTTCCAAGTCTTTTTTGTCAAATATAAAAGCATTAAATTCAATATATAAACTCAATTGTATTTGTACGGTGTCAAATCTTAACATACATCATCTAAAGACACTTTACTTAACAAGGTAGAGACATTATATTGATCATATATACTAGAATATATATGGAGAGATATATTTCAAATAACAAATAAATAACATTTATATTCATGCTGATTTAAAACTGACCTTTGGTCAACTGGTAAAATAACAGTGTTTCCTAAAAGAAAATTTAAATAAAACCGGTATTAATTCACATTACCCAGAATAGAACTGTCCCGATTCCTATTGACACCCGAACACATCGTCCACAGGCCGTATAGGGAACTTTTTCTTTCACCTAAATCACAAATAAACATTATGAAATACCGAGTTTTAACAAGAACACAACACAACACAACTTTAACTCATTATAGTAAAATAGTTTCTGAAAAAAACTGTTTGAATCCATATTTTTCTTTGTTTAGATCTCTAAACACAAAACAATATCTGACTATGAGATTATAGTGTGTGTGTGTGTGTGTGTGTGTGTTTTACCCCTGTGACAGGATTTTTCCTCTCATAGATACACTTGGCCTCGTACTCGGGGCGAGCCGGCTGCTCCTGCTCCAGAAACTCCACAGTATCCCACTGGTACTCCAGCTCCGCCTGGTAACGCTTCCAAAACTCCAGGAATAACGTCACTGCGCCCGGAACGAGAAGAGGAGCGCGGAGGAAAGAAAAAAACAGCAGGGAAACAATGACACACATCATGAAAATATATTCAGAGTATTTTCTCGACCTTCACAAGATTACTTTGCCTTTAAGATAATGATTAGTTCAAATTAACAGTCATAGAAACAATTCTTAAATAAAACTCACCCCAGATCGACATGAAAACTGCAAACACCAGGGTCCCAAAGTTATCAAATATAGACAGTTTCTGAAAAGATAGGAAAAAAACAGTTCCATCAGGCTGACATGCAAATCAGCTCTGAACCAGACCGTTGCTGGGTCACTGGAGATAAACAGCAGCCACACACATTTGAATATGTAAAGAACCCAGTAACTGTATCGTGCAAGAACAGGTGAGGAGTTTCAATTTAAAACTGATCCTCACAAACAAACAACATCCACATTTTTTGGTTTTGTTTTATAAACTTTTCTCCACATGAAATAAACTCCCACTCACTTTTGAAGCTTCACACGTGGAGTTTAACCTCCAGTAGTTGCAGAACCTGTCGCACTGTGGACACATCATGATGTTTCCTCCAATCGCAGGGTCGCACACCTCTTTACTGCAGAGCAACAGAAAGACGGTGAAGTCGACAACACGAAGCATTTGTACAGAAATAACATGATTGTGCAGCACATATAGAAACAGGTTGAATATGGAGGAGTTGCACTTTAATAACAAAATGAATTATCCTTCCATCAACAATACTGAAACACATCAGTCATTAGTTGTCATGGAGACAGCTCACATGACTTTAGGGCAGAACTTTACTCACTTGACGTTGGTCACATGATGACAAAGGAGCCATCTCTATGACAACCAAGCAAACTCCATCCAACGATTTGACAAAGGGCTGAAAAAATACTTTCTACTGACTGTAATAATAATGTATGATGAAGTTAAATGTATGATGAAGAAATAAACCTCCAGGTGCTGGATTCTTGAGTCTTGTATCCAAAGATGAAACAGCCCAGTCCCACGACAGCAGCCAGAGCGAGCATGACCGTGTAGAAACCCAACCAGGCAAAGTAAATACCAATCTTCTCTCCGTAATACTTCCTGTGGGGAAATAAAAACAGTTTTTAAAATGACACCTACTGGAATTCAAACACTGTCTAAGGGAACATAAAACCTCGCGCTCACCTGATCAGGTCGAGTGGCTGCATCTTGTAGAAGCTTTTGGGATGAGCCCACTCTTCATACAGCAGATATCTCTCGTTGGGGCAGCTCTGCTCTGTGGACTTGACGTTGAACCTGCACTGTAACAACCCACAAGGAGAAATAACTCAAAGGAACTGTGCATTCAAAATATTTAGCTACGGAAGAAGGAGAAGAAAATGGTGCCACTTGCGTCATGGAGGGGATACGCAGCTTTGTACACGCCGCCATCCAACAGCTTGCTGATGCCGAACTTCTTTGTACTTCCTCGTATTTCATAGGGAGCACGACTCAGGATGTAATACGCCTGAAAAATGAAATACAATTTACATATGTGTGGTCAAGTTGAAAAAGATGTATTTGTATATCTTTTAACATCTTCTATTATATAACCAGTAATAACTGCATAGATACAAATACTGGATGGACGCACCAGAGAACCCAAAGACCAATGTCATTCCCAAATATAAAAAACTAATGTAGAGCATCAGAGGGTTGATGAATACACAGCACACGCTGTTTATTCCACAATCAGTAATATGATCAAGAATGATTGGCTCATCTAATCGAGCTGTAGATCAAGATTGTGTCTCTCGTCCGATTGGTTGCAGAAGTTATTACTTCATTAAGATGCAGCCTGAGTTGACTACAACAGCTGCAACACGCGACAACTTGCCATCCTGCTCCTCATGGACGGAGTGAAGAAGACGTCTCGGTCCTTTATGTAGAAGTCCTCCAGGCGGTCTTTCTCGAACGGGGCCGTGAAGAACTTCTCATCTCTGATCAGCTCCTCGTTGGGGTAGAAGTGCTTGGTGATGAAGGAGAAAAAGCGCCACGGCGAGTGGTGGGAGGACAGGTCGTTGGGCTGGATGGGCAGCTTGATGTGCAGGACCTCGGCGTAGGTGCACAGCACGTCCCACGGCATGTGGACCTTGATGAACGTCAGTTTCTCATCTATGACCTGCAGAACAAAGAGTTTAGTCCAAAGGAGGGGGGGAAAACGGTAGGTGAAACGAGAGCTTGAACAACAACTCACAGAATGTGTGGCCTCCAGCTCCACCCCCATCTTCATCAAGCTGGCCTCAAAGTACTCCCGTCGCCTCTGCAGAGAAAAACACAGAGACAGGTTTCAATGAGCTGTTTGTTTTAATGCTTCTCCACTTTGTCCATTATGGCTCAATCTGCAGTTTAATGCGTGACATCCCTGTCTGTGCAGATCCAGTCAAAGCTGTTTTTTTTAGGGGGGTGACCTTTATTCAGTTACTCCTCTTTAACAAATACTCCTTTCAGCTATATCAGATGATGGATATTTGGCCTGTGTTTAATGTAAACATACTGCAGAACATTTCTCTGCACATGATATATGAATCTGATCTCAATACATACAACATGGAGATAAAGTGGCCGATCAGCCTTGACGGAGCGTGTGTTTTTTAAGAATTCAAGGTATTTCATGTGTCTATTTACACATTAGCACCTTTAGCAGTTTTAAACATGACAATTACAAGTCAATTTCAGAGTAAAGAACTCTTATTTGGACATTTTCCATTTCCATTTGCACACAGCATAGTCAGTATTTACACTGTACATAAGCCTCATGACTGAAAATACAGCCAACATGTCTGAGCAGGATCTAGTTGGTGGTTTATTATGACTGAACCCAGGATCCACTTTTAAACTGTTACGCAGCCTTAAAGCAGGATACACAGCACTGAATGTATGGATTAGATTTATATGTTTCGTTCATATGAAAATATTAAGGAAAAAAAAGGCTCCATATAATTCACGAAACCCTATTTGATAAGTTGAGATCATTCTTAATACATTTTCTCACAGCATTATTCATTCTGAGGTTATTAATAATCTTCCTTTGAGGAAGTGAAACTCAAATACGAATTTGCTGTTTGTCTCAGTCTCAACCCGTTTTCATGACGGGCAGGAAACACCAATAGGCACGAGGAAATGTAGACAAACACAACAGAATTTAAATCAATAAGTCAGTTCAGCATCATTTTACGCAAACAACTCCATGAACCACACCCGCGCTGCAGTCAGGAGAGATTTCAGGGCAGAGTCGGACGGAGTGGAGGGTGTGCCAGGCACCGCGCTCCTCATCCCCCTCTGGATTTAGCTTGGCTCGTGATGATTGTGAAGGAGGGATCGCCTCAGTCCCAGAGAATCTGAGGCGAAGAGGCTCTGACTCTCCCCCGCTCGTTCTTTTACAGTTTGTACATCATCTCTCTTCACCCACTTCATCTTTCTTTTCTCTACTTTTATATTAACGAATCGAGGAATTTTGATTTTCCGCCCCCACACGACTCCGTCTGCATTTCAGTTGCAACACTGCAGGTAACTAAGGTCTGGGGATCAACAGTATTTCCAAAGCGTTTGTATTGCACATCACCGTGAACCTATTGTGAAAGACGCAGGTAGCAACAAACAACACACCTGTGGATGTCAGCTCATGTCACATTGTTCTTTATCTGTGCAAGTTAATCCCTGTATGGATTTCTGACATTTAAATTTGTCATGTGTCAAAACTAAAATGCCTGGAATGTTACATAGATAGATAAAAAGATTTTGTAATATATGATTTGAGCTCTAACCAGTAGCTGATATGTGTGTTGAGTACAGGACAAATGCACCAGATGACAAACAAGGTTCAATTTCCTGGATAACAAAAGGTCTTTGAGCGTCGCACTGACTCGTCTGTAATTAATTTTAAAGTCACAGACTCACTGTCATCCTGGTGCAAATAAAAACACCCTGAACAAATAGTCAAGAGTCAATACAGTTTGTATGCGTAATAAAGCAGATAAAGGAAATCATGTTTAACCATTTATTCAAGTCATAATTAATTTTAACAGTGAGACAATTACACAAAACTATTGAAAAAAAAGTACTATTTCCATTATTTAATTCTTAAAAAAATAAATATATAAAATCATTTGCAACTAAATCTGTATCTAAAAACTCAACATTTAAGATTCAATAATTAATAGTAATTGTTATATTGTGGTTTTTCAGTGTCCCAGGGATTTGCAGCTTTGACTACATTATCTCACATGGTTTGAGTCCGACTGTTTACTCCCACCGCCACTCTCTCCCCACAAGTCCCATCATCTCTCTACTGTACATCAGCTAGTTAATAAAAAAATACTGAAATGAAGAGTGAGCAGGTTATTTTGGATCAAAATTTGTATTTAATTCTAAATAAAGTAAAAAAAAAAAGATGAATTCGGATAGATTTTGGTAAGAGCACGACTTGTAACATTTAATAAACACCTGGAGGTTTAACACGATGTACAGCATGGAGCCAGACCCACCTTGCGTCTCTGGAACGTGTGCCTCTTCTCGAACTCCTTCTTGTCCTCGTCCTCGTAGACCAGGATGAAATCGATGCGCCGCACGCCATCGTTAAAGAACAAGGAGTCAGGTTTGTTGTTGAACTCCTCCTGGGGACAGAGAACGGGCTCGTCAGACAATTCTGCAGCCTGGAACTCGTACACCTCCTCCTCCATGATGTCGTACATGTTGAGCGGAGGGAGGAGGGAGGGCCCAGTGTGCAGGAAAGACTGTGCACGGGGGTTTAAATAACCGACCTTGACCAGCCCATTCCACCTGTGATGTGATGTGGGCCATGCAGGAGAAATGGGAAGTCAACAAACAGAGCAACGCCCTTTGTCTCTCTCTTTCTCTCTCACTGGCTCTCTTTCTCTCTCTCTCTGTCTCTCTCTCTCTCCGCTGAGCCTTAATAAAACTCCTTACAGGCACATACATGACTTTATTTGCATGTTATATTGCGTTTTGTTTTCTGCAGTCATTTGACAACTGCGCCTCATGGAGCAGTAACCTCTCTATAACTGACATTTACAGTATAAAAATAAAGGTTCATGATATTTGTAAGACACAAGCGACCCCTGGTTTCTACGACAACTTCAATTACAGCAATCAATAACTCACCAGTTGTGTTTTGGTGACTCTGGATCCTTCTTTAATCGAATGATACGTTGGTAAAAACTCCTCAGGATAAACTGCAAAAGAGAAACAGATGAGACACATAAGTGAGAAAACAGACATGATGACAATAACATGAACCCAAAACCGGAGCCTGATAATAATAACAGGTTAATATTGTCCACTTGATCTCACAGATAAATCAACAAATATCTTCATGTACTCATAAATAAAATATAGATGTATATCTGTGTGTGTGTGTGTGGTTGTATTTGAAAAGTGTGGTTTTATTCATATTTATTTAGTAAATAAATAATTCAAAAGAAATTGTGGGAGTAAAATGACACACACATTGGAGTATAAATGATAAAACACACCAGCTGTATTTCTAATTTAATACGAGCTGCTCTGACCTGAAACTGACCACTACGATATTAGTGCTTTAGTGGGATTTAGTAGCATCTAATGGAAGAAGTTGCAGATTGCAACCAACTACAGTGGCCTTCAGATAACATCAGATGTTTTTTACATTTCTGTTGATCCCTGTGAATCCTACACTCTGGACCTTTAATGCTCTCCCTGCTCACTGAGGCAGAGCAGCCTGTTACTCATTTTCAAAACAGCCTGAAGGACTGAACCAGTGACTCTGTTGTTCTGGCTGCTTTTGAATTGCTTGCAGACAGTGGCCCACTCACCACAGTGCTACACTCCTCCCTGGGAACAAAACAAAGAGACAGCTCCCCACCTCCTGCAGTCCAAACCCTGACCACTGCAGTGTTGAGGATTCACTCCACCGACCACATCCACACTAAAACAACCGTCCTCATAGCATTACACTGTGGGAGCAGCAAGACAGATGCTACATCATCCAATATGGAAAGTGCTGTAATATTTCCATTTGAAGTGGAACATGATGAGGAAACTAACCGAAGACAGATGCTGTTTTCAAAACAGCAGCCATAGTAACACCACGGAAAACTGAACTTATTTGACTTCCCCTTCACAAAGTGTCCTGCCCAGCTGAACTGTTCTCCCTCTGTCAGGAGCGTCAGAAGTCTTTCTTCACCTTATTGCATACGGAAGTGTATTCAATTGACAAAAAACTGCTCTGCTCTGTTTTTCTGAATTAACAGGGTTGCGTATTATTTTAAAAAAACAGCATTTGAATTTGTGAATAAAAGAGAGAGCCCACCTGAGAAGCTCTTTGGGAGCGTTTACAAAATAATGTCCCGTCTGTATAGTTTGATCGGGTTCGAGACGATGGACGTTACTTGTGTTGTTGAGTGACATATTAGTTTGTCAGCTTTGCGCTGGCACCTCCCTTTAGGATTGTTCAAACAGAAAGTAAAAAGGATTTTGAGCAACAGGCCAGTTTTATTCTCAAGTGTTTGCAATACTAAGGAATCAAAAGTGTTTGAGTTGTTGATTGGATGGTAAAGTTCCCAGATAATGTGAATAAAAACTGCAGCTCCTGAGTCATTGAAGCCATCACAACACCATTTCACAACCTCTGGCTGTGACCTAAATCGAGCCAGTAGGTTTGAAAACACGTGCTGGCACTGATAAAAATCTACTCTCTTGCCACAACCTACTCACCCTCACTTCCTCTGAAGAGAAACATCCTTCGCAACAACACACGCAAAACACAAACAACTTGATTCTGTACATTTGTCTTTTTCGCAGCGTTACGGTGCATCAAACACGTCCCATTTGAGCTCGGGGCTCACATTCAAACATGTCAAGTTTAAGGCCACTCGCAGCCGAGTGTCCTTCATGCCCTCTGACAGGAAATTCTTTACTGAAACTAACATGGGGGCATTTTATGACAGTTGGTAAAACTCCATTGTGATGTCTTCCTCTGGCTCAGAAACAACCACTGAGGTCTCTGCGTCAGTCATGATGCATTTTTTAGTATCACAGGTCACACATTTCCACTGAACACAGCTTCCAGCAGAGGTTGTGGTAAAGCAGTTAATATGAGTAAAGGGTGGGGCGGGGGCTCGGCCCCAGATGTAATATGAGATATACAACTGTCAGATCTGTGTAAAGACAGAGATTAGGTTCACTGTCCTGTTTATTCTTCTTGGAAGGATTCTCTATGTCGAGGAATTTCCTGCTTTGCGAAAAAGAGTTCCATCTGGAATTTTCATTGAGCATATCATTAAATATAAGTACTGTTTGAGCCACTTTTCTTTATTATTGTTGCATTAAAGTGTGAACATCTATAATTCATCGGGCCCCATTAGGCAGAGTGCATTTCAGCAGTGCCCTCTGTGGTCCAGTGTGAAAAGTGGCGGGGATTTCCACCTGATCAGGACCTTTTCCATTTCACTCACAACTACTAACATGAACCCAAAGGAGCATTAGTCTGTGAGTGAAAACGAAAGGAGTTGCAACATCAGACAGGAAGTCGTTCTGAGGAGACAGACACGAAGGAGCGAACACAGCGAGATGTGTTTGCTTTCAAATACACAGGCAAACTACTGACACTGGGACACGCTGTGATGTAAGAGGCGGCCTCCGACACTGACTCTTTTCACATGCTTCAACACACACACACACACACACACACACACACAGTGAAGATGTGGCTTCAGTTGTGAGGAATGCAAGAAACAAAAGAACGCAGGAGGAATGCGACGAGTTCACAGTCAACGCCACATCTATAAAAACAACGGGGAATTTAACATGTGTTGTGGAGTTTCATTAACCGACGATTAAGAACTGATATCAACGCCGTGGAAACTGTGGCGTAAGCCTGTGTCATGTGAAAAATGTGAGCACCACACCCCCACAGTTGTTAAGCACAGCCGCTCTGTAACACGGGTATCGAGCACAAAGGCCAGGACTCAGACTCCAGCACTCACAGCTCAGTTTATTTAATCACCTACTTTGGATTTATTGAACCTTTAAAGGATAAACAACACGGAGGAACAAGTGTTTTCCTGGTGGTGGGAACGGTGGTTGTTGTTGTGAAAGAAAACGCTGACGTTAGTAAAAGAAGCAACGACACAGAATGTACCAGAAGGCTAAAGATAAAGCAGAGGCAGAAAAGTGGGTTATGTCAGTGTTATAGTCAAATGATGAATTACCAAATGGACAAAGTGGACATGTGACCAGGGCCCTGGAGCCAATCACACAGTGTTCTGTTCGGTTCAATGTTTATTAACGTGCACTGTATCTGATTCTTTATGCTGAGAGCTGAGGATTTAACATGAACTGAGGAGCAGGATGAGGCTTTGGCAACGTGATGTCACTCGTGGCCCTCGAATCAGATCTCGTACAGGAGTTGAACTTTGACGACTTTTCTTCAAATGTCATTACAAAGCCAGAGCTCTAGGATATTTGTCACTGCAGGTTTGTGTGGTCACATGTTCTTCTTCTCACCGACGTAAGACATTTCTGTGCTTGGCCTTTTTGAAACACCCAATGTAATAAGTCAAAACAACCGATATAATTCCAAAGCTATATGTGCTATGTTGTTGTAGGTTAAACCTGGATGTGTGGGTAGGAGTCTGCTGCAGGTTTGTGGTTTATTATAGATTATTATATCCAGTATATGAGCATTTTCTTACATTACACATGTAATTTGATTTGACCGCAACACTACATATAATGATCATACAGTAGGATATGTATGTTATGCAAATGTTTAATCCTCACAGGAATATAAACTGCAGGTTTTTAAACTGTAATGAAACTCAGTAGAGTGCATGTCTCCTTCAATTCAATCAAGCTGCACTAAATAACACACACTCCGTAAATATCCGTTCCCTAAATATGTCCGGTTCTTTTCTTATCAAGATCCATGATTTACTCTCTGGGAAAACTGTCAAAAATGTGGAAAGGAGTTGAAAAGAAATTCCTGGATCTGCACCAAAATCTGATTTTCCCAAACCCACACCACACCCTTCCACCAAGTTTTATGGAAGACAAAAAACATTCAAACCCACAAACAAACAAACAAACAAACAAACAGGGGTGAAAACACAAGTTTCTTGGCAGAGGTAATAAATCCACTGGAGTGAAAACACTACTAACTCCCTCTGATTAAAAAGGTTCATATCAGTTAATATTGATAATTATCACAATAAACGTCAGATTATTGTTTCTTTTAAACAAACAGATTTGACAGGTGTAACATTTAAAGTTGACAGCAATATGCACATGTACTCTTCAAATAATAAGTAATTTAAACTTTAGTTGATTGTTTTAATTTTAAACCGCTCATATACAGTTATACTACTACCACTACCACTGTATACTTGTACTATACATGCATGTATACTATGCTTACTTAGTAGCAGGTCAAGTTGTCTATGTACACATGTGTAACTCCTGGAGATACAGAAGATCAAAACGTCACAATGTAAACAAACTACACACACACACACACACGCACACACACACACACACTCTGGCGCGACACAAAGTAGTTCTCTCACCGATGTCCTCGTCTATCATGCCAAACTCCAGGTCTCCGTCCAGCTCCTCGTTGTCAGACAGCGAGTCCATCTCCAGAATATCGTTTTCACCCATCGTCATGGCTCCAGTCACATCACAGGGAATCGAACATGTAGAAGAATGTCCCCAGCAGATCCGTGTGTGTGTGTTAATCCAGCGGGTTGGACGCGCAGCCTCGGCCCCTGCTCATTGTCACTTTATTTCTCAACGTCGATTCATAAAGTTTCTTCAGGTTCTGACATGAGAAAACAAACAGGGTGGGGCTGAGGAGGAGGAGAGAGGGGAGGAGGAAGAAGAGAAGGAGGAGGAGGAGGAAGAGGAGGAGGAGGAGGAAGAAGAGGAGAAGAAGAGGAGGAACAGAACAAATGGAGGAAGAATAGGAGGAGGAGGAGGAGAAGAAGAGGAGGAAATTAACAAATGGAGGAGGGAGAGGAGGAGGAGAAGAGTGTGTGTTTTTGATACAAAATTAAATATCTGGAACATCTGCGCTCACTGAGCACTTTATTAGGAACACCTACACAGCTGTTTATCCAGTTAAACTGCATACTCAACTTATAACTGAATTCATGTTTACATTAAACTATGTTGAGATGCGACTTGGCACCTCCCTTTAGGATTGTTCAAACAGAAAGTAAAAAGGATTTTGAGCAACAGGCCAGTTTTATTCTCAAGTGTTTGCAATACTAAGGAATCAAAAGTGTTTGAGTTGTTGATTGGATGGTAAAGTTCCCAGATAATGTGAATAAAAACTGCAGCTCCTGAGTCATTGAAGCCATCACAACACCATTTCACAACCTCTGGCTGTGACCTAAATCGAGCCAGTAGGTTTGAAAACACGTGCTGGCACTGATAAAAATCTACTCTCTTGCCACAACCTACTCACCCTCACTTCCTCTGAAGAGAAACATCCTTCGCAACAACACACGCAAAACACAAACAACTTGATTCTGTACATTTGTCTTTTTCGCAGCGTTACGGTGCATCAAACACGTCCCATTTGAGCTCGGGGCTCACATTCAAACATGTCAAGTTTAAGGCCACTCGCAGCCGAGTGTCCTTCATGCCCTCTGACAGGAAATTCTTTACTGAAACTAACATGGGGGCATTTTATGACAGTTGGTAAAACTCCATTGTGATGTCTTCCTCTGGCTCAGAAACAACCACTGAGGTCTCTGCGTCAGTCATGATGCATTTTTTAGTATCACAGGTCACACATTTCCACTGAACACAGCTTCCAGCAGAGGTTGTGGTAAAGCAGTTAATATGAGTAAAGGGTGGGGCGGGGGCTCGGCCCCAGATGTAATATGAGATATACAACTGTCAGATCTGTGTAAAGACAGAGATTAGGTTCACTGTCCTGTTTATTCTTCTTGGAAGGATTCTCTTTGTCGAGGAATTTCCTGCTTTGCGAAAAAGAGTTCCATCTGGAATTTTCATTGAGCATATCATTAAATATAAGTACTGTTTGAGCCACTTTTCTTTATTATTGTTGCATTAAAGTGTGAACATCTATAATTCATACTCAACTTATAACTGAATTCATGTTTACATTAAACTATGTTGAGATGCGACTTGGCACGTGTCTACATGCACCTATTTATCAATATTCCGTTGGTGTTGATCTACATGGTCCATAGGTTTGATTAGTCCCTCAAGTCATCCTCCAGTGGTGATGGAGGAGTTTTAACCTTCAGCTGTAAACACAGGATCAAACTCAGGCTTAGTTTGAGTTGATTTAGAAAGAAGAGTAAAACAATCTGGAGTTAAATCTGCCGAACACGAAGATTGATGCGGGGTAGGAACCTTTAAACAATGCGGCGACTGGGGAAGGAAAACGGCGACGGAGCCACCATCGCTCATATTTCCGTTAACAACAAACCTGCTACGATCACCAGTGCATTGTTACTTAGTTATTCCGAGTATGTCAACATAGCCAGTTCGTTGTTATCTATAAGTGGATTTAACAACAAACACTCAGCTCAGCGTCACCCCGACGACACGATGGGTGAATGTTCGTGTCGCCGGCGATGAACGTGAATCAGCAGACAAATGATTCCGCCCAGTGTTAGCTAACAGGCTAAAGCTGTGCGCGGACATGCTACTGTAGCATCTGGAGAAAACATGCGCCTCGTCTGTTCACCAGACGTTTAGTTCATTCATTAAGACCGAAGACAAAAGAGGGACAACTCTGGTTTGAGTGAATTCAGGTCGTTTCCTGCTCGAGGGGCGTTCAAGGTTTTTCCCTCAGGTGAGTTGACATCTTCTGATCGACGGGGGATATTCAGAAATGTTCATATATTCAATGCAGACTAAGGCAGCCAGTGTATAACATGCTATTTAATTCACACTGACCATGGTCTAGTTATTGGTTATATTCGCTGTGTACATGTATTTATTTATTATATATAAACTCATGTAACTGCAATTCAATAACTAATGTGTATCCCTGTTACACTGTGTATGTATACCATGCTCAGATTGTATGAACATTATGTTTACATAGTATTACTTTAGTTTATATTATTATATTTCCTTGCTTTTATATTGCATGTTTAAATCATTTATTACTTTTACTGATGTCTATTTTATTCTACTATGTGTGTGTATATAAATATATAATTTAAGTTTCCTTGTTGACTTTGGGCTAATAAAGGATTATCTTATGTGAAATTTCATTATTTATAGTCATTGTACCAGTAACTTTTTAAATACTGCAAGAGAAGCCTTGAAAAGCTCGTCATTGGTCTGGATTCTCTTCACTGTGCTTACAGGTCGGCTCATACTGCAGATTGTCAAGATGAAGATGTTCTCAGTGGCCCACAAGACGGTCTTCGTGGTGGACCACTGTCCCTACATGTCCGAGTCCAGTCGTCAGCAGGTGGAGTGTGACGTGCTGACAAAGAGTCGGGCCCAGGGGGTGATTCCTTTGGCCCCCGTGTCCAAGTCCCTGTGGACGTGTGCTGTGGAGTGCTCCATGGAGTACTGTCGCATTCTCTATGATGTTTATCCAACGGACAAACTGGTTAGAGTCACTTTTCAAAGTTTGTTTGGTTTTTTTTATCTTAAAAGTCATCCATACCAAAGCCGTTAACCGTTTGTGCCACCTCTTTATTCTACAGATCAATTACATTGTGAGTGATTCAGAGTTTCACATATTGAACACCTGGAGGCAGGAGAATCAGAGCACTCATGAGGTAACCATCTGTCTGTTAAAACTCAATTAACCAGCATACTATAGTTGCTGTGTCTTCCACAGCTCTAGATTTTAGAGAAGTGCAACATTCTTAAAAAAAACACCAGTGACTATTCTTTTCTTCAGAATTTGCACGATTACGTAATTTCTCTCTCTCTCTCTCTCTCTCTCTCTGGCAGCTCATGTCAGCTTTGGCAGCTGTTGGGCCACCTAACCCACGGGAGGACCCGGAGTGTTGCAGCATCCTGCATGGGCTGGTTTCTGCGGTGGAGTCGTTATGCAAGATCACAGAGTTGCAGCACGAGAGGCGCACCTCTCTCATGGACACGGCTGAGAGAGTGGCCAACAGGGGCCGAATTATCTGCTTAACCAACGCTAAAAGGTAAACACTGTTGGTAACATGCCCGAAATCAACAGATACAACTAGGGGATGTTGTATTGTCACTTTTTTTATTTGTGTGTATTCGGCCTTATCTCCAGGACATGATTTATTACATTACTTGATTTTTATCAAGCAAGCCCATATAATACACTATATTCTTGAGGACTGTGCCAATATAATGCTCCGTTTGTGTGTCATCATACAGCGATACTCACGTGCGCATGCTGGAAGACTGCATCCAGGAGACGATCTTAGAACAAAACAAGCTGGCGGCAGGTTCAGACAGGTCAGTATCAGATAACGTTCAAAGAAATGTCTCCCTGGTTTTTTCAAATTACTCTGCTTTGAATGAAGATGGAATAGAAAGAAATTAGTTGAAATGTGACATTGATAAAACTCTGATACTAAAGAGTCACAGATTTGTTTTCCTATTTCTAACTCCCAGTTGTGTGTTTCAGGCTCATGGCCATTCAGAAGTGTGATCTGGTTTTAGTTCACATCCACCCACAGGGTGAAGACACGCTGGTGTCTGACCGCATTAAGAAAGAGGTGGGTGCTAACGAGAGGATCAGATTTATGAAGAGCCACCATCAGAATTACCCAGATAATAAAATCCACATATTGGGGATTTTGAACATCCCACCAAACCCAACGGATCCAAGTCACAGCTGTTATTTGTCTTCTGTCCCAGATCTCTCCCCTGCTCACTAGTGAGGTTCACAGTGTCCGTGCTGGGCGGCACCTCGCCACCAAACTCAACATTCTGGTCCAGCAGCACTTCGACTTGGCCTCGACCACCATAACAAACATCCCCATGAAGGTAAGGGCCGCCCTGTTGTCTGCCTCTGCACATGCCTCATCCTAAAATAAACTCACACACATTTCAACGTTTTTTTTTTTTCTTCCTTTCTCTAGTATAACCTTGTCATGTCCAGAATGCATTTCACCATTCCCACTCTTTACTTGACGATTGCTTTGTTTTAGTTAATTTGCCTCTTCTCTCACCGCCCTCACATGTTTTCTTTGTGCTTGCTTAACCTCTTATGTTTTTTAAGCCTTTCATCACCTCTAATGACTCATGAAACTTTACGGTCTTATCTTTTAGTTTTATCTCATCTGCACGTTGATATGACTGTGAACCTGCTGCTGGTTTCATGCTGTATTTTCTGTTTTGCTAGCCCACATTAAATGTTTGCGAACAGGTTAGTACTCTTACCACACACACATGCAAGTGAGGAAGGGGCAGAGTTGACACCATGTAGTGTACAGTATGTATTTTTGAGCTCTACTGTGGCAAACGGGTTCAGTTTATTGTGATGTCTGCAGTTGAGCTGGTGAGGCCCCAGTGAAGGACAGGCAACTCTGGTCTCATGTGGATAATTGGGGTTTCAAATGGGGTTTGCTGCAAAAATACAAAGTCTTCTCACATTGTTTTATTATTAAAATGATGTAATAACTCAATTATTTTAAAAGAATTCAAATGTTTCTGAGAAATCCATTATTTTTGGTTGTGTTGAGGTAGTGATTTAAAAAAAAAAAAAAAAAAAGCAGAATATTATTATTAACGTTGCCTTCAAGTCGAGACATCTGAGACCAGCATTGCCTCTTCTGAGTTAAAATACTGTTAGTGTCTGTCAGGTGTTTTCACCTTTTTAAAACTTATCCCAACTTTACCCAGGTCGTTGTTCCCCTCATCAGTTCCCACTCACTCTCCCTTTAGTGTCTTTGTGTGCTCCATTGTGCTGTCTTGACAACTAGTTTTTGAACCCTGACCATTCTCTAAATGTTAAAACATGATTCCACCTGATGTAGTCTTAAAACTACAAGTTATTTCCAAAGCATAGCAAACATTTTTTTTTAGATTAGTAGTTTCCAGGCCCTGTTTTGGCCAAAATGTATACATCTGTCTTTTTGTAAATCGTCAAACAAGTCTAGGCTCAATAGAAGCTATGTATTGTGGGACTTTAAGTGTGTTTACATTCACAACAAGTCTCTTAGGTAGATAAGAGAAAGCCTGCTTGAGTTATCCAGCAAGTGAACATTTTCCTTTTAATTTGCCCATCATCATTTACCCCTTGGAACATGAAATCAGCAGTGTGTGTGTTTGTGCATTTGTGTGTGTGTGTGTGTGTGTGTGTGTGTGTGTCTGTGTGTGTGGGAGTTTGCACATCCATGCTGACCTGTATTTGTCGTTGTCTCTGTGGATGGACAGGAAGAGCAGCACGCCAACACGTCAGCCAATTACGACGTCGAGCTCCTGCATCACAAAGACGCTCACCTGGAGTTTTTTAAAAGTGGTGGGTATTGTTGAAATAGGAAATATGAGTAAAGCAGGTATTTACATTTTCATAGGCAAAGAACGTTGCTCTAGAAATTGAGAAACAAGTCAGCGGCTTCTATACAACATCCTGTGTTTATTTATATATATATATGTTTGAAAGTCACTCGTTTTATAAATCAGGATTTAACAGTTCACATTTTGTCTTTTCACCGTGCAGGAGACTTGCACATGGCCGGAAGCAGCACTCGAGAAAATGGACTCAAAGAGACGGTGACTCTGAAGTGGTGCACTCCAAGAACCAACAGCATAGGTGGGCACAGCCAGCTTACCTTCCTTTTGTTAGTAATTGTTGAACTTTGTGAAAATATTTAATAGGTTTGTTGTCCAGGATTTCACAAGTTGAATATTTTATTTTGAATTGGTTGACGTTGAAGGAGACAGTCCTGTTGGTGGTTTTGAGGTAGTTGTCAGACAGGTAGAGTGTATTGCTCAGGAAAGGCAGTTATCTGTTGAACCAACTGTAATGAAAGATGCCTGATTTCCTCCTCAGAACTACATTACTGCACTGGGGCATATCGCATCTCCCCCACAGACGTGAACAGTCGACCGTCGTCATGTTTGACTAATTTTCTCCTGAACGGTAAGATGGATAAACGCTTTAATCTGTATTTGGCAATAAAGTAAATGAGTAAGATTTACCAGTTGTTTTATCATCTTCCCTGTAACCACCAACATTTCTTTTATCTCAACTGATCTTCTCACTAATTGTTTGCCGACAACGTCTCTTACCAACCGCAGGTCGGTCGGTGCTTCTGGAGCAGCCCAGGAAGTCGGGGTCAAAGGTCATCAGCCACATGCTCAGCAGCCACGGCGGCGAGATCTTTCTGCACGTGCTCAACAGCAACCGCTCCACCCTGGAGGACCCGCCCTCCATCAGCGAGGGCTGTGGAGGCCGAGTGACAGACTACAGGATCACAGTGAGTGCAGCTCAAATCGCACCGTGAAGATACAACAAGTACCAAAATGGTTCTGATTGTTACTTTATTTTTTGTCTCACTCAGGACTTTGGAGAATTCATGAGGGAGAACCGGCTGACTCCAGTGTCAGAGGCTTCCCACAACCCTTCGGGCAAGCTGCCAGCCGAGAGGGCTAAGGCGCAGCTGGAGCGTTACACTCGGTACTGGCCAATGATCATCTCCCAGACCACCATCTTTAACATGCAGGCCGTAAGTAGCATGTGAAAATATTTTGTGGCTTGTCATAAATATAATCGGCCTGGTTTTCTTCTGAGAATTTTCCATTTTGGTCCACCAGCTCAGTCTTTGTGTCTTTCTGCACTTCTCCACTAGGTGGTGCCTCTTGCCAACCTGATAGTGAAGGAGACTCTGACTGAGGACGACGTTCTGACCTGTCAGAAGACGGTTTACAACCTGGTCGACATGGAGAGGAAGAACGACCCACTTCCTATTTCCACTGTGGGATCCAGAGGCAAAGGCCCCAAGAGGTATTTATTGAAATAAAATATAACCCTCCATGATTTGGTTACAAGCAGAAATGAGCAACAACGTCCCAGTTTATGAAAGTAAACCATCATCAGTGTCGACTGACTTTCTATTATCCTTTCCAGAGATGAACAGTACCGTATAATGTGGAACGAGCTGGAAACTTTGGTGAAGACTCACGCTGGAGCCACCGACAGACACCAGCGGGTTCTGGACTGCATCATCGCCTGCCGCAGCAAACCGCCCGAGGAGGAGGAGAGGAAGAAGAGGGGGAGGAAGAGGGAGGACAGGGAAGACAGGACAGAGAAAAATGGCAGCAAGGAACCGGAGGACAAAAGCTGGCAGGACTCAGAGAGGTAATAAACGATCGATTTCATATACATGGACATATTAATCAAAGATGACAAGAAGAAGAACAGTTGTTGACGTTTTTTCCTGGCTTTCTAACATTTCTTGTTTTGTCGTCTTTACTTTTAAGGCTAAAGGGTTTGTTAGAAAAAGAGGAGCCGGAGTCCGAGGTGATCAAGGATTCCCCCGACTCGCCAGAGCCGCTCAACAAGAAACCACGACTGATGACAGAAGAGGTTCAGCCTCCGGAGCGGGCAAAGGGTATCAAAGCTCATCAGACTCTCACGCTTCAGAACAGTCAACACCCTTAAAGTATCCTGTACAATAGATCAGTCGAGATCTTCTTAGACACAGTGAAAAATCAATAACAACATATTAGCTTAATATATATCTAATAGCTTCTGAAATTACAGTTTTTACTGACGATAGTAACATGTTGTAATCACCCATTGCGACGCCGCTGAGTCCCAACTTCATGTTTATGATCTGTTCAGGTCCTGTCTCGCTCCTCACCATGTGGACCAATCGCATCACCACAGCCAATTCCAGGAAGCACCAAGAGTTTGTCGGACGAGTGAGCTCCGTCAACAACAAGTTCGAGCTGTACCAGCAACTGAAAGATGAGAACGGGTGTGTTACTGTGTGATGTCAATCATTCCTCACTTTGTGTGTAGCATTCAGTGTCTGAATGTGTAACAAGCACAACATGTCCAATGTTTTTACAACTTAAACATGATTTTACTATACATGTCTCAGTCTTGACATTTTCCTTCTTTACAGGATGGACGTTCATGAAAACGGCAAAGCCACCAGATGATGTCGCCGTGGATACCCCACGCTTCAAACCTTACCCGGGATGAGATTGTGGATCAGTGTTTTTCAGACTTTAAACCCCCCCCCACCCCCCAAAAAAACAAGGACATCGAAATAAAACAGACGGTGGACTCTAACAAGAAATTTATAATTTTTTTACCCATGGTTTTGTAGATATGATGTTCACATATTGTGTAACAATAAAAGCTGTCAGTAGAAAACTTTGCTGTTGGCGTTTGCATGAATTTTATTGAATGTGGACGTGATTCACTGGAACCAGGGTAAAAACTTTCCAAGGTTACAGAGAAATACATTTTTGATCAAGTATTTAGAGGTAAAACAGTTTCGGTTGCTGTTCTGTTTAAAAGATATGATGGCTCCAAGTCAAAATACAATCAGAATTGTGAATCAATCTTTAAAGTCGTCTGTTCCTTCTCACCGGGTGAACAACGAGTCACAAAGTCAAAAACATCCTCCTCTGAGTTCCCCAGGTGGATTTTTCTAATTGTTGGGGTGCACCCACTGACGAGCACATGAGGCTTTACCACAGATTGGACACAGGGGGAGCAGTTGGATCAAAATGGCCCTCAGACACCAGCCCATTGCTTCTGGGACATGGAGGGTAGAACTGGAAATGTCCATCTGGGTCCTGATGTAATTTTTGCGAGGACTGTTGTAGTTAAATGTAAGCATTAAGAATATTGTGTGATGTAATATCAATATGCTCAGATTCCTCAAACTGCGTATAGATTGTATAACTGTATGGACAAGAGTTTGTGTCATTGATTGGATGAATAGCAAACTTTTGGATTTGACACACAGTTCTTCAACCAACTGGTCTTCTGATACACTTAATGGGACTGAGATTATTTGGGAGATTGGGAGACTTGATTTTGATTGAAAGTCCATCACATCTTTGCTTTTGAGATTCTCCTGCAAAGAGGAGACGTCCAAATATCTGCAACATGTGATCCAAGATGGCGACGCTTTGACAAACTCTAAAAACTGGGTTTGTTGTATCAGGCGTCTCCAGTTGTCCACTGAAAAGCTCAGGGGGTGAAGCTGGAGTAAACCTCGCTGCTGGGGGCTCGAACACGGACGTCCCGAGAGAAGACTCCACTTCAGTTGGTCCAGACGGTGTCAGCTGACCCGTACATGTGGTCGATGACTCCCCACTGAGTTGTTACACTCTGCTGAGACACGGCGTCCTGACTCATGCCAGATGAAACAGGGGACAGATGTTGAATTGTCTCACCCTGCTGAGTTATTGATAATTGCTGGGCCGTTAAATACAAGGGCCGGTGACACATCTGGAAACAGCAGAGTGGTCTGTATGTTGTTTGATGGTGGCACTGACATCGGTTTGTTTCTCTGCTCGAGGTGGATGAGAAACAGACGCGAGGGTTTGGAGCTCTGGTTTGGAGCTCTGGTTTGGAGCTCTGGTTCCACTGTGTTGTGGGATTTTCTGGCTTCGTGGGTAAAGACGATGTGGCCTGTAAATAAAACAACAATTCGGTACAGTGGAAAAACAGAAATTCCACAAATGCAATAGGAAGAGGATCAAGTTAAACTAAACTAACCAATATTATTGTCAGGTAATGTTATGGGATGCACTTAACTTCTCCATTCATCCATCCATCTTTTCACACGCAGTTATAAAGTACATAACTGTTTTCTAACATTTTATCGATATTTAATAAGAACATTTAAAGCTCAACGGATCAAATAGCGACATGTTATATGGAATTTGATAACCATAGTGAAGAAAACACACAGTAATATCATCCAATCACTTATTTGCTGTTTTAAGCATGAAAAGCTCTGGAAACAAAACAAAGTAACGTAAGTACGCTGCAGTCGAACAGCAACGGCCAAGTGGGAAAACAAGAAAAAGCTCCAGGAGTGTACTGTAACTCAAGATGTTGCCAAGTCTAATCAGTTTAATTTTAGTCTAAATAAGCGGTTGCTTATATACAAATAGCTCATATAGCTTATAGTTATTTAACTTGGCTTCGCAGCTATTTTGTTGTTTGTTGAATTATTTGTCGTTCTTTTGTGAGAAACTGTTAAAAATGTTCAATACCTCAGATGTACGATAACAAGTCGGAGGACAGCTTGAATGTTCTTTTTTCCTTTGACTCGATTGTTTGTGATTACATCTCCATGTGCAAACTATGGTAATAATGCACTTAACAGCATGATGTAAACATGGAGATAAAGAGCCAGGTACAGCTGGGGTAGCCTCTGGCTCCAAACGACATCTCATAGGAGAACCCATGTCTGGGATATTTTATTTATCGTACAAGTAAATATATATTATATGCTTTTTTAAGTTTTTCATTTTTATTTTTGTTGCTTTTAGCTTTTTGAACAATTTAGCATGAGGAAGCGAAGATGCGTCATTTATCTTTATAAACAGTCTGTTTGATTTTCATCAGCAAGTTAATGCTAATATTGCTCTGTATCTTTTCCAAGTGTAAATAAGCAGCTGTTAGCTAATATTAATAATTAATAACTAATAATTTGTTGCAGCAACTTAAAGTTGTAATGTGATTGCAGTGTTGCCCCGAAAAGGCAAAACAAAAAAACAAACAGTTAATGCAAGTTAAAATATTATTTTTCATTCATGTGCTTATATTAAATAGTCATTATCATGTGTTCTGCATGCGTGGCCTTCAACAGAACATGCACTTGGTCATTTGTTTTCCATGTCAGCCGTGCTTCTCATATTTCCAGCTGTACATTAGCCCATATGTTCCTCCATTCATGCATCGGCTCCATTCAGCCGTGGGCTCCCTTTCAGACAAGGTCAAGTCATTCCAACATATGACCCCAGTGACTAAGCACCCAGAACAATCCCACACAGTCATATGGAAGTCAACAGCAGCAGACTTACCCTGTGAGCTCACTGTGGGCCGCCTCTCTGAGTCAGTGTGGTCGGCTCTGTGATATTCACTTTGGGGGGAGGTTTCCTTCAGATGAGGTCGCTGGGTCAGACGAGTGGCTCGCGATACCCCGTCGACGGCCTCATGTGTCAGAGCGGGAGTGACACTGGAGGAGGCTGGGGTCAGTGGCAGTGAAGGGTAAACACTGTGCAGCCTGGATGATGGTACCAGCGTTGAGAAAGTGGTGTCAGCGGAAAGTTCCCCAACAAAATGTTCCGACTGTTGATGCACGTCGAGGCAGAGAAAAACGTCTGCGGTCCGCAAATACTCAGAGATACTTAATGACGGATCTAATGTGAGTTCTGGCTGCTCACTGTAGCCAGTTGCTTCTACGAGAGGTTTTGTTTTTGAGGCATTTTGCTGTGTATGTATCCCCAGAATACATCGTGTGCGCGAAGTTGTCAGACTTATTCTGCCAGGAAATACATCTTGCACCCTCACAGTCCTACCATCCTTGCTGTAGGGATTTAAAAAGGTCTTCCAAGAGAGAAGAGAAGTTGAGGGCACCGATATTTTTTGCACGAGATTTGTTTTTGAAATAAGAGGAGGCATCTATGAATGTATAACAGATCGGGTTGTTACTCAGGTTGAAAGTCTGCTCTTCAGACCTGAACTTTAATACATTCTCAGGCGAAACTGGTAAAGTACACACCTTTCTCCCTGAAGGCTGCAGTAAAGCTTGTTTGATAAAAGAGGACAGTACTGTCTTTGCAGTGGAAAGGTCCACAAACTTGGCGCCTGTTAGCAAGTAGGTGGACCTATGTTGGAATAGCTAATTCTTGGTAAGAATGCTTCAGAGAACACCTTCAGTGATGTTGGGAGGTCAGAGAAGAAAACGCACTTTCCAACTTTTGACGTTTTGAAGAAGGAGAGTTAACTTCCCCCCCTTCTCGATCTCCCACCACTCTTTCAGGAAGAGAAATCACGATTTCAACCCTTCTCAATATTTTCTGAAGCCACTACAGGTAACTAAACAATTTAATAATATATTTTGTGTAATAATATATTTCAATATGTGTGATAAACACATTTGAATTGTCCTTTTATCTTCCCTATAAATTTCAGAAAGTTTGTTCAACATATCTGCAGTATGGTGGTGGAGCAGCTACAGAAAAAGCTTCAGTATAAAGATTTCCTTTTAGGAATGTTATGGACGTTTTCTGGAAGCTGGTAAAAAGGAGAACTCAGGTGATGTCTTATGCAGAAGGCATGAATGTAGACTGCATCGAGGACACCAGAAGGTGAAACAATATACAAACGTCAACAGAGTTACATGAGCAATTGTCCCCCCCAAATCTGAGGATGTCTCCCACAGCATCCCAGTATATCTTCCTCTACTTGCGTCACCCATTCTAACAGCACATCCATGAATGGCTCGAATTCCTGTCCCTCTCTATTTTACATGTAGGTGTTCGCATCCTATTGGATAGTTAAGTCTAAAGTATGAATTCCTAAATCACAGTGTCCTTACGTCTTGACACTGGTGAAATACGCGAAAGAGTTGATGTTGGTGAGAGTTGGTGCCTCTCTCTCTGGGGCACCCCAAAAAAACTCTTCTCCATCTTTTCCAACCTCCTTGACCCCCCCCCCCACCCAGTCCCCCTCCTCCTTCCACCCTTCTACCAAGCCACTTTGTCAACTACTTTACAAAAAAGATAGATGACATACGCTCCTCATTTTCAAATCCACCTTCTAAAACATTTCCATCAACTTTATCCCCTTTGCTTTCCTCTTTCAACCCCGTCTCCCAATCAAGATCTTACCTCGGGTAACCTCCGCCCGCTCAACCACCTGCCCCCTTGACCCCATCCCATCTCACGTTCTCCAGTCGATTGCTCCAGACCTTCTTCCTTTTCTCACCCATCTTATCAACACTTACCTGTCAACTGGCTGTTTCCCTAACTCTCTGAAGGAGGCAAGAGTAAACCCTCTCCTGAAGAAACCCACCCACAACCCGTCTGAAGTAAACAACTACAGACCTGTCTCTCTTCGGGACAGAGCGAAAGGGTTATGTGTTTGATATTTGCTGTAGAATTCAGAACATGCAATGTCTGTATATTTGTTTCTTTTCCCCTGTAGTGGAAAACAACTAAGTCTAGTGGAAAGGTAACTGAGTGTGGTTGAAACCGGTTTTATATTTGAAGAGTAACTTTTTGTATACCTGTCTAAGACTTTTATAACCTGAAACTTGTATGACCTGTCTGTTACTTATTGAATGTCTAATACCTGATGGAAACGTCTGCAAAACAGTTTCCTGTTTATAAATTCCTGTCTCAAACTGCGACTACAGAACCAGTCTGAACTGGCTTGGACAAACAGCCTTAGTTCTAGACGCCAAGTGTAGAGACAACAATGCATTGTTGGTTGATCCTTTAACAATAACCTGACTTTCGATACTGCGAAGAGAGAGAAGGGAGTATCTGTGCAATCAGATCAGCACTTAGTTACAGATATGATTGATGAAAAAAAAAAACTTAAGAAGTGCAACAGAAATTCAGTTTCTTGACATTTTCATTGCATACATTTTTAAATGATCATCGAGCATTTGCCATTAGTTGGCATATATGCTTTGAGAAATTTTGAATATTCCATAATATCAAAATATACGCTGTATTTAAAATGAATGGAGACTCTGGGTCTGAAAAGTAAAGCCAGCATGTAGGAGGATTAGCATAGCAAAGATGTGTTAACATCTTTATACACAGTCTTTTGTTTAAACACTGTAAATCCCCTGTAAAGGGAAATTTGACTGTTGTGTTTTGGCTACAATGAATGCAGGCTCTAATTTAGCTCTAATTTGTTCAACGGGAACATGTGAATGTTTTATTGTCTGTGTCCCACTCCGACAGAAATCGGAGATGGCAGGAAACTGGCTCGGGCTGCTGTCGATGGGCCTGTTTTACATGTTTGTACTGGGCATCGGCATCTGGGCATCCAGGAAGTCCAAGCGCGAGGAGAGGAAATGCACAGGCAACCGCAGCGAAGTTGCAATGGTTGGAGGGCGGAACCTCAACATCTGGGTCAGCATCTTTACTATGTCAGGTAAAAAAATAATCATGGCAAGGTTCACATCATAGTTAAACATTTAGTGCTGTTGTAATAGCAGATTTTATTTCTCATAGGCTGTATGCATTCTTCTGCTCTGCAGCTACTTGGGTGGGAGGAGGCTATATTCTGGGTAATGCTGAAGTGGTCTACAATCCAACCAAGGGGCTGGTATGGGCATCGGGGCCCCTTGCTTTCGCTGTCAGCATGACTATAGGTGAGTGAGGTCTGAATGAGAGACAGAAATGAAATTGTGTTTGTTCATCATCTTGAGTAACATTTGAAAGGCACTTGAGGACAGACCAAGATAAACAAAGGTTTAAAGTTCAAATATTTCTGTTTGCGTGACTTCAGGTGGACTGTTCTTTGTCAAACCTATTCGCTCAAAGAATTACGTCACCCTCATGGACCCTTTTCAAGAGAAATATGGCAACACAGTGGCTGCTGTTCTCTTCATCCCTGCTCTCCTGGCAGATATTTTCTGGATTGCATGTATTCTTGGTGCACTGGGTAAGTCGGACACAACAGCTTCATGGATGCATGTCTTACAAATTCATTGACTTGAAAACAAAGGATGAAGTGAAAAGTATGATGCAGTGCTACCGTACATAGATCTTTGGGGCTGTGATACTGTCCTCGTGCTTTTTAACAAAGTGAAAATTGCATGAAAACTGTTTTTGTTGAATTATGTATTATTCTAAATCTGTGCCTCACTCGGAGTATGTTTGCGTTGACAGGAGGAACAGTAAGCGTGGTACTGGATATCTCCTCCTCGCTGGCTATGGGCATCTCTGCTGGTGTTGCCATCACATACACATTGATGGGAGGACTGTACTCTGTGGCCTATACTGATGTCGTCCAGCTTGGCTTGATCTTCTTTGGTTTGGTATAAATACGTTTTGCATCAAATATGGTTTTCGTTATTTTAGGTTGTTCTCATCACACCGATGGATGTTCAAGTGTAAATTTTAGTTTTAGTCATTGTGAACATGGTGACTTTAGTGTTGTCTGAGTTCTCCTTTCACGGGCTTCCAGAAAACCTCCATTACACTTAACTCAAAGTGCAGCTGTGCCAAAACCCAATCAATGCGAGTAGTATTTTTATTCCGAGTATCCATCCTGTTTTTCTCGTTATTTCAGTGGCTCTGTGTCCCTTTTGTCCTGACGCGCACCTCCTCTGCCAACTTCACTGTTGCTGCTGTCACCAAACTACACCAGGAGCCGTGGGTCGGCAAACTGCAGCTGGAAGATTCGGGTCGCTGGGTCGATGACTTCCTGCTGATGGTAAAGGACACCGAATGGCGTCATTAGGCATTTCTTTGTTTCACCAACATTAAGTCTGTTGCAGTCACCTAACTGAGTAAATGTCTTCATCCCAAGGCCATTGGAGGGATCTGCTACCAGGCTTTCTACCAGAGAGTCCTTTCCATGGCCACTGATGCCCAAGCCAAGATCACCTGCTATGCAGCAGCAGTAATATGCCCACTTCTTGGAATCCCATCAATCCTCATTGGGGCAGGGGCAGCATCTACCAGTACTTAGTCTTAACCATCTTATCATTGCTTTTACTTTCTTTAGTAAATAGTGCACCTCCCTTGGTATTCCATCATTGGCAGTTGTACTATTCCACACAAATCAAACACACAATCCTGTTATTCATATGTTACTTTTTTTATGACATCTGCTTAATATGTGTCAGATTGGAACCAGACCAGTTATGGTTCACCCAGCCCATATGAAGAGGGCCAAGCTGGGATGATCTTGCCGATTGCCCTTCAGCATCTTTGCCCTTTCTACGTCTCACTGGTCGGTATCGGAGCGCTTGCTGCATCTGTGATGTCATCCGTCGACTCCGCCCTTCTGTCTGCCGCCTCCCAAATTGGTCGGAATATCTTCAAGAACATCATCTACAAACGGGTGAGGCTATTTTATTGTCATCTGCTGTCCTCTAAGCTTTCTGGTTCGACTATCTGCGCACGTTCAACCTCAAATCTTCTGTCGACAGATCAATGTCAAAACAAACTCATAGATACACTGCACCTTTAAAAGCACAGAATCTTTGACTGTTTTATTAATGTATTGTTACATGCTAATACAGATTGGAAACGCACATTGATACAGC
Source organism: Verasper variegatus (assembly GCA_026259375.1). NCBI lineage: Eukaryota > Metazoa > Chordata > Actinopteri > Pleuronectiformes > Pleuronectidae > Verasper > Verasper variegatus. The sequence goes on from CM048058.1 coordinate 7,525,859, forward strand.
ATCTGCACAGCCATGCAACAAGTATACTGTGACGGACTAGGCCACATTAAGAGTTTTGGTAGCACGTCTTCAGGCCCTGCAAAGCTGCGGCTTAGAGCTAAAATGGCTAATCTACTGATTAGATATGATATCTACTGATGGGAACTGAGTCAGAAACATGACACTGTAACAGGCTGATGTTCAGCGTTTAATTAATCAAAGTATCTTGATGGCTCATATGTAATTCTTTCCGCTGTTTCAGGCATCAGAGCAAATGATTATTGTGGTGGTGAAGGTGTCCATCGTCCTGTGTGGAATAATTGCAGCAGCCCTCGCAATGACATCAAGGTCGATTCACCTGTTCTGGATCCTCAGCGCTGACATCATGTATTCAGTGATGACGCCGCAGGTGACTTGCACCTTCTTTTTATCCCAGTGGGTGAACCAGTACGGGTCCTGCTCTGGCTTTGCGTTGGGGATACTGGTGAGAGTTCTGGTGGGGGAACCCCTGATGGGCCTCCCGGACGTGCTGCCCCTGCCATGGGACAAGATCCAGGAGGACGGTCACTGGTACCGATTGTTTCCTTTTCGTACCGCCATCATGCTCCTCACCATTGCGACCATTTTACTGGTTTCACAACTGGCTGCGTGTCTGTCTAAAATGAAGGTGAGAGCAAGTGATGCTGAAACGGACACAAACCTACATTCCATGGCACCGGTCTGGAAAGAAGTGGTAGAAGACGAGAGGTTGGAAAAAGAACAGCCTTTATTCTCCGAAGAAAACAGTGAAGCATAAACACTCTCATGGTGTTTAATCCAGGATTTATTCACTAAGGGTCAAACAAGCTGCATGTGTTTAACAATCCTTGACTGAATAGGACTGATTCCAGAGAGTTTGTGCAATTTGGTGCAGATTGATTGAGTTTAAGGCGAATGTTGGGTCTTGGTGGATGCATGAGCTCTACTGGGTGCCCTTTATTCCAAGTTTCATTAAAATCAGCTCATTGCTTCACTGTACAATAAAGAAATGTCATGATAATAAGTCTAATATTACTTTTAAATATATGTGCTTTCAATTGATAGTTGTCAACAGAGGCAGGAAAGACAAATTGGAAAGTTGTATGTCTCATGTGAGTCAATAAAAAGCTAAAAACGGAATGAATAAACTAAAAGAAATGTGTGTCATCAGTGGAACTAAAAATTGCACTGAGGATTATCTGGAGAAATCTGCCTGGACTCAAATCCAAGGGGAATAAATGAGGCAGAGAAAAAAAGAATAAAGAAAAATATCAAAGCACTGCTGTTAAGTGCTCATAAAGGCTAAACAACGTGGGGCCCACTCAGAGTGAGAGAGGGGAGGAGGTGGTGGCCCCGGGCCAAGTGAGGTGGAGATGTACAGAGGACGTCCTCAGTGCTCCAAGAGGGTTAAAAGAGGAATGCTGCCTAATTTGGACTTTGAAGATTTTACCTTTGAACTCAGGACCTTCTGTCTCTTAAGAGGAACAACGGAGGAGCTTGTCCCACAACGTAACGACAACGGAGCATCAGCTCAGCGGCTACCGCACGCAGATGAAACCGTAGGAAGGTGACGAATGTGGACAAAAAGAAAGAGAAAAGGTCTAGAATCAGTGACCGTTGTTCAAGTTTATTCTGGTCATTCCAGCCATATGTGAAACTTACAGTGGAAGCAAAGTACATTTCTCCGGCCCCGTGTGCACAAACAACTAAAAGACAGTACGTAACAAGATGCAGACTTACCTGTAGATCACAGGTGGAGCTGATGGGGACATCCTGAGGGAGCTCCAGGTGAGGCTGGATATTCGGCCATGCTCTCCAACACAAGCTCAAACTGGCAATTAAGCAGTTTCTTTGAATCAATTTTGACAGGTTCTGATCTAAAATAATTAGACTTCTGGATATGAATAAAATGCACTTTACATAAATATAATAACAAGAAAAAAAATGGAAGTAATATAATCAAACCCTCTTCCACTGGCTCTGAGTCTAAGGAGCTGATCTGTGTGTCAGCAGTGAGAGTGCTCACCAAGCTGCTCCACCTTTAAATAATGATCCACGTTACAGGTGTGGAGCAGGCACACACACACACACACACACACACACACACAAGTGGCAACCTGCAGAATAAAGCAAATGTACCAAGCATGTTAATGTGTATTTGGCAAATTGTATCTGTTCCCAAGCAGTAATTCAAACGGTTTGTGACACTTTTTACAACTTTTCTCAAATCATTCCTTCATTTGGATGTGTGCGCTCTTTAAGAGCGAGGTTTATTTTTTTTTTTTACGGCCCTGCGTATGAGGACATGAGGGTTGTTCATTTCATTTATACTTTTGTTCTGATGATTGTGAAAGACTTCAGTTGTGTTTCGGGGAGGACTGTTTTTTTATTTATAACTTGGAGCAAGCTGATTTTCCATGGGGATCAATAAAATCTCATCTTTTCATAATATATCACATTCACAGAGGAACTTTATTCTAGCTCCTTGGGATCAACATGAATCGACCATTGGCAGTCAACTCAGTCAACGTGAAATCTGTAACGACTTCCATGTGCAGATCTGAAAGGCTCCAAAGGTTCAAACAGATCATCAGTGAGATAACTCGTAGGTCACAGTGACCATTGCCATGAAAACCTTTATATATAACATGTATTTATTTATGACATATTGACAAGTTAATTCTTGAATAGTTTTACATTTAAATTCAGGACTTTTGGGTACTTTTACTCAACTAAACAGCAACCCATGTTATTCCCATATTCCCAGAGTTTCACAATTTAACAAACCAGTAAGACGATGCCTTTCTACAAAGAGTATTTATTTTTCTGTAAAAAATCCAAAACAAAAGATGCTGATACAAGGCTGCTCACTATAGCTTAAGTAAAGGAAAGACGAAGCTTCACGGCACACTTTACACAATGTTAAATGATTCTTGTGCTCAACCCTTTGTCTTAATTCGACACCGTTAGAGCAACACAACTGCATATATACCGCTGGACAAAAAGATGCTTACAAACACAAATCAGCCTATTTTCAGTCTAACACAAAAGCAGAAGCAGTTGTCACGATTACATTTCATGGTTAAATATAAAAGTACGTGGCTTTGAGGCACAAGGATACTGTAACAAAGTTGAATGTTTCCAAGTGACCACATTTCCTTACACAGCAGACAAATGATCGACAGTGACATGCGTTGAATTCCTTGATTTACCAATTTTTTTGAATGCTTAAGGAAGCCTCTAGAAAAGTGACGCTTGAAAAAAAACAAAACATTTCTTTCTCTGTCATAACAATAAACAACAATTCTCTAAAATAGATCCGAAAATGATCAAAATACTCTATTACTACCTTATTGTTCTGTAAATGTGACAACTTTGAGTAACTCATATGAAGATTTGCTCTGTTATACATTAAAACACTGGACATAATTAGTAGAGACTCGGAGGGTTTATTTTAAATTCCATGATAAAAAAGGATATCATCAGTCAAAATGTGTTTTCACGGTGACGACTCAGATCACCACCACAATGACAATCACGTGATTTAAAGATTAACTTGCGCAGTATCCGTCTGGACATTTTAGAGACTTCAGCCTCACCACTGATCAGAGGCGTCGTTTAATAATCATCACTGCCCTCGTCTTCCTCGTCGTACTTCCTCTTCAGGGAGTGCTTCTTGTGCTTGGCCCTGTGCCTCCGCTTGCCGGCGAAGTCGGGGTTCGCCTCCCTCGTATGCAGCTGCTCGTGCTTCTTCAGGAGGCCGGGGACGGAGAATCCCTTCCCGCACGTGTCACACGTCCAGGGCTTCTTGCAAGTGTGAGTCCTTTTGTGGACGTTCAGATGGGACGCCAGCTTGTAGGTTTTCCCACACACGTCGCAGCTGAAGGGTCGCTCGTTGCTGTGCAGGCGGATGTGAACCTTCAGATTCCCCACCTGAGTGAAGCTCTTGTCGCATATGGAGCAGCGGTAGGGCCTCTCTCTGGTGTGGATCCTCAGGTGCACCCTCAGGCAGTATTTGCTGGAGAACTTCTTTTGGCAGATCGGGCACGGGATCTTCGCTTTGGGCACGTGGTCCTGCTGGTGCCTCTTCAGGTCGGACAAATAGACGAAGGTCTTGCCGCACTGGGAGCAGAGATACTGGCGGTCGCCGATGTGGTAGCCCATGTGTCTCTTCAGCAAGCTGGGAACGAGGAATCTCTTGCCGCAGCGCTCGCACATGTGGGGGCGATCTCTGGTGTGCCAGCGCTCGTGGTTCGTCAGCTTGAAGGCTGTCGGGAAGTTCTTGTTGCAGTGCTTGCAGGGGAATGTCACCTGGCTGGTGTGGCACTCCATGTGTCTTTTGAAGTAGGTGGACTGCGTGAAGCCCTTGTTGCAGATGTTGCAGTAGAAGGGCTTTTGGCCATTGTGGGCGAGGATGTGCTTCGTCAAGCTCTGCAGCTTCGTGTAACACTTGCCGCACTGGCCGCAAGCGTAGGGACGCGCCGTGCTGTGGGTCTTCAGGTGGTTGTTGAGGAACGCCTGTGTTCGGAAACTTTTGTGGCACGCCGTGCACATGAAGGGCTTCTCTCCGGTGTGAATGCGCTCGTGGTCCATTAGCTTGGACTGATAAGGGAAGCTCTTATCGCAAACGCTGCAGGTAAATCTGTCAGATGACGGCCTGATTTGCTTTTTCCTCGGCCTTATACCATATCCTCCACCCAGACTGGCTGGGGGAAGTGGTGGCAACGCTGGAAGTGAGAGCGAATTAGTGGCGATCTGCGACACCCACTGATGCAGCGTGACTCTCTGAGTCTGGGGCTTTTGACCATCTTTCGTTCCTGCACTGCCTGTGTTCTGTAAGGCGGAGGGAGTTTTAATCGGAACTACCTTGAAAGGGATCGCTTTCAACGGCAACTGTTGTGGCTCTGGTTTCTCTGATGTTGCTGTTGCTCCATCTTCTGCTGTGCTCTGTTCGGTCGTGGGAGACTCTTCCTGTGTAGAACTCTTCTCCTGCGCCAGATTCTCCCTCTGAGCTGATTTTGTGACACTTTCCTTCGCAGCGCTGCACTTGGTGGTTTTCTCACTGTGGTGCCCTCTTAGCTGTCGTCTAGCAGCGGGGGTTCCTGGGCTGTCCGGGTCCTCTGACATCACTCCCAAGTCTTCCGCGTCACTGAGGGAGGCTGGGCTCGTGTCCATGAGGGTGACCTGTAATGGTTTCGGTGATTCTGCTGGTGGAGGTGGAGGTGGTGGAGGTGGTGGTGGCTCCACTGGTTTGGGCCGAAAGGCGAGTGAAGAGAGTACGCAGTCACCCACTGATGAAGAGATGGTAGCTGCGCAAAAATTAAAAGTCTTAGTGAATTTCTTTTTAAATGTTTAACAGCTCAAATACACATCTCGTCTACCTTGTTAAAAGACTTTAGGTGTAAGATCATAAATATGTCACGACTTGTTTACTGTATTTCATCACATCTTAATACAAACCACCTAAAGTTTACCTTTAACACCAAGGAGTCCTTTGGCCTGCTGGTGTAGGAGGAGCGTCTTCAGGTCCTTGGTGTCGGGGATGAAGCCTCCACACGCCTCCAGGAGGCCGGGATCGGATGAGATCATGGTACCGAGCTGAAGTCGAGAGGCAAGACATTGAAATGCATTTGCAGAACAGACTCTTGGGTTCGATCACACGATTCTGTTTCCACTGTCTGACATCAAGTATCTTTGTTTAAAATGAATGCACATGGTGTCTTTTCAGAAAGTTGTCCCCAGTTATTTTATACTAACTTATGTGCAATATATAAGAAATGAAATCCTGAATCCAGCTTCTGAAAAGATGTAAAATATCTGCAATTAAATTCATAGTACACTAAATTTATTTAACCTGCATCTACATGGTAAATAAGTTGCTGCATTCCAGCAAAGTTAAGAAATGTAAAGCAAAGTCTGAAAGTAATTTATAATGATTGTTTGTAGACATTTAATCCAGATACTGTAAAGCTTGTTAAATAAGATTGATTATAGTGAGACTGTTCCTGTCTGCGTGGAAGTAACTTATCCTGCTTTAACAGCACCAGAGTAACTGTTGTTCAAATCCAGTGACAGTATCTGTGCCTACCTGGGTCAGATTGGGAACAGGAAGGAGCTGCTCCAGCTTGCACACCAGGCCTGCGGTCAGAGCCTGCAGCGCCGTGTCAAACTTTGTGCCGTACTGAACAGGAAACACTTCCTGCAGAGAAAGAACAAAGTGTCAAACACGACAACGCTGAACACTTAGTACAAAATGAGGGATAAATGAATGTAATTTGTCATTATCCACATGTGCTGTGTTTCAATGCAGCTGAACTCTTGTTGTGACATTTATTTGCATATTTTTCTACTTCCCTTGACAGACAATGGAACGAGTGTGATATCTGAGCAGATGCGTGCTGTGCAGTGATGCTGGTTGTTTAAGTACAGCCACATGGCTTCTGTCACCGCATCTAAAAGGAACTGATGACTGGATGCGGGTACCTGAAAGAAGCGCTTCCTTTCAGCAGGGTTTTTCAAGAGACTCTGGACCAGCACCAAGAAGTTGGTTTGACATTTCTCCACTTCTGTCTCCTTCTGCAACACAGTTCAGATTGGATTCTAGTTTCAATCCGTCATAAAGCTGGTACAACTGTTCATGTATCTCTTGAATACATTGTTTCTGCAGTCTTACCCCCGAAGAAGAGACCTTCAACTTGTTGATAAGAATTTGAATGGCTCGGGTGTCCGGTGAACCCTCTTTGTGAAGCAAGTCCAAAATGATCTACAGCCCAAGAAAAGAAACTGATTATTGCCATCAGAAGAATCAAAACCTTTAAAAAAAACTAATAGTGTAACAGCTCAAACATAAAGATCACACAGCATTGTTTTAAGGTTTTTCAAAATAATAAATTCTTCTCTTAATCCCTCCCAAAAAACAACCAATTAAAGAATGATGGAGTACGAGACAATTTCAAAGACTCTCTTTGCGCTCGACACAAGTGGTTTGTAATACCAAACACATGGAGTTCATTAACATCAGTGAGGTGTCAATATCATGAAGAGACAAATCAGGAATGTGATTTTAGAAGCCTGGAGGGCGCGCAGCATCAAAGACAGAGTGATGGGGGGGATATGGGGCTTAGATAAACTGTCTGGGGAATGGAGTGCCAGGACCAGACAGCAGCCAGACTGGACGTCTCTTCCTGCACAAATTACTGATCCTTGGTTTTGATCTCTATCCATCCACAGGCACTGCTGCTCACATACAAGACATCGTATTGTCGCATGTTGGGCGCTCACCCTCGCTCTCAACCCCAGGATGAGCTGGGCAGTCTGCTTGAAACCCATCAGCTCGGGAACCGTCTGCGTCACCATGGTCACAAACTCCTCCACCTTGCCGTACTGCTTCACGTTCCGCTGTCGTATGACCTGCCATAGGTACGAGTACGTCAGCTGCAGGGGGGAGGCCATCAAGCGGAGGGAGGTGAGGGGCAGGGCACCTCCAGCCCCTGTCGAGACAAAAACATTAATTTATGAGAAAATCACTTTTCCTAACCAACCAATAGAGTCCATACGAATTACCTGTTTAAACTGGGTCATGTTCATATTTTAAGTATTGAGGCCTTTCATATTGTATTATAATAACTCAGACTTTGAGTCTATGTTCCTGGTCTTCCTAGTCTACTTGCATGAACTTAAGTCTCAGACCATCTGATTCAGTGTACTTATGTAGTAGATTAGGTTTTCTGGCATACGCTGTTGCCGAAAATGTTAGACTATATTGTATAAGTTTTTTACTTTTTAAATATACTTTACATATTCAATGATTTCCTGTCATTTTCGGCCACTTTTCAAGCCACTTTCTCTTTTAAAAATAATTTACATGTGGAAAGATATAAAACAAAACAAAAAAACTAAATGTCTGAGTCTTTTAAATCAAGGACCCCTTAACTGACACACATTAAACCAGGCAAGATTTTTGGTTCTAGATGTTTCATTGCAGGACGTGTATGAAAATCAGGACCTGAACAGCTATAGGCTCCATTGGTGTGTTACTTTAAATTATAGCAAATAGGATTTAATAGGATTCAATCCCCTTTTTGCCGGGGGCACCCTGGACCCCTCAAACGGCACTTTAACGGACCTTTGACAGTGAAATAGCGATCTGTATAAAAACAAAGCAGGACGTCTTCTTAAATATATAATAACAGATATGTTATAGATTTATTGATCTTTTATTAAATCAGCAACACTTTTAATGTTTGTACACTTTACTTTATATTGACTGTATATGTTGTGTGTTGTGTTTACAGTCCAGGCTCATCCACACAAACAGTAAGTCTTCCCTTTATCAGTGGTGTGATGTTGATCTGTGTTCAATGCAAACTCCCATCAGCAGCTTTGGTCGTGCCGGTGGAACAACGGGCTGCTGTAGGGGGCGCTGCTGGGCTAACCTCGCGGTTCGATCCCCTGCAAAGGGTTTTGAAAGTGTGCACGTTGCGTGTGCGCGTGCAGTCGTGTAGAGAATGAGCGCCAATCTGCAGCAGAGCTCGAGTCAAACTCTCAAACACCCGCAGAATGGCTCGGCTGCATGTGGAGTCAGAGAAGCTCATGATACAAGGTGCTGCCGCGGGTCGGTGCATCCGGAAGCACCAGGATTTCATTTGAAATCAAAGCTAAAGCTAGCTCGCTAACTACCACACACACTTAGCCCGGATATAACCGCACCGACTCGGTTGTATTATCGCGGATCAGCGGCTACGAGCCAGCGAAGGTGTCTCATTCACCGATGATCGCACATGTTGCATCTTATTTTCTCCACCGCTCTCCCGGCGGCGGCTGCCGTTAGCTTGCTAGCGTTAGCTTAGCAACTTACCTGCTGTATCGGAGCGTTTCTCCATCGCGTGAACGGGAAGTGGCGCTAACACATGTCAACCAGCCCGCGGCACCGTGAACGTTCACCGTGATGTCGCTCACACCGAATTATAACGTTAAAAAGGATTTAACCGTCTTTCTTCGCTACGTCAAGCCAGGAAGAATAATGGCGACCGCTGGGCAGCGGCTTTCCAAAACAAAAGTCCAAAAGCTTCCGGCGGATGTAGCTGTATAAAATAAAATCACCGTATTATGAAATGTTGAGTTGAGGGAACAAAAGTCGTAATGATCGTGTGTGTAAAATCATCCTATAGTATAATATGTAGTATTTAATTATTTACCATTTAGTCAAATGCTTAAGTATATGTTGCCTTGTTGAATGGAAACACAGCTTTATTAGTACAGATGTTATTGATGTCAGTGTTGGCATTAATGTCATATGTTCATCAATCAATCTATTTCACTGTATATATTCTGTTTACATTGTATATATAATTTTTGTATCTTCCTTGTGTTTGTATTGCATGTTTACTTATTAATTACTTTACTGAGTCTCTTTTCTGCTGCAACACAGTCGATTTTCCTGTTGCAGGACCAATAAAGGAATCTTTACTTGTCGTATTAGTGTAATCCAGTGGTTCTCATGCCAGGAAGCATGGATGAGCAGAGGAAAATATAAAGTGACACCAAGTTGCATTAATATGTTAGAAAAATAGACAAGTTTGCATGATGCTGTCGTGTTGACCTTTACCTCACAACCACGGAATTTGGACCCTTTTTTTCAATTAATTGCTTCCCTATGGTTATTAATGAGTGACAGGACACTGTGGGGTCTGGTGGTTTGAGAGCCACTGGTTTAATTCATAAATCAATGCATGTGTGTCTCTCTTTTTTTATCCTGTATAAGGTCAAATAGTCAAAAACCTCACAATGCTCTGCATGAACACTTGAGTTTTGGTTTATTATTTGTATTTATTGTTTATTAACTCTTTTCTGCTGTTCTATTCAATAACATACTCATTATTAGAAATATATATAAAAACAGATTCAGACTTTTTGTGATGCAAAATTTCTCCAATAGTAATAACATGACATTTCTATATATATATATCTTTATATTATTGACACATACATATATAACACTGACAAAGTAGTTTTGCTCATAGGCCATCAGCAGAGACAACATTTCATTAAAAAAAGGAATTTGACCAAATCGCTGTTATAAGCTGTTACAAATCTAAACGCTAATAATTAGCCATAGAACAAACAACAACGAACACTTTTTCTTGTGAGTTTTCACAATAATAGGAAATATTAAAGTGTATGTGAAAGTCACAGAAACCAGGATAAAGTGAAGAGAAAGGAGTCAGAAGTTGAAATATGTGACAGATATAAAGTCGGGGGGTCGATGAATGCATCTATTGGCATTTACGACACAACCCACAATTGTAGAAATATTTGCCCTGACATATTTTACTTCAAAGTAATACTGCATTTTCCCTGAGTGTTCACAGTATTCTGTCTACCTCCTCTGCATTATTATTAAAGATGTTAATCACAATCATTTAGTATCGTGTAACAAAATAAGTTAAACATTTCACAAATGCACATTTTCACAGAATTACAAAAATGAAAATCACACAGGTTGGTCACTGAGAAGATGAGAAACAACAGTAGAACTCGTAGAAGTTCTTTGTCCTCAGCAGGAAAACAGTGGAATGAAGGTAAATCTTTCCGCGTTTCATTGATTGTGTTTTGGAAGTAAATCACTCGAACACAGAAAATTGTTATTGAAATACTAACCATCCTCTGCAGATGAGGCCACATAGCCTGCGGTCTGGAGGGATTCTTCGCCTGTTGATTCATAGGGGATCTGCCGACATCAGTCGTGTTTGTAACTGGCATTTCCTCCTGCCTACGGCCAGTTCTTTTGTGGCGAGAACAAGCGCTCCTTATGCTCGTCGCTGAGCTCATCCCATCCACCCATCTATCTATCCCTATCTCCCTCACTCTCTCTCATCCCGCCCGGCCCGCCTCTCGCGCCCCACTCTCTCTGTCATGTACAGTACGAGCGTGATCACACTCATGTTCCCATGACTGAACGGGGATTGACTCAGTGAATGAGACATTCAAAACTCTAACACACTCACTGAGGCCGAGCAGCAGCAATAGATCACTGGGCAGCAGCTTCGAGATACAATGACGGGATTGAAAGTGCCCCTGGCGATGGCTATCTGCCGTCTGGTCAGATCTTTGACACACAAAGTGGGACGCTTGTTGAGCTGCTCTAGCGTGTTGTTTGCGACTAGCAGGTTCACATCTTATGACAGATCACAGATCACAGAAGTACAAGACAAGCTGCTGCTGCAATTCAATTGTTTTACTAAAGACTGGTTTGATAGGAATGTGCCTCTTTGCCTGTTCTCCGAATGCATTTCTGCAGAAACCAGGAAACAGGAGCAGGATGCGGCCAACAAGTTGATGACAGGTGTATCATCTCGGAAAGAAATGTCCTCCAAATAGTGTCCTATCATTTTGATCTCTGATGATTGATTGCAGCTTTAAACTTGAACCTGGTGATCCCTCTGAATGGCACCAGTGCAGAGTGGCAGGGAAAGTAAAATAAATCAACATGATCTGCTCTAATGAAACCAGTCGCCTGCTGATAAACGCCGGCCAAGGCAAGACGATACGCTTCACCAGCCATGTTGGCAGATAACCTGTCGTGTGCATCTCTTTGCTTGGTTAGGTGTTAGAAATGCCTGAGGGAAGTCTGCCCTTCCTCCTTCGCAGCAGGTGAGTTTCTATCATGGCCGCTCTCTCAAACCAGACCACACTCGTTCACATCCAGCAGGCTCCTGCCAAGAACAGGACAACCTGCAGAGAGTTTTTCCTTCTCTTCTTAATTCCGTGCTTCATCCACTCTCATGCTCGGGCATCGCCTCCCCCGCTGGCTGAGTGTCGGCAGCGTGGGTGAGTGTTTGAAGCGGGATGGAGACAGACACACTGGGGATTGTGTCAGAAGATGGCGTTGGGTTGTTTTCAGTGTTGCACATTGGTAAGCGCCTTCCAGACCTGACCTAAAAAATTAAAATAAAAAATGGAAAAATAGAAAATGACTCTTCTATGCTGTTTTGTATGACGGACACATGGCATTATAAATCTCCAAAGTGAACATCCTTACATTAGGTAATAACTGAGCCTCAAAGTACTGCTGAATATTTGATGAGCGGTTATTAACTTTACAAGATTTGACTTCCTGGAAGCGCTGACTGAAACAAAGGCGCATTATCATGCAGGTTTTATAAGAGTGACCCACAGAGACCGCGAGAGGCACAAGAGTCAATGTGGTCGATGCTGCAATAAGAACCAGCTTTTGGTGGAGGCTTCTCATAATGTATAACGTCAGAAAAAGCAAGCAAGCCACTATAGTTTAGGGTGTATACAGTTTATGGGATATACCCAGAGGGGCAGCTGCTCTGAATAAATAATAATAAAATGGACCCTGAGTGAAGTTTTCATCCTAGAAGCGACGGAAACATAAAACACTTGCTGACAAGTGCTGATAATAAAAAAAAAGAAAAGTAAATGCTTATCGTCCTATAGAAACTATAAATTTCCTCTGGGTTTGACATTACTGACCCTTCATACATACATTCAGTTGTTAGCTTGAATAACAACTGTGTTACAGCTACAGTGTTCGCAGTAAAACTGTAACTGTGATTTTGTTATGGTAATAATTTTCTTTCTTCTTCTGACGACTCTTTTACGTCCCGAGATGTCTTTCAGTTTTACGTCCGTCAGCTGTAATAAACGTCACAGACACGCCCACTTCTGTTTTCTCTCATGGGCTCACTCGGACATTTTACTTGCAGAAAAAGTTTCTCAAACATATCAGGATCTTGGACATTTGCGTTCTCTCATACAGACCTTTCCGGAAAAGTCTTGGAAAATGTTTGGACGTGTGTGAAATCAACTTTAGTCGTTTGTGTTACACACTTTCTAATGAGTACTTGAGGGTATTTTCATTATATTTTCAACGTATTTGTTCATAAAATCTATGAAAAATACTGGGCCAAATGTATCCTGATGATGGCGATTCTCTTTGAACGTTCTCCTCAAAACAATCTCTCCATGTTTCTATATTTCTTGTAAAGTGGTGAACAGCGTTACATGTGAAAATGTGACGGTTCATGTATTTACCTGCCACACTATGAGAACAACGCAGGCTATGAAGGGGATGAGAGCCAGGAGCACGGGCGTTCTCTTGGACCAGCTGTATTTCCGTGCGTCTTCCTGACCCCCTGGGGAAAGAAAATATGTTTTTGAAATTTAACTGAATACATAGTTACACCTCAGAAATCTGATGGTAGAAAGTCAGAAACCTTTGATGTTTATTTATTGAACCAGTGAAGAGGATTCTGGTTGGACCAGTTTAGACGTTTACTTTATTCACCTTACTTCCCTCTTGAGATGTGGATTGGCATAAAAAGGCTTGGCCAAGTGGCTTTATGAAACTTCTCTTTAGATCATGTAGTTTTTTCTATTTATCCAAAGTATATGGTTTTAATTCGGTGACCCCTAAATCAGTATCTTCTCTCGGCTACTAAGCTGCTTCAATTTTTGAGGCATCAATTGTAAATCAGAAATCACTAATGCAGGAGTATTACTCCTCGGATACTCGACTGTTACTGACAATAATCAATTCATGGACCTCCAGTTATGCTTCAAAATGTTTATTCTTATCAATGCTGCTAAAACCCATATCTTGGTGATGTTCTCCTTTACACTTGACATCTATTGCACGTCTGTCCGTCCTGGGAGAGGGATCCCTCACATGTGGCTCTCTTTGAGGTTTCTACCTTCTTTTTACCCTGTTAAAGGTTTTTTTGGTAGTTTTTCCTCACTCTTGTTGAGGGCTAAGGGCAGAGGATGCCACACCCTGTTAAAGCCCTATGAGACAAATTGTGATTTGTGAATATGGGCTATACAAATAAAATTTGATTGATTGATTGATGAAATGAATGGTGTACCTGGTGGGTGTTGTGGACTGAGACACGGTGGCGGCGGCTTGCACAAGAAGCTGGATGTCCCCTGAGCCGCGGCTTGTAAAATGTCTTTGATGTAGTCGAAGTAAAGTCCAGACATTAGGCTCCCTTCCCTGTAGTGACACTGGAAGACTTGCATGGTGGTTTCCTGGTGGGAACCAGACCACAAGAGATCTCAGACGTAACTCATTTATAGAATTAAATGTGCAAAAATATGACATACTCGTGTCTAAATCGAGCTGCAGATGACTCACCAGCTCCTCGTGGTCGAAGGTGAAGCGTAAACTCTTCAGCATCGCGATGAAGACGATGATGTTTTCCTTGTTGGAGGAGATGGCCCCGAACATGCCGGCCAGCTTCCGAAGACTTTGCTCTAGAGGATAGATGTTTAACACCACCCAGCAGGTGCCAGCCTGGACACCGAGGAATGAAAAGAGTCAGATATTAAAGTGTCATCTCCATTTAACAGGTTCACGCCAGTTCTGCTGTCACAGCTTCATACCTACCACTTCTTTGGGAATGTAACTAACAGGAATTTCATAATCGGACGGGATATTCTGCTTCTACAATGGAAAACATGAGAGAGAAAGATTTTTTTAACAATCTAATTTCAGCAACATAGATCATGTGACAGCAACAGATACTGTAGTGTCTATAACTCTGTTAGCTCACCAGTAACGCCAGCTTGCTCACATCATCAGTTATCGGCGTCCCGAATTTCCCAGAGCAGAGATTCAAACTCGTGAACAGACTCAAGAGGAGACAAGGTGCTTTCAAGATCTGCAGGAGGTGAATCATTAAAAACATCACACAGTGTTTTTATATAAGAGATAAAGTCCACTGTATTTATTATACTGTAACAGTGACCATAGGCAATGTTTTTTTTTCTGAGGACCCTCACTGACACCCACAGTGCCTTGCTCAAGTGAACGACGGTAAGGTTAGTCACCCTGATGAAGGCCAGTGTGCCGCAATGGGGAGGTGCATTGAAAAAATAAATCTTTTCTATGCATTAGCTACAGCAATAAAGGCTTTTACATTTTTCCACATCAAGAGAACCTTGGTTTATTATTATTTTTTAGATCAAACGTTTACCACCTCTCAGCAAATACAATTTCATGGAGATTTTTTAAAACCAATATTGTATTTCCAAACAGACGTTGGACAGCTGAATTACTTTCCCTGCCCAGGTAGGATGAGGTTTCCGATGCATTTCCTAAACATAAAATAATGATTTTTGATAATGTCTTTTGATGATCTTTGTGTATTTATTGTTTATTGTGAATACAAAACTGCAGAAACACTCGCACAGTGTAGGCAGTAATGTATAATATATTTCTCTTCTTCATAATACAGCATTCAATTCACAGTATTGTGCAAAGAAATCTTTCTTCACATTGGTTTGATGTTACGTTTCCCAAGAGCTCAGTATCAGATTCCCCCCATTAGTATCTCAGCAAATCTCAAACAGAGCTGCATTGATTAGTCAATTAATCAATAAGTCAAACAAGACTAAATTATTCTGCTTCTATTTCGATAATCAATTAATTGTTCTGGTCATTTTCTGAGCTAAAAATATCAAGTATCTTCTGGTTCCAGCTTCTAACATGTGAATATTTGTTGTTTTATCCTCGATTTTATGACAGTTAACAGAAAATCTTCAAGTATTGAACCATTAATTCGACAAAACTGGCAATGTTAAGACATAACCCTGGGCAGTGACACATTAGTTGTTAGTTTAATTGTGGTTAGTAGCAGCCCTAATCCAAAATATAAACTATTTCTATATAATACTGAGTAACTAAGAACGTTTTAGTGACAAGTACAGAGACTCTTCAAAGATATCAAACCAACAACTACACAATGAGCAAGTTTCCCTTAAAAGATATCATCTCACAGCAGAAGGAAGTGAACTTGCAGTTGGATTCCTCGGAGGGAAACACATGCTAATCTTCCTTATTCAATATGTGGAGCAGCAGGATGTGAAGCAGTTACCACAGATCTCATTAAATACCAGCAGTAATGTTACTCATTAAGGGTGTGTTCTTCATTTCGACACCTTTAACAGATAATGAACTCCACTATAAATACTACAGGAACGTTATTTTAAGGTAAGAGTTTATAAATATCTGTGCACTTTTTCAGTTAATAGTAAGTATACTACATACTATCAAACAGCACACGAGAAGACATTTGTAAATTAGAAAAATTAAAAAAGCAAACCAACTCTACAAACACCAACAATAAATACTGTTACTTACTTTCTTCCTCATATGGAGCAAAAAAAGTGTGGTTGCTCAAATCCAGTGGAGGAAAGTCAGTGTTTCTCTTTCAAAGGCAGAGCTCATCTCTCCCTCTCTGTGTGTGAGCGTGTGTGTGAGTGAGCGTGTGTGTATAGTGTCCCAGCGTGTAGTGAAAGTTGCGGATGGGCTGGCAGTGTGCTTTCACTCCAGACACATCGGTGCAGTCTTCTGACGCGGCGGAGAGAGGCCGCCTCCAGGCTGAGTCACTGTGTCACAGGCTGACGCTGTCTGAGAGCCCCCCCCCCCCCCCCCCTTTTCCATAACTCCCACGTATCAATTTGTTCGTCAGGAGAAAGTGGGCACTCATTCTCTCGAGGGAAATATTTCACAATATGCCGAGGTTATTCTGCAAGCTGGTGTTCGTGAAAGTGGAAAATAACCCAAACTTCATTGTTGCTATTTATATTTCATTATTTCCTATTGTTGCAGCTCAGAGAAGACATTTCCGACACTGGTGCACCAGTGTGAGTGTGTGTGTGTGTGTGTGTGTGTGTGTGTGTGTGTGCAGATGTGAAGAATTCCTGTTGCATAATCGCCTCATGACTTACATTGATGAAGTGAATCCAAGTAGAAGCTATTATCCATAATTGATTTCCATTATCAAATCAATGGCAGTCACAGAGGATGCTTTTGGGAAACACAAAGGGGCAGATAAGTTACACAATGGTTACTCGCACGGGAAACGTAACATGAGAAGATCTTGGGCATGTAACGTTCTGCAAACGTGTAACGTGGGTTTTGTTTTTGTGTGTGATGAAACAAAGTGGAGCTACCGGGGGGGGGGGGGGGTTTGCTGGAGCTGAGCGTGTGACAGACACACTCTGAGCTGAGTCAGGTCATCCACACTCCACAGCAGGTCACGACTAAATATAACCCAGAGGACTCAGGACGCTGCAAAAACAAAAACACACAGTGCAGTCTGCGAGGTGGAGCGCTCAACAGAACACTGTCACGTGAACAGGTGAGAGGAAAACGATCGGACTAATATCAAAAATGTCACTTCATTTGTGGGATCCAATCAGATGCGAGCGCACATACTGATTTGCTCACAAGTGACGGCATTTCAAGCGTGAACGCTGCCAGACGTCAGTCACTGATAAACAAGTTGCACGTCTGCAGGACCGGACAAGGCACCAACAATGCAGACATGTTGAATTTAACGAGTAAAGTCTGGCCGCACATGCAGCAAATCTCTTATTTTAATGATGAGAAATCATTCGGGAAGCTCAGTGTTGGCGTCAAAAGAAAAAGAGACAGAGTTTGGAACAGCTTTTCCCCCGCAGGCCATAAAACTGCTCAATTTACACAGTCCAAACAAGCTACTTCTACTGTTGTACCAGAGAATCTATTGTGCCTTTAATTATGTGTTTTTTGTGTTGTCTTTTAACTCTTTTGCGTGTGTGTGTGTGTGTCTTAGAAGTGCAAGTTCGTTCGACTGTGTGTTTTACAGATGCCGCTGGACAGATATAGATAAAGTTGAAACGTTAAACCTGGAAACATATTTTGCTGCCCGTCATAATAGAAATGGATGACTCGGAGCGAGAAGGTATAAACGAGGAGCTGATTCAGTTTGCCATTCGAGAGAGCGTTCATGATGCCTTCAAGCTGCCAGGTTCAGTTCAAACACACAGGTAGGAGTCCCAATGAGTCCTCCATGTCATCGTCTACCCATGAAAAGTACTTCTTCTCAAATCTTTATTAGTGTCACTGATTTATTAATAGTTCTTATTCTAGAGTTTAAGCATACCTCTATCTGTTTTATGTATGTTTTTATGCAAGTTTTTCATCATTTACAACTCTTTTAACTGTTATGACTCTGTTTCATTTCTTTCATTTGATCCACTTTTCTTCTCTTCCTCATCAGGAAAGAACCAAACAGTGAAGACTTTGTGAAGATAATGTCGGCCATTTATAAAGGCAAGCTTCCTATTTCAATTCTTCCTTTTTCTTTCCTTGTTGGGGCTAAAAAATATATCTGCATCTGCTGTTCGGGTAAAACAATAACAGGTGACACTATGTTAAGTTGCATAAGGTAGAAGCGCCTCGAGATTAATACAAGTAAAGTAAGCTCCTGTTCTTGTGAGTGTATGTAAATTAAATCACTGTTGAGCATACATATAGCAAATGTGTGTGTGTGTGTGTGCTGTATGTGTTCTGTATGTGTCTTGGTTTGTTCTCCACAGGTGATGTGTGTGCACTGCAGGAGCTGTCAGGCTGCGTGTCTGCCTTCAGAGTGAGCGACAGCAGGGCCCGGCTGCCTCTGCACGTAGCAGCTGTGCAGCCGCAGCCTGAGATCCTGCATGCGGTGCTGCAGGGTGAGAGCTCAGTGCAACAGGCTGGGGTGTAAAGTGTAAAGGAAAGAGCCCGGAGATGTGGAGTGTATCTTTAACACATGATGGTGTGTTCACAGCGGTGGTGACATCCACAGAGCTGACCCTGGAGGAGCAGACGCAGGAGGGGGACACGGCTCTGACTCTGGCGGTGGAGGCCGGGCTGGTGGAAAACGTCAGGATGCTGCTGCAGCACGGAGCCTCACCACACAGCACCAACAGCAGGAACGAGTCTCCTCTGCTCATCGGTGGACACACACACACACACGCACACACGGCTTATACATCAGTCACAAACTCACCTTATTTAGTTGTTAGCTAAAAATATTATCAACTATTATCATACTAACATGATTACATACAACAAAACTAAGATAATCATAAAGATGGACGACATGACAGCTCTCCAAAGTGAAGCCAAAGCATCTCAATCGCCACCTGGTGGCTGGCTGCTGTACAGGTCATAAACCACGCCTCCTCCATGTCAATGAATTGGATATGAGCCAAACTAAAAAGTACAATTTCAGACAGTTCTTATGACGCTGACGTATGTTCAAGGGCACCATTTTTTGGGGATACAATTTAATTAGTTATTTGATGTTATAAAAATGTGGTGAAATGTAATGATTGACAGTTAAGACTGACTCCTGATTGGTGGAGCATGTGTGTTGTTGGGACCTCGATACTGTGGCTCCACACCAAGATCACTACTGTGCAGACTCTGGTGCCAAATGACATCAAAAGTCAGCATTGTTAGTCTGCTGACATAAGAATTGCAAAGATTGAAAACTGCTTTGACCTTTAGCCTAAAAGTTTTTATTCAAAAATCCTTCATAAGTAGGTTTTCTCTGTGTTCTGTACATCTTGCAGCCGTGAGAGAAAGGTCATACGACATGGCTCTATCCCTCATCATGGGAGGGGCCTATGTGGAGCAGGTGTGTCTCACTAAGTGCACGGCCATCCATGAAGCTGCAAAGGTGATTACGAGGCAGAAATGGCAGCTACACATGGCAAAATCAGAAGACAACACTTTCTCTTGTCTTCAGCTCCTCTATCCTTCCTTGTTTCCTCGCCTCCTCCAGGTGGGTTGTCCAGCCATCCTGGCACTGCTGCTTCGACACGGAGCCAAAGTGACGGGCCGAGACGGACACGGGGTGACGCCTCTGGGGGTTGCGGCTGAATATGGCAACACTGAAGCGTTGGACCTGCTCATACAGAACGGTAAACGTGCTCAAACGCTGTCAAGCAACCCACTGTGTGCACAGCGTACACCTCAAGACCCTGCTGTATTGTCCCTGTCCTCCACTAGGTGGCGACGTGAATGCCCAGGCCAGCAACGGAGACACGGTCCTGTATGACGCGTCGGGATCTGGAAACCTGGACTGCATCAAGCTGCTCCTGCAGCACGGAGCCAACCCAAATGTGGCCAGCTATGCCTGCCAGCTGCCCATCCACAGAGCCGCATACGAAGGACACATACTGCGAGTTAACCTTTATTTTCTGAAGCTGTGTGACTGTGCACGCACCAAAAGAACAGTCAGTCACCCTGACACAATAAAATCTGGCCATGTTCTCATGCCAAAAGCTTAACGCAGTCGTTAAGACCCGAAAGAAATTGCACAAGACAAATTAACATGAATTTTAGAACATGTCCGTCTCCACCTCACAGCTCGGCAGTGTTTTCACTCAACCCATTTCCACAAAGAGACTTCTGTTGATCGCTGTTTTTCACTCCCATCAAACCACAGTCTAATGAACATTTTTCTCTATGTCCTGTTTTCTTCCTTTTCACTGTTTCTACCCCCCCCCCTCCCCTCTCTCTCTCTCTCACTGCAGAGCCCTGAGGACTCTCATCCCCATCACCACAAAGCGAGCGATCCGTCTCTCAGGCCAGAGCCCCGTCCACTCAGCAGCTGACGGGGGACAGGTTGAGTGTCTGGAGCTGCTCATACAGAGAGGATATGATGTCAGTGCCCTGCTGCACACGCACATCTCTGGTATGGGTCAGGAAGTGTATTGATGAAACATCCAGGGCCGGATCTCTGGACACATACATGTACTAATGCAGGCAGGACATTTCTCTTAAAACGGGGAGCGTACACACAATAGTTATTTGTTTGTGAACAGCATTACATAAAAGATACTTCACAAATTTCCACGGAACCTTGTGGAGGGATGGGACATGAGCCAAGAAGGAAATCATTAAATTTTTGCGTGGATCTGGACAAAGGGGCCGATACAGGATGTTTGAGTTTGGGACAATAAAATAAAATAATTCAAATTCCTAATCTTTTGCAGAAGCTAAGTTATCTTGTGTAAATCTCATTTCAGAGAACTACGGGGACCTCAGGAAGACGCCTCTGTACTTCGCCGTCTCCAACGGTGACATGACCTGTGCTGAGATGTTGCTGGCGGCTGGAGCGAGAACCGACCTGGACCCGCTGCAATGCATCCTGGTCGCTATACGAGCTGAGAGGTGCTTGGTGTGCATGTGTTTTACGAGTGTGTTTATTCATTGATAAGTGGTAGCAAGGTCGATGTTGTTGTTTCTGTAACCTTTTCTGTGCAGGTACGAGCTGGTGCAGCTGCTGCTGTCCCACGGCGCCGAGGTGAACTGTTACTTCAGGGTGATCAGTAACACAGTGTTTCCCACAGCCCTGCAGTACTGCCTCAGGGACCAGGTCATGCTGCGGCTGCTGCTCAACAGCGGATACCACGCTGACAAGTACGCAGACTAAAATTGAATAGATTAAATTTGAGTTTTAACTTGGATTCAACATGAAAAGCGGGTCATGTACAAAATACTCGGCTATTATAACAATACGCCTCTGCTACACCGCCCCTGCTAGGTGTTTCCAGTGTTGCCATGCCGACGGTGAAGAAATGGACAGTACCTGGATTGACCTCCATAACCAAGTCTATCAAATTTACAGTCAACCTATTGTGGTCCCAGTAAGAGCAAGACAAAAACAAAATACACCTTTTTTCATCAAGTCATTCAGCCCGTCAGATAATAAAAGAGCCGTTCAAAATAATCCAGTTTACTTGTTCTTTGCTTTTTCAGTTCTGTGAGTTTGTGTCGGTGTCGTGGCTCACACACCTGGCGGGCAGCGTGGTGAGGATGCTCCTGGACTACGTCGACTACGTCAGGATCTGTCCGGACCTCAGACGTATCCTGGAGAGGAGGCCCGAGTGGGAGGAGATCTCTGACATACTGAGTTAAATAAAACAAACATACATGTTGTTAATTTGACTTTACATACAACTGGAGGTTATATGTTTATATGTTTGTGTGTCCCAAGGCAAACCTCGGTCCTTGCAGCACTTGTGTCGATTGGTGATCAGACGTCACATGAGCCTCAGGGCGCTGAACAACCCCAAAGCCATGGCTGCTGCTCCTTTTCCTCCGAGACTGAAGAGCTACCTGACCTACAGAGAGTACGACCTGTACGCTGACCTCTCCTCTACGTGAAAAACTCATATTAACAAAGCACTCGTAAATAGTTTTAACTGGAATATGTCACATGTTTATGAGAATATTTCCTCAAGGGTTCAAAATGTTAGAATATCTAATTTCTACCCATCTTGTGAATATGTCATCAGCTATGTATGCATTATTTATTCCTGTATAGATGGTGTAAAATGTTTTGGAAAAGAATAAGCTACAAATTCAGTGTTTTTTTTCTCCTATTTTGTAATAAAAATGGCTGAATTCACCAGAGCAGCAATATGTTTCATGTTTCATTCTGTATGTGTGTTAATACAACTCTTCTGTAAAAGATCTCTGACCATTATTCATCCCTCAGCAGCAGATCAGGACAAACACAGCTATAAATGCCTGGAACAAAACCCTTATAATTCTTTCGTTATGTTCTCTGAAGGCGATCTGGAGCGATGACCCATGTGATGAGGTATGTATGTATGCAGCTCTTGTGTCTGCGCTTGGAAAGCATGTACTTGTGTTGCGTCTGTGTGTACATGAGTAATACAGTGTTAACCACACGGCAGGTCTGCGTGTAATTAACTTCCAGATGAGGAGAAATATGTTCTCAACCAGATCTACAGCAAAGGCCGAAGAAGGTGATAACTTTTGGAAGTCCGGTCATAAACAAAGGAGATAAAAAGCTATGGCATGTTCAACTCTATCCGGCTGAGGGGGGGTCACTTAAAAACACAGATGTTAACTTCACTGTGGCTTTAGAGGTAAATCAGTAAGATTCAGCCTTTGTGGAACATTTGACTTTATGACAATCCAGAAGTATTTCTAGTCTGGACCAAAGTGGAGGGGCGACCAGTTGACACACAGACTGTAAATAAGTATGGACCACATGACAGCTCCCCAAAAGTGACGCCAAAGCATCTCAATCGCCCCCTGGTGGCTGACTGCAGTATAGATTGATTTTTATCACCATCCAGATTAGTTGACATTAAAAATGGAAGATGAGCCAACACCTCTGGACTATTGGACATGCAGAGAACGAGCCTGTGGCGATATTTTGGGCCACACATTATCTCTGTTTATCTTTCTTGTTCCGTGTGTCTGTTGGGTCCAGTTGGTCTTTTTTGGCCACGAACAAAGCCCAGGCCGCGGTGACAGACTGCTACGTTGACAGACCTCACAGTGTCTGAGCTCACATGCTTTTTGTGGCTCTGTCTCTCAGAGCACTGCCTCCCAAAAAAGACGCTGCATCATGGGGCCCGCACTTCGCTATGTTCCCCTCTGATCCCTCTCTTAAGGCCTGAACAGCAGCTGGGGAGATTAGAGAGGAGAGGACACTGACACACACACAAAGGTTCTTCCTCACAGCGAAACAGGCAGTCAGGACAAATCGGGTTCAGACAGGAGTGGATGCTCATCATCACAAGCACCCAGCTAGATCGCGAACGTCCAAACACCTTCCCTGTCAAAGATCTCCTTGACTGGACTTATTGGACTTATGTCCTTGGCTCACCAACCGCCTCACAACGGACCTCGTCTCTTGTTGGAATCTCTATCCCAATATTTCTCCTTTATTTTGGGGTAAACTTTGGGTCACATGCGACTCCAAACCGGGTCTATCTGTGTTATTTCAAAGTGATTCTTCCTGGTCTGTGCAGCTCCCGCTTTGGCCATGAGTTGTTTCGGATACAGACGAGAGCTGAGTAAATACGAAGATGTTGACGAGGACGAGCTTCTGGCTTCCCTCAGCCCTGAGGAGATTGCTGAGCTGGAAAAGGAGCTTGCAGACATTGATCCTGACGCCAACGTGCCCATCGGACTCAGGCAGAGAGACCAGACGGACAAGACCTCGACGGGCACCTTCAGCAGAGAGGCCCTCATGAAGTACTGGGAAAGCGAGACACGTAGACTGCTGGAGGACGAAATAGGTGGAGGAAGCCCCAAACTGGTCAGTGATGGTGTTTAATTAGATTTGCTTGGCATTTGTAAAATGTGCCAGAGGCTGTGTCAGCTTGTTTGAAGTTGTATCAGATGGAACTGATTACCAAAAAAAGAAGTTGTTTAGAGTACTAAAAGAAGTAAAATTATACCAAATACCCACAGCTTCCTTAAAACCATCTGTTATTTTACAATATGTGTATGTTCCATACGTTTTAAAGAAAAAAGCTACTCATAATAACAATAATTAATTTCCAACACTTTTTAAATACAGGATGAAGAACAGGAGGAAGACGAGGAGTGTGTGACAGAAGAAAACAGTGAAGCAGAGGATGAAAAAGATGAGGAAAATGAGAAAGAACAGAAAAAATATGAAAGGAAGGAAGAAGAGGAGGAAGAACAGAATGATGACGATGAAGAAGAAGAGGAAGAAGAAGAAGAAGAAGAAGACAGTGAGGAAGAGGAGGAAGCTGCAACAGAGGAGGAGGAGGAGGAGGAGGAAGAGGAGGAGCAAGAAAATAAATCAAAACTTGAACCCTCAAAAGATTCTGGGACGTCATGGGCCGAAACCGCAAAACTACTAAAACCTCAGAGGGTGGAGCCTGTTAGACTGACTCCTCCCCCTCCACCTGCTGACACCAACGCGACCGGAAACCCGACCGTTGTTGACGAAACTCTGCAACGAGTCCTGAGTAACGATCCTGAACTCACAGAGGTCAATCTCAACAATATTGACGACATCTCACAGGTACGAACACGGACGAGTAGGCCTTTCAAGACAAAATGTAAAACTAGTCATGGAAAAAATACCAGTCACACAAGTCACTTGAGGGAACGTTTAATATATTTTTTCCACCCAAGTTATGTCAGCAGCTAAATTAGACGTTTCGAAAAATCGTAAATAAATCAAACAATCAAATCTACTGCATTTTTCAAGAAATTGGACGCTTTAACGTGTCTCTTAGAAAATCCACTACAAATTTTGTGGATATCACATGATTAGTTCGAACATATTAACAGTTTCTAATAAAGTTATGACCTCCTTCATTCCAACATACAAGGTACAAGCTCTACATTTTTATGTAATAGCTGTCAGTTTCCAACATGGTGGAGTTCACTCCGAGTTAAACAGCTTCCTGCTAGCTAGCATCCTGCTCCTCACTGTTGAGTAACTTTTGATCGTATGCCAACTTTCATTTTAGAACAAGGAATCTCACTGTGGTTGAGTAATGGACGCCGCACTTACACATATGATACAAACACTTCCTGTGACTGGAAAATGAACAAAAACACGGTGTCCTCTGAGGTTACTGTTGAAATGGAAGAAGTGGGTAGTTTGTAAGTTGCAGCTAATAGCTTAATGTGCTCAATTTAGTATTGTGGGTAAGGATTGCATCGCAAAAGAGCTAGAACTCTTGTGTTGACTTGATAAACACTGGTCCTACTGAAGTGTTGAATATTTTAAGTGGTGGTGGTGGAGAGTCAATGGTCCTTTATCCATCATCCCATTGAATGAACTATTATGATTCCTAAATATATATTTGTTATAAACAGGTCAAATGGCATTCAATATGCTTTCATGTCACTCATTTCCTTCTTAGGACACCCTCATCCGATTCGCTGAAGCCCTGCGGTCCAACACACACGTGCAGATCTTTAGCCTCGCGAACACTCATGCCGACGACCCCATGGCCCTGGCCACCGCTAAGATGCTGAGGGAGAACTCGTCCATCACCAGCCTGAATATAGAGTCCAACTATGTGACTGGAAAGGGCGTAATGGCGCTGGTTCAAGCCCTTCCAGGAAACAACACCCTGACTGAGCTTCGGTTCCACAACCAGAGACACATGTGTGGAGGACAGGTTGGTTCTCTTCCCTGATCTCCTACTTTGGCTCCTTCACCTAAACAACCCATCTGTAACCATGTCTTCCTTCCTGAAACTTCGTCCCACAGGTGGAGATGGAGATGGTGAAGATTCTGAGGGAAAACTGCACCTTGATCAAGCTGGGTTACCAGTTCAACCTCCCTGGTCCCAGGATGAGCATGACTGGGATCCTCACCAGGAACCAGGACCGCAAGAGACAGAAACGGCTTCAGGAGCAGAGGCAGCAGCAGCAGCAGGGACAACAAGGGGGGACAGAGGGAGCGGTCAACCCCCGGACCACTGCACTAGTACGTAACTTTGCCCCAAAATGAGATTTATCACTGGTCCGACTGGAAGATGTCGATGATTGAATTGATCTATTTCCTTGTCTCTATATCTAGAGAGGAACACCTAGTTCATCACCCTACAGCTCACCTTGGTCCTCACCCAAACTCCCCCGTCGTGACCTGCCAAAGAAGCAGACCCCACCTGCTCCACCTCCTCCTCCGCCACCACCTCCTCCTCCGCCACCTCCCCCGCCACCGCTGCCTCCCCCGCAGAAAGAGAAGACGAAGCCCACCAGGATGATCGCGGAGGTCATCAAGGCGCACGAGGCGGGCAGCAAGAAGTCGACGAAGGCCAAGGGGAAGAAAGGCAAGAAGGGCAAGCAGAAAGACGAGACCAGCAGCATCCTAAAGGAGCTGAAGAACGCGCTGAGGCCCGTGTCGCTGGAGAGGAGGGGGGCGGAGGAGGGCAGCCGGCCTTCCACGCCACTGAGGTCAGCCCACGACCAGCTGATGGAGTCCATCCGCAGCAGCAGCATGTGCAGCCTGAAACGGGTGAGTGGAACAATTGGGAAGATCGAATTATGTTTCTATTTTTTGTTCCCTATACGGTATCAGATTGACGCTGGGTTCTTTAGAAACATCTGCGAGAACCATTTCTCCTCTACAAGCAGTTCAGCAAAGTGCTAAAGGAAAAAAACTGTCCCTCTAGAGGCAAAGTGGAGAGTAGGAAGTTGAATTTAGATGAGGATGACACACAGTCATTGGTGTCTGAGTCATCGTGTCTCTACACAGCCTTTTGTCTGCCTACCACCAGCTTTTACAGCCAGAGAGACTCAGGGAAGAAGGACAAACGGCCAATGAAAATGTCAAGTATTCTCACACTAAACCGGAAGATACTTGAAAACACAGACAATTAGACGAAGAATAAACGAGACGGACTTGTCTTGAAAACCGAGCATGTCTCTATTGTTTCATCGAGTGTTTGCTATTTTTTGCCCGGCGCAGAGAGATGAGCATTACCGCGGCTGAAGCGCTAGCAAGGCTTGTTACGTGGTTGGAGTGGAAAATCAGCTCTGCCCTCAGATGGCGGGGTCTCCTAGCTGTGAAATTCCTGCCACTTAGTGCAGGTATTTATAGAAGCTGTTCACCAGAGCTTCGATAAAGACATCTACGACACGTTACCACAACAGCACACAACAAACAACACACAGGCGACAAATCAGACCGATAAAATCTTTATCTGTTGACATCACGACGCAATGTCGAAGGGTGTATCAGCCAAAAGCCGTGATCTCAAAAGTTGACTCTCACCATGATATTTTAAAAGGCACAAATATATTCTATGAAATTTAAAGCTAATGTACCATTGTCATTTTCTAGGTGGAGGTTCCACCTCATCTACGATAATACAAGCGGGGATAAAAGAGGCCCATTCGTTACTGTGGAAATCTCATGCTGATGATGATGGAGCGCCTAACAGTGATGAAGGTGAAAACACGCTGAGATGTCTGACGAGGCACAAACGGATTTCTTACTCATTCAAAAAAATATACTGGATATTTGCACTGCAGTAATCGCTTTACATTTTTAATAATGTTGACGTTTTTAAAAAAGGTATTTGTGCATCTAGACAACGGCATTTTGAAATGAGCTGAACTGTTTACTGGTAATTTGTCTAATTCACTGTAAAATTGTAAATACGATGTGTTGTTGGTTGAACTGTACGTTGAAATATAACCATTTGGTGTTTTCAGTACGACTGTTTTCTTTTTCTCCGCGTGCTGGCAGGTTCCAAAGATGAATTCATCATTCATCTATATTAAGCGTATCAATTATGTAAACATATTCAATAAAAGTATTAATTAGTGGTGTGTGTGGAATATGGAGTAAGATATATATATATATATACTTCATTTAAAACAGAACTGAGTTTGGCTCACATGCAGGCTTCACTCCACACAACACGCCGCTGTTCAATGACCACAGCGGCGCAGAATGCACAATGAATTCCTTCAGCTAAGTGTCTGAGAATCTAACTTCCTCTACTCAAGCACCGCACTTTGTCATATCCGTCCAACTGTCAATAGAGGGGCCGTAAAATGCACCGACTTCCTGCGTGTAAGTGGGGTCTGTGCACTCAGGGTGGTCACTGCATCATCAATTCAGGACATTATCGTCAGGATGGACAGAGGTGTCCGTGCTCTGCAGGGAGATGTAATACGAGTCTCTGAGCTGCAGAATGTGTTCCGTAAATACTGAGCTACCGTTTAAGCCTTTAAACTGATTCATTCATAAAAAGAAAATCTAGCAGCAAGTTGATTTGGGAAATTTGATGAAATATTCTTATATTTTAACCTAACAATTAGCTAATTGGACATCTGACTGCATGGAAATTAGCAACCACACACACACACACACCATTGATTCGTATATAGATATTTGGTGTATATATATATATATGACATAATATTCTACTTGTGATATTCTACTTTGGGCATCTCACTGCATTGTATTGGCATACGCTTATTTTATACATTTTATACACAAACAGATATAAATGCATAATATATAACATATCTGTATACATATACACACATATAGATACATACACACACGTGTATACATATGTGCATTATAGATATAAATATATGTATTTGACATAACATTCTACTTTTGAAAATCTGACTTTAATGTTATAGCATATCAGTATTATATATATATATATTTAAACATATGTTAATATACAAACATACATATACCATGTTTGTGTATTTATAGGTATACACTGTACATCAAGTCAAACTGCATGCATGCAGTGGCTTCTCGAAATGCTTTATGTCTATCTGCATGAGTCTATGTGTTGGTCGGGGTCTCTATGGAGTCATCTGGTGGAAAGTACCATACCTGCTCTAATCCCCCTCATGAGTTCTGCAGCAGGGAACTGATACCGGGTCAGTGTGGTGGACAGCAACTAAAAATAAATCGTAAAGGGAACCGAGCGGTTGTTGTCGTGATTGTTTTTAGTCCCTGGCTTGTTTTCCTGGAAGGTCACTATGGTCGTCTTGTGCTCTTTTCTCACAGTTGGTGTATTTTTAGCTCACATGCACACTGACATGTGGACTCAGTCAAAATAAATGTGACAGATGTCTGGTACCTGTGTGAATTAGCCCCACAAGACAAATGGACTCACAGAACCAACTGCAATGTCTTCAACGTTCAACTATGTCCCTCACACACAATGAATCACTTTTATAGCCCAGCTATAAAAAGAGATGCACACACTCACATTACATGAGACACAAGATCAAATATATGACGCTCAATAAATTAAATGTAAATGATCACGTTAGACAATAAAAGGCTGTTCTTCAAACACCTAGAAGCACAAAATATATCAACTGCCTGAAGATAAAAGAATCCCAAACACCACGGCATGTAAATCTCAACCTTTTTATTGGAGTGTACAACGTACGAGTTCATCATTTGTCGGGCCTCATCAGAGAGGCCCGACATCCACATCTTATTAACCCACAGACGCGAACATCAGCGTACACATGGCTAGGCTTTTATTCCCCCCCCCCCCCCCCCAAAAGAGTATCTTGATATCTGACACAAGAAGTCGGTATTTACATCTAACTAGTGGCAATTTGTCTCTCAAAGACTTTAACACCAACAGGCCTCTTTTGGCTGACAAGAGAAAAACAAAACAATAAAACAAAGAAGATATTTCATCATAATTATGTCGTTTTTCTGAGCGACACATTTCTGTATTGGCTCTTCTATAACCCACAGCCCCTGGTAGTGTTGCAAATCTTTCTTCAAAATATCTTTAAATATTGTAGTGCTAATGCTTGAGAAACAATGTCTTGGATTATCAGGCGCCAAAGAGAAATAAACCACGAGTCTGGTTGAATGAAAGAGCGAAATTCGAAACCTGCTTTAGGTCGACAAAGCACCACCAAGTTCTGTGGAGCCAAGAAGTAGAAATAACTAATTGTCCCTTTACTTAAATTAAATATTGAATCAGTAGTAAATCCCCACAAAATTATTTTAATTAACTCTGTATAAATATTATGGTTTATAAAATGGTTATAAATGGTTTACCGTCTTCGCTTTACCACACTGGGCCAATTTGTCGTCCAGGGGCAGATGTCGGCCATGTTTCTTTAATCCATTCCTGTTACTGATTGAATAATTTTGCATTAGCAATATTTTTGCTTTGTGGCAAATCCACATATTCCAAGAATTACTGGGAAAAAGTAATAACACGTCGTCATGTGATAGCTTGGTCTCTGCAGGGAAAAGCTGACCACTGTCTGGTACAATGCCACACCTCATTACGCACTGGTTAGCCAAGACACTGTCGATACTTATTGAATAATGCCATGAACCTAACGTTTGTCCCCCGTCTTAGCACTTAGTGTCTACAAGAGGGACAACACCACCTCGCTGTCTCTGTTCAGTAACTTAGTGTATGGACCCATTACAAGCGTCACAAGTGTAAAACGAAAATGTCTTTATTCCTCAAACTGAACATGATGAGATACCTGATTCCAACAAACAGGGATTTATCTGTCTGTAGAATCTGTAGTGTGACAATGACAAAAAAAAAAGAGAACTAGTATCCACAATCGATAGGCAGATGTAATGTAGGCTGCCCCCTTGTGTTTACTGCATGTAGTGTGGTGAGATAACGGTTTCAAATGCTTGACGTCCACATGGTCTTTGCCTCGTTTCCTAAAGCATGTCCATGTTCCAAACACAGACCTGAAAATGTCCTGTACTGAGTCTCCACTTTCACTCTGTGTGCAAAAATATAACGAGACTCAAAACTCTGGCGCAAATTTACAGTCGACAGAAAACAGAGCTAAATATTTTCATTTCTTTTCTTCTTCTGTGTTTTAAGAAAATATGAGTGCTAAACTAGGATCATTTGAATAAGTAAAAATAAACTACAGAGCAATAGGGTATGAAAATAGTTTCTTTTCTTTCTCTTCCTGATGGACAACGATGACACGACTTATGAAGGATTTGTGGCAACTGGTTTCGTAAAGCCCTCCCCTTCAATCACTGACCAAAGGAAACATGAAACAAAGAAAATAATTAAGAATAAAAAACAAAAAAACATTCAACTCTAAGGTTCAAGAGACAACTTGATGTAAAATTGCACATGTTGATTCAAGGGCTGGGGAATAAGAGAGGGAGGGAACATGTGCGACAGGAGGCTGAGTGACAGATGGAGGTGATTAACATCACAGAGTCGGGGACGTGGGAAGAACAGTTAAAATGACAGATGAGACATTTTACTGTCCAGAGACGGAAAAGGAGTCAACAAGGAACAGACGTGACGAAGATGAAGAGAAAAAACCTAAGATATGAGAGTGACAAACATTTACAGGTTAAATGAGGTATTGCACAGATTATGAATAAAAAAAAAATAAAGCATAAAGGCAACAAAAATATACAGCAAATTGATAGAACATTTATCATTTTGAAATTAAAGATTTCTTTTTAGAAAGAGAAGAACAATTTTTAGTGTCATAGTCATCCAGAGAAAAACAAAAAAAAGAGGAAATCGCTAGTCGTCCCATTCGTCATCCTCCTCAAAGTCCTCGTCATCTTCATCGTCATCGTCCTCGTCTGTGGAGCAGAAGACGGATTTCACAGTAAGTGACAACGCTGCTCTTTTTTAGGTTTAAACTAATTCAAGTGTTTCTGTAAATATGTGTGTGTTCTCGTCATGTTCCTTCTCCTGATACATTTAAAGAAACTACTGTCAAGCAGGGAAGAGACGTTTCACCCAATGAGACGCTTGAAATAGAATATCACAAGTTTGTTTGAGACTGACGAGGAAGTAGTCTGATTTATTTTGGGGACAAAGCGTCAACTGACACTGAATTACACAAAGTCTAGTTTCAATGTTAAGCTGATCTGTTTTAAGGTGGACGTTTGTACAGAATAACTCATAAAACACATATGTCGTGGAATAAGCATCTATTACAAAATCCTCTCATAGCTGCATCTAAAACAATAATCAGGATCCTTCTTTGTATTAATATATGACTCACTATAAATTAATACTTTTTTTTATATCATGTTAAGAGTGGGATCTACAGGTACGACAAATGTTCTTGGTTGGTTGTTTAGAAGTTATAATGAAATCTAATGCTCGTTCCAGATTCACATATTACATCGGTTACATAATAGTAAATTGAATATTTTGTGTTTTGGGGCTGTTAGTCGGACAAACCAAAACATTTCATAGTGTCACCGTGTCCGTTTTTTGGTGTGTTTGTATGTACCTGAAGAGTGAATAGCCTTCCTTCTCTGCATCACCTCCATCAGCGCTCCTACGATGCCTGCCGAGGGGCCTTGGCTGGAAGGAGGCGAGTCTGTATTGTCGTCCCTCTGTAAACGAGACGGCACAATCAGCCACAGTTAAAGCACAGGATTCACATTATGACGTGGTTGATTGACAGGCGAGCTGTGCGTGATTGATTGAGTGAATAGCTGACCACTTTAAGTTGGATTCCTTGTCGGATTTGGTCCAGAAGTTTGTCTCTGCCGGTGTTGGACACTGGCCTCTCTTTCTGCTCAGTCTTCTTCAGCTGCGTGCCCTCTCGGATCTGACTCAGCAGTGCCGTCGTGCCGGTTGAGGGTGCAACGCTGTCCCCTCTGTTAGCCTCCGGGAGCAGCGGAGGAGCAGGGGGTGGAGGGCCAGGGGGTGGGGGAGGAGGAGGCGGGGGAGGCGGTGCGCCACCACCGGATGGAGTCGTGAATGAGGGCGGAGGAGGTGGAGGAGGCGGCGGCGCCACAGGAATTGAGGCATGAGCCGGTGGAGGGGGAGGCGGGAGAAAACCGCGGCTTGGAGGTGGGGGCGGCGGCGGGGCGGACATGCCCGGCCGTGATGGAGGGGGAGGTGGGAGTGTGGAGATGGGAGCTCTGGAGGGAGGAGGTGGCGGCGGGGCACCTCGCCCTCGTGCAGGAGGAGGGGGAGGAGGGGCTGAGCTGTGGTGTGGGGGTGGGGGAGGAGGGCCACCTCTGGATGGAGGAGGTGGAGGAGCTGAGGAGAGAAAGAGAAATAAGAAACAAAATGTTAGGACAGACACTAATGATCAGTTTTCATCATTCAGAGCTCAAACTGCAGCTGGAAGAAATTCATGTGTCTTCAAGTTACTTTTGTGAAGAGGAAAACAACAAATAACTTCACAGCATATCTTTTCAAAATGCTCATCAGTTCCCCACTTCTTGCTTGTATCAAGCCATGCAGTTATAAAACCAAGCCACAGGGGGCAGCCTTCGCCTATGTAACCAATGTTAATCTGTTAAGGAAAAGTTTTGTCCAAAAAAATTAACAACTTTCAGATGTTAATACGTCGAAATTGTCCTTCCAATCATACGGTCTTTTCCTTTCAGGGATTTACTCTTGAAAGTTTTCGATCTGGTGCACTTGAGTCTGTCTGCTGGTTAAAAAGGTGCCGGTTCACATGCAGAGTTCATTCACAGAGTTTACAGTAAAGCAAACCACAGGGAGAGTTTTACAAGTGTGGCTTAGCCTCGTGTCAGGCCCAGAGAGGAGTTGCACAGCGGAGACATAATCGTTGCATGACAACTTCATCAATTTGACTGAAATACGATGCAGCCTTGAACAGGAACGCTGTATTTGTAGTGTCTCTGTTGATATTAATTGAGCCGGAGAGACGGGTAATAAAAGCACATCCACCTCAAGTTCAAACAAGAGTAGAACAGCAAACACTGAACTGACTGAGGGAACAACAAAAGCCTCACACGCTATAATTTAAATTTTAAATTGGAACTCTACATGCACAGTCATGAGCTGTCACAGCAGGTCATGCATAGAAACCTACCGCTCCACCGGGGCGGACCTGGGGATAAAACCACCACACTAGTTAGATTGTCTTTAAAGTGACAATCGATGCTTTAAAAACACATGATGCCAATCCTGCAAAAACATGTACATATCGTTCGTCATTTCTTGGGGCAGGGGACAATCTGTATTCTCAAACTCCACGTCTGCCGCACCTTGTCTCCGCAGCTCGTTTTTCACAGCTTCCACGCCTCCCTTCTTCTCGATGAAGTCGTAGATGACCTTCGAGGTCTCCTTGTCCTTCAGCTGAGCCTCGGAGATGCCGCACATGTCAAAGAGGTTCTTTAGCTCCGGGTCCAAGTTATTCAACTGGAGGAGGAAAACACATGACATTTGATGAATGCTTCCATGTAAAACTGAAGATGGAGGCAGTGGAGGTGACAATCAAACTGTTCACCTTCAAAATGGAACAGACACAATTTAATAACTAAATTAAAAACAGACACTGTAAATATACTGTGTTGTGAAATGCATATGAAAAGTCGACCAAATGTTAATGTTTGAAATAAGAAGCCATTGATTTATCCTCAGGGACACGTT
This sequence comes from Verasper variegatus, assembly GCA_026259375.1. Taxonomy (NCBI): domain Eukaryota; kingdom Metazoa; phylum Chordata; class Actinopteri; order Pleuronectiformes; family Pleuronectidae; genus Verasper; species Verasper variegatus. The sequence goes on from CM048058.1 coordinate 7,560,350, forward strand.
GAGATAGTGACTTTAACTGTATTAAATATTGAATGTGTAACATAGTGATGAATTACTTAACAGGAACCAATAGTTTGGCCTAATTTTATTCGACCACAGGTGAACAGAAAGAAAATGCAACTTTAATACAGTAAGGGAGACGAGTCATATTTCTCACTTCTCTCCTTTGACACTGGCTATAATAAAAATACTATTCTGTTTTAATGAGGAGGTGAAAGTGAGACATACTCATTCTTGTTAACTATTTATGTTAACAAGATTAAGTATTAATTTCTGTGTGGAATCACTTTCTGCTCTCCCTGTAAAAACAGCTTAAAAGATGACCAAAATATCAGAGGGGATGCTGCCTCCTGGTGGTGTGGGGTAACACTACATACTGCGATGCTGGAAAAACACATTTTATTCACCTGGATTTAAATAGAAGTTCGAAACAGGTCTGGCCACTTCAGCACATACGATAAAGAGATTAACTTTTAGGTTAGCTATGTGACGGTGCACCAGTTCAAACCCTTTGTAGATGAAGTGATTCGGATGCTCACACTTTTTAATGTATTTTTTTCCCACCATTACAACTATATGAATCCAAATTGGTGTTTGATTATCTCTTAAAAAAAAAATGGGACAAAAAGTCCTTTTTATCTACAGTGAAGTGCTTTAAATTAGTTTCTATGATATAAGGATATAAAAGAATAAAGAGACAAATTTATCTACTTAGAATATAAAATCTACCTCTTCACCAAAGTGTGAATCCACTCATTTTAAGCCCGAGGTTCTGAGAGGGGAGCGAGCTTTGTTTGACTGACGTCACACATTCAAATCAATCTAAGTCCTTGAAAGCATTACCTTATGAAACCAAATCATCAGATTTTTTTTTTTTTCCCATTTATGAACAGAGTAAGTCCTCTGACCTGCGTGATCTCGAACTCGCCATGCAGCATAATTACTGACGCAGCTTTTTGGGAACGAGTCCATGGATTATGCAGATGCAGGTTGACTCTCTTCCCACCAAAATCTCCTTGTGTAACGCTCATGGCGACTTGGCCACGCAGCTCGGCTTAATATTTTGGAGCTGCTACGAAATTTGAAAAATGTGTCTTGAGGAGGAGGAGGAGGGGGGGGGGGGGGGGGTGTCTGACAAACGGATAAGCTCATGGGCCAAGTTTTAAGAATATCTAAGGGTCACGAACTGCGACACGCGCAGAATTTAGTTATGTTGTGTGAATTCTGCTTACATCAAAGCCTGTGTTTGGATCCCATCCTACGTGGCCGATGTGCCTGTGAGAAAAGAAAAACAAGAGGATGTGAGGTCACGTAAGAGGTCAAAAAGAACTTGCACCACACTGACGGAGGACAATAAATCTGTTGACTGCAAACACAGGGAAAACGGCTTCATAAACAAGAGATAACCTGCAGTATCTTACAAACGCTGACATAGTTCCTGAGAGCACAGCACAGATTTGTCTGCATTATTAATCTTCTTCATATATTTCACAGGATAAGTAAAGACAGCCTGGATTAATACCTCCCCCAGATTCAGCAGCACTTATATGGAGAGTTACAGGGACGGGATCAGACTGTGGGTAAGCGTGGTTCATATGGGACGTGTATCTACGATAAAGCCAAACGTCACCTACATTCAGCAGCTCTTTAACACTGATTTTCATTCTAACACTGATAAAACCATGCAAACATTACCACAACTTTGCAGAACTGTTTTTAAGTGTACAGGGTTTGTTAGACAGGGTTATTCAAGATGTCGTTTCCAAATTCGGTGATTAATGTCTGAAATCTAATTTGCAAATCTGCATCTATTCTAGGGGCCCGGTATATACGCAACCATACTTGCACCCCCCGACTCACTGGAAGTTGCTCGGCGTGCCGATGTCTGCCTTGGTCAGCCTCTTGGTCTTCCCCTTGACCTTTTTCTGCTTCTTGGGGAAGGCGGAGTGCACAATGTTGTTCACCTGAGAGTTGCTATGGTAACGATGAACATTGCTGATCTCCGGGTTTTTGATGTCGACTGTGGCCATGGGCAATGAGGGACCTGCAAAAGTGATGGGGACAGAGTTACGGCTTATGTAACATGGCGCATGTAGTAATTCATTAGAGGAGAGGTTTGGTTAAAAATATACGAAAAATGGGTTGTGGGTTTTCCATCATGTCTAATGGAGTATTATTAAACAGTTAATACAGATGTTTTTTATATTTAGAGGGTCACAGGTTATAAAAGTCCGGTAATTGAGAAAACATAAAAGCGTTAAGTGTGTAACAAGTCATAAAACATGAAAAATTACCCTAGTTCCAGGGCCAGCAGTGTCCGTTTTATTATGTAATCCATTATTTAATGGATTTTACAGACTTTGGCTCACAGACGAGTACGGTTTTATTGGGATTTAAGGGCGTGAAAGTGGCTCAGGCTATGTAGGATTATCGTGTCATCTCATTACTGTCACAAACAGAAATGTCAAAACTTAATCAGACTGAGAGTCGATACTGAACGAAATCTAATTACAGAAAGACGGGCAAATGTCTCCGGGGTATAAAAGTTTGTAAATCTGTGGCAAAGCTTGTTCTGTGTTTGGTGACACACTATCTTCACAAAGATGATCATTCCATCATTCTAATGCAAGATCGCTTTACAGATGATGCGTGTGTGAAACAATCCTTCAAACTGTCACTTATGTAAAAACAACATTCTCTCACTTTTGAGTGAGGGCATTACACACCTGCTCTCAAACTAAAAGAACATGCTCTTAAATAAAGATAGGAAGAAAATGTCAAAAGTACACTGAGATCAATTCTGAGGACTACAACACAGAGACATTACAAACTGTAGGATTTTTTTTACATTATTATACCATTAAACTAATTTTAAAGCACAGTGGAATTGGCGCTAAATGAAAGACCTAGTACGTTATATTTAAACAAAATTAAGACTTTTTAAAGGCCTAAAATTCAGATGATTGATTATCATTAGACTTTTTAAGACCCCACACATACTCTGGAAATAATGGGGAACACGTTTGGCGTTTCTATATCAGTGTGAGGAGTAGGATGATTCGTTTGAAAATACAAAAAAAAAGAAAAAAAAGACGAGAAGCTGGACCCTGGGAACGGCCACAAATCATAGAACTGTACATGCTGATGTGGACAGCAAACAACCAATCAGAAGGACCAACAACTGTACACGTACAGGCAAACAACATGGGATTTAAATCGACAACAAGAGGTCAGCACGCTGCAAAATGTTCACCAACACTACACGCACCAGTCAGTATTTCAGATTCTGTTATGGCACCAAACCCAAATGATCTATTTATGTCTGGTTTGTTTATTTATACCATGTATTCTCCACATGTTCCACAGGTCTCACCATCTAAAAACTGAACACTTCAATATGGTTTCATTGCTTCTTGCACCAGTGCCTCAGCCGTAGCACATACCTTTGACACTCTCACTACAGGGACTTTTAGGTGTTTTGCTGGGTGAAGGTGAGGCCGACCGACTGCGTCGCCTTCTCACCCGGTCCCAAATGCACCCACTCTCCTCTTTGGCCGCGCAGGTGGTCATACTGACGTCAAGGAGCATCGCGCCCACCAAGCTGCGAGCTCGCTCTTCGGGGCAAACTGAGCGGCGAGCGGTCGGGTCAGAGAGAGTCGGGTACAGATCGTCCTGAGGGAGAACGAGGCAGTGCAGGGAAGACAGGCAGCTACCTGGGCCCAAACCTCCACCTCCCATTGCTGTTCCCCCTCCTACGCCACTGCCCTCGGGCTTAAGTTCCTCAGAGGGAGCAGACAGAAAGGTGGTGCAGAACATCATTGTAGACGAGAGCTGGGCATGAGTGGTAAGGGAAGAGCAACTAAAAGTATCTTGTTCTGACGATGGATCTTGTGTCTTGGTCAAGATAAAAATGTGCAGAAATATAATAGAAGTTCTGATTGATGCAAGTAGTTTCTCGACAGGGGAAGACTGCTTCAGAAAAGAACACCTTCCTCTTAGATGCAACTCTTTACGATGAAAGAAATAATAGAATCCACTTGACTCGATGTCTCAGAAATGATTCCAGTCTTCTCAAGTTACAGAAAACAAAGAGGATCCTCAAGATTTCCAAAACATCAGCTGAGGAAAAAAGTCTAAATGCAACGGTGCATTTACTGACTAAATAACTTCTGCAGACATCTGGTGGAGCTGAAACACATGCTGTCTGAGCTGTGAAGGCTGACGTCCAGCAATGCCATGGGAAGGGAAAAGCGCCAGCCAGCCACTCAGCCAGCCAACAGCCGGAGTTACTCTTCCTCTTACATTCCTTCCATTACTTTAACAGCGCTCTTCCATGTCTCCTGTTTTCCCAGTCTCTGTTTCTTTGCTGTGCCAGCGCGTCTGAGCTCTGCATATTTGTGTATCTACTTTGCAATCATTTTTTTTTCTATTCCCTTATTTCAACAGGGTGCACGGTTATATTATCGTGCTCCGACTGGCTCCACGCGATCCAGTTCCCCGCCCACCTCGGCCACAATCTCCTCCCATTCCCTGCAAAACACACAAATGGATCTAATCCCGGCAAATTATTAGGGATTTAGCCCTGGACTTTACGTAACCATTAAACCCCCAACCCATGGCTTAATCTCGCGTTAATCTCAGGGGTTTCTAAAACATGATGAATCTGTAGGGTGAGACGATGGGTGAGAAAGGCATGGAGCCAGACAGGAGCAGAGAGAGAGAGAAAAGAGGGGAACTTAAGAGAAATTAAATGAGGAGGGGGGGGGGGCAGACGGGTACAAACAATGAGAAGGGGTGAGCTGCAGAAGGCAGAAAGAGAAAAGCAGAAGAGAAGGAAAGACAGTAACACAGCTATGATGCAGTGGTGAAAGAGTGAGAGTGAGACAGATGGAGACGGAGGGAAGACACGTCTGTGTGACCATGCACGACTTATCCGAGAGAAACTTGCATAAACAGTGAGGCATGACGGCACGACTGGGCTCAGACACGTGTGCCGCACAAATCAGAGTCCTTCTCTGTAGGAAGTCAACCATCGGCGCAAGATGGTTTATCGCATCGCTCCAGGTTACATGTTGGGTTAGTGACATCATGACCATATATGGCTTGTGAGCATGTGTGACCCAAATCAAAACATCCACAGGCCCAGTGCTGTTAAGCTGCTCTGAATATGAGCATCAGCTAAATGCTTAAATGTGTCAAATTGTGTAGTTAAGACTTCTGCACGGCTGCTCACACGCACACACACACTTTAATAAGCCAGCTCGGTGAAACTGTGCAGCCTCTTTGCAAAACTGAGCTCATCTCCTGCTCCTACTGTCTCAAACTAGGGTGTGTATTGGGCCATATGTGCAGGAAAAAAAAAACAGACGTGTGCTTATCTACAAATACATTACATCTCTTTAGCCATCCGACCACACTGAGTGACGGAGTGAGGCCTTGAATAAGTCACAAGTTAAGACTCTACTCTAATAAGCTTTTGAAGTCGGACTTGACTTGTTTGCTTCTGTCTACAGCTGAATAAACATTAGTTTTTCTAGGTTGCTCTAATCATAATGCGCTGCAGTAAAGAGTATAAAAAATATGTAGTACAAAATAGATAAGTGTCCAACTTCCAAAACACATAGTACTTGTCAGTCTTGAGCATGTAGTACAATCGGAAAATATCACAAGATTTGCACGATGCGTATCCAATAATCTACAACTTCAATCTCAAGGTTTTTCCCAGAAATGTATCACCACGGTTTACAGTTAGTTTTTCCTGCTGTAAGAAGATCCTCAATTTCCTTTGTGCATTGCATTGTGGGACAATAGTGTCCATCAACGTTGCACTAATGTTTTGACTTTACTTTAAGGACAACTCATTCATAAAATTCTATATATGCTGCACAGCCTTGACATGTCAAGTAAAACAAATATTTGAATGATCCTGAGACCTCACCCAGCTGACATACCACACAGACTGACCCAAACGTTTCCCAGCATCATCAGACACACACCAGAAGCGGGTCTAACACTCCTCCTCTGTTCATATCTGAGGTTATTTTCAAGAAATGGTGAAAAACGTACCATTTGGAGGGTCACGTCTCTTCTCTGTGAACACACAGACAAAAAATCAAACCATTACAATCCAGCGCTGAGCAGCGGATTGGGTTAGTGAGAAGAGAATGCGCGTGAGAGCACAGAAGAAAGTGTTGTTTGTTTTAAGCAAAGTGCTCGACGGGATGTGAAAGTTATTCGGGAAAAAATTGCCAAGCAAAGTGTTCGATTAGTGCGTTAACGGGATGTAAATCAGACATTACTTTCATTCACTCACACATTACAGCTAATATTATCCATATTATATCCATATATGAATGCATAACACTCCACCATCTAGAGGGCAATATGCCTCCCTCTTTCTGTCTCACATAGTACCATAAATATACCATAAAACACTATTGCATTAACCTCACACACAAACAAACATAAAATACTAATGGCCTTGTAGATAAGATGAGGATCCAATGCAGATAGCTTAAGAGGAAAAGATTAAAGAGGACGGTCCATTTGAAAAGGTCAGGGAACGACCCAGCGGAGGAGGAAGAAGGAAGACGGACGGTCGTAATCAAGCAAGCAATGATAAAAGTGCGAGGATGATAGGGTTAACAATGTATCTGTGTGGTTTTGCATGAAGTAGGTGTTTTCAACTGAATCCTCACTCTGTTCAGAGCCACACAAACATTCACAGCTCATTTCCTTAGATGAGGAGATAAGATAGAAGGTGGAACGCAGAACAAAGGCATTGTAAATGTTCCATTAGGTATTGTAGTCCCAAAGTTCAAATGTTGGTACTGGATAAAAACCATTCATATTGTATTCATGTTGAAAAGTCACCTTTTTCTTAATATATCAATCATTTGCTCATTTCAAACTGAAACTGTAGCGCCCCCTTTGGGCCAGTCAACATCATTTTCCGACCATTCGATCCAGCAGATCCTACATATTGATCCAGAATGTCCCATTGACTGTTGCATGTGTGTGGGGAAACTAAAAATCGAGGTCCATAGTAAATGTGAGGTTTCCATACAGGGACACATTTGGTAGATGACTTTAAATTGTTAAAATGTGACTTTTTAAGGAGTTTGGATTAAATTCTGAAAGTATTCATTTATACATGAGGACCTGAAGAGCTAAGGCTGAAGAAGAGGTTTCAGATTGGCAGGAAAAGAAGAACAAGTAGTGACAGTACCAGGCAAAAAATGTAAATTAAAAAAATGTTTTCAATATATGACACTTTAGATCAGACGTTTAAGTCTATGTAAACCAGAGAACAGTTCACATAGCAGCTGGAGGACGTCAATCTAGGACCTCCACAAACATTTTCTTCAAGTATTGAAATGTTTTTGCCCAGTTCTGTGTGATAGAGCTTTATAAAAATGACACGTTTAGAAATGAATTTGCTCTTGTGCTCACATCAGTCAGATAAGTTCAAGCCAAAACCTCAGACTGCACCTTTTAATGTTCACTACAGCAAGAGGTTTTGGCTTGATACAGGTTTTTAAAAGCTGCTGTATTTTGAGCACAGGATTCATAATTACTAAACATGTAACTTTTTTAAAATTGTGTTAGGAGAGCTGGTAGGTTGGTAGAAAGGTCTGCTGCAAGAATAAGTTGGTACCGGTTTTCCGCTGTCTTTTCCCCACCAGCTCTGTCAAATGGCTGTGGAAACGCTTGGTCTCATCTTCACTGGCAAAGTTCAGACCCACTTGGCATGTCTGTAAACACACACACACACACACACACACACACACACACACACACACACACACACACACACACACACACACACACACACACACACACACACACACACACACACACACACACACACACACACACACACACACACACACACACACACACACACACACAAAATTGTACGAATTCATCAAAAGTACATTTGCAAAGTCAGTAAGGTTTTGTCAGGTGCCAACAATCTCCCTAGCTATTTAATCAGTTTCCTATGACTGGATTTACAAATCCATCTCCAGTGAACTATCCCAGTCTTATCAGCACAGACAGCAGATAGCACATACTTTATGGTCTGCTGGAGTCTGAGCCACTGTACCCACCAGCTAAGACAATCCATAAAATAAATGTTGTTTTAAATGAGGGGAACAGACGTCATCAAGATTAGGACTAGAGTTCTGATGAAGGAAATAACTTGCACATGCATGTTTCGTAAAAGATTATAATAAATAGACTCAGAATCTGACTCGATGAGGAAAAGCAATACGACACGAGAGGCAGAAATTGTTGGTGAGGCTTTTTCTAGATAGAAATTTACAGCAAATTCAAATAAGTTGATAAAAATGAGAAACGTGAAAAAGGAACAGAGAAAGCAACTCACGTCTCCAGCAAATGTGATAAAGTAGGGTTTTGGGGTGTAGATGCTGAAGTTATTGTACAGCTCCTGTTCAAACTGAATTTTGCCATCCTATGGAAAGAAACAGACAGATAATTAAAGAATATACATGGACACCAATATTAACCTGATTAAGACAATCGTCTGAATAAGATGCTGCCATGTAAACAGCATTTTCTGATTAACTGAACCCGAATAATAATAGTTAAAAGCTTTTGCAAGAAAGAAAACAGAAAAAGCATTTTGCCTTAAATTATTTCATTTTGGGGTTTTAAAAGTTTGTTGCACATATTACAATGTGGACGTAAAGTTGACAGAGTCAGAATCAGACTTTGCTCCGTAACATGTGAATTTGAATATTCTATTGGCAACTAATAGTGAGTAATGTCTTGGTCAGAATGGGGTCGATAGATTATTGGTGTCCACAAAATAAAATAGGACAATAAATGCTATACACCTTACGTTTAATAACACATCCCACAGCTTGTACTGTGTGGCTATGAATACATAAAGTTTATCATGGATATCGAACAGTGGTGCACCACCGCTGACGTTCACTGTGGTGAGTACAATCATCTAATAGCACCAGCTAGCGATAAATCACAAATTGTCAGTAATCCTCAAAGTGTCTTTTCGGCTGTTTGCTGCGTCTTCACTTACCTTGAGGTCAATGACCCTGATGAAGTAGGATCGCTGTGGGTTGTCTTTGACCAGACAGGCCACTCCGCCGCATTTCTTGCTCCAGCTAGAGTTCCTATCTGCTATGAACACCTGGACCACTGCTGAGGACAATGACTGCAGGGAGGGAGACAGAGAGGGAGAGTCACGCTGGGCCTGTATGGCTTAATGGACAGTCCTCAAGTGGTGTGTTTTTAGAAGCCATGTAAATGTCTCTCGCCGGGGTTGTAAAGATGCACACCACAGGAAGAGAATCAAATAAAATCCATACAGGAGCTGTGAGTAAAGGGAATAGGGGATGAATAGGGGGATAAATAAAAGTAAAGGTCTTAAGCTAAAGAATATTAAGAATTAGCAAAAAAATATATTTAAGTCCTTGACTTGTCCACAATCATAGCTGAAAGAAAATCTGACTGAAAAACACCAAACTTTCACTACAACCAAGCCATCAAAAATGATTTCCCAGTGTTTGATGGACAGCATCAAAGTATAATGACCGTATTACTGACGACTGAGTGACAGTGACAACTCTGTGGGTGGTCAAGTCGCTCTGTCCTGGGGGTCCGTCAATGCCAAACGTCCGACAAGCAGAAACTAAATCTGATTTTGTGTCACTAACAACACACACTTGTCTGTCAAAGAGATAGAGTCTCTTGTTTGACAGGAAGTGCACACTTGTCCAGGAAGTCACCAAGGACACACACTACCCTCAACTACAGCTGCAAGAGATGAGCTCACTCTGGTTGTGTTTTAAAGACACTGCAAATATTTGAGTATCACCTGAAGCAGGAAAACCCTCAAGGATGAATGCTATATTAAGACTGAACACACACAAAACACACCTTAGTGATTACACCGTGTTAAATCAAGTATAGCATCTTCTGTGGTGTGTAACAGTCACTGGAAGTTACATAAAAACACACCTGCAGCGAGCACAGAGACACGTGTAGGATCACAAGACCAGATCAGACTGCCACTGGTTTTACAGGTTGCTCCGAGGGACTCCTCACGCCGAGGGGTCCGTGCTCTCAGTCATTACCACACAGATGAAAGCAGGAGCATCAACGGGGGGAGACGCCTGTTGATTTTTTTTACATCGTCAGCACCAGACTTCCAGGATTTTTTGCATCAGTGCAGCATAGAGTCTTTGTGGGGTTACGTTTCTGCTTTGGTCTCTTCTTTGCTTGAGTTGAGGCTGGCCCGACGCTATTCTGTCTTTGTGGGTCACGCGGGAGTACATGGTGTTAAGTTGTGCTGACACCGACTGGTCACATTGCCTGCGCCAACTATCACATAAACACGCCACCTTTACTCCTTCTGCTTCTGCTTTAGGTGCGGCCTTCAAATAAACAATGGGTGTCGCTTTTGTAAAAAAAAAACAAAAAAAAACACAGCCAAACACGCCACAAAAAAGAAACGATGAAGACAAGAAAACTGATTTGGCACCGGCTTGTATCCTGCAGGAGCAACGCTTCTTTTTGCGTTCTCAAAACCATCAGAGGATTCTCCAGTGTCAATAGTCTCTGCAAATCGTCCTCCAGCAGCTTTAGCCGTCTTGCTTTTAAGACACAGGGAATAAACTAAATCTCTTAGTAAATTCAAGGAAAGGAAGAAAAACTAAACAAAACAAGGAGCTATTGTCCCATTAAAGATTTGGTTTACTTGCAACACTACTGTTAGAACACTCATTACAATGATTTTCCACGGAGATCATCACACATCTCTTCACTAGAGTGGAAAAAATACGCTTTCTCATGGATATGAGGCACCACAGCTCTTCATATAGGAGGTTCATTTCATCTTCACTGTTTGCACAGCCACAGGGAACCAGCTGAAAGGTTTCATAATAGCTGTAGCTAATGTAGCTTTGTTCAACATTAATCTGCACATTACACGGCCTGTGTGAGATAACAGAAGCAAATGTGCACTTGCAGAGGAACCGTTACATCATAGTGATAGTTTGTAAGTCACTTTTTAAACTCGCAACGTGAATGACGCTGCAGAACATCGCGGACTCTCTCACAGCCTCATAGCTGCATTTATCAACAATGTAGCGTTTGTTTCAACTGTATAGCCAAGTCCCATTGTGTTAATATCAGGCATTTAAACTATTTCCTTAGAGGCAATTTGTCTTTCATGTGCAAAATATTTATATTCATATCTCTACAAACACCGAGTCCCTTAGAAGCTTTTGATTATTTGGATTTACATCTAAAAACATTTTTGATTAAAAGAATAATATGAATTCTGCTTTATTACTGAATTTCTCGGTGTGGAGGCTCGGAGGCCCTGGGGTTTCATCTGCCTGTGGAGCACTGATTACTCATGGCAGGGCCAAAGGCTGCAGGAAGCAGAGCTCGCTCAATGGCGTCATCAAAACCCGCCAAAAATACACTTTCTCACGGACAAATTGTCTGTTGTGCACAAACACACTCAGTTGCTACAGATACACATGACCTGAGCTATGATGAAGATGCAATCACCTGGATAAGACACGCAGGGGGGTGTTTTAACTAGAGTTGAGCTGGACTGAAAGAGGGAACTACTGATATTTGTGCAGGTGACGTAAAATAAAATGTAAAATTGTAAGAACCATACACCTCAGTAATACAGTATTTAAGAGTCATATTTGTAAGTGAATGTTTGTTGGTCTGTGTGTGTAAATAAGGTTCTGATTACTCACTTATTACTTAAGAAAAGCACAAAAAAAAGGCCAAAATATGACAAAATGGTACGATAAAAAGCAGAGATGGAAAATAAACAGAAACATGGTGCTGAAAAACAATCACCAGTTTCTGAAAATTATAAACTCAGGAAGTGGGTGTGTCAAAATGAATAAAATTGGTGTAATTTATTCAAAAAGGAAAACATTGACACTTGGATGTGAAACATACTGCGTCAAAAAGCTGTGCAAGACAGACAACCTAACTAGGGCCTGTGTCCTGATTTGCCCATCAACCATTTTGTCAAGCTGTTCCATCCTGGCACAAACTATGAGCTATTCCACGTCTTCACAAGATCTCCTTGGGAGGAAGCGAGTATAAACTGGTGAATGATGGGAAGGAGTGGGAAGAAACAGAAGACGGGATAAGTGGCTGACGCACAAAGGCAGTGCGGTAAAGAAGAGGCAGGAAAGGAGGAAGAATGGGAAAAGAAGCAAAAGATGGGTCGAAGGAAAATGTGAAAAATGACAGAAAAGCAAAAGGGATTGGAATAGATCATAAAGAAAGAGCTCAGGTGAGAGTGTGGAAGGAGGGCATTTTAGAAAGAAGGAGAAGCGGAGGAAAAGAGGAGTCATGTTCCACTTCTCCAGCACAAATCACCAGAGGAGGCCGACCACGGGACTTCCTGTAGGACAGGACTGCTGATCAGGCAGTCTGTACACACACACACAGTGCAAATTGGACCTCTTCCACCTTTTGCCCAGTCAGACAGCATTGCTGACGGTGAAAACAGCACAAGGAATGCCAATGACTGAAGTACAGCCAACTGCGTGTGCACCTGAATGCGATTACGACATGCAGAACGCAGGGCGTGTACACAATTCCCAAGTTATGCATTTGTCAATAAAATGAACTGTTCTGCTGCACAATGACACACACAGGAAAGAATCTAATTGGTGCTCTTAAAATCCCCAACCACACACTATATAAAAAGGTGCAACAATAGAACAATCTGTGTATTTAATGAGAACTTGCCAGTTTTAGAAGTGGCAATATATTTTGGGCACAGTCCGAGGCACTAAAAATACACAAACAGGTAAGGAGAGCTTTGCTTTCACAGAATGTATGTGCACACAGGCAGCTACGGCCTGGGCAAGACAGCACAAAGAAATAAAGCAAAGGCGACTTCCCGATTCTTACATTGTCTGCATAATAAGAGCATGACATAACACACAATCACTCAGTCAGCCACTAAATCACTGATGGGCATTTTAATTAGATTGGTCAGGGAGACACACAATGCCAGTCTCTTGCAATGTCCTCTTTCACTCTCTCTCTCAACACACAAACACACTCTCTCTTTCCAACCCACTCTGCATGCAAAGACGTGTACAGACACACAAAAGCGTAGGACAGTGAGGAATGTTCCCCGATTCCTCGTCTCCGTCACATGTCGAGCGACACAGTTGACAGAATGCCAGCGGAACGTCGTCAGTGAATTTTTAAAAACAGGTTCCAGAGACGTAGGAAGACGCGCCTCTGAGAGTTGTTTGTTCATGTAAAAAAAAAAGGGGGGGGGGAGGACATCCCGCCATATGACCACACACGGGCCTGACATACTTGTGTCATGGGACAGGAAGTGTGTTCTTTCCAAAGCAAACATGCAAGGACATACAGGTACCTCACAAACCGAGGGCATAACTGGTTCATGGCAGAAAGTTGACAAAGAGGAAGAGCTTTTCCTCTGTACAATTAAAAGGTAACTGTGATCACAATGAGGAAGTAACCTGAGTGTCTCCCGGCTGATATCTCCACGTGATATTTGCAAAAACGGGACGGCGAAGACAAATGACCCAATTTCAAAACCAGACATACACAGCTTGTTGAGGGAATAAAGGCTGAAATAAGGCTGATTTAGAAACAACCCTTACTGCTGAGGGGACCCCAGTTGAACCAATAAAGACATACAAGTGCATCACTGCCTTAAAGGCGGTGGTGGCGCACTGAGCAGAAGACTCATGAGGTGACGCAAAGGGTCGCGATGATGTTGCTGTAAAACACGCAACCACTTATGCCACAGTGCCCGTCTGCATGAGCATGATTTAATTAAGTCTACATACTGTGTACAACTACTAAACACAGCATATTGGTAATATGCTATGATATATTAGTTTGCTTTCTAAGATAGTTAATGAATAATATATTGTACCAGCCAGTGAGGATTACTGAAGAGTAAAAGCTGTGTTGTAAGATCATAGAGGGGGAAAACCAATCATTAAACAAACATGACAACTAGATTTTAAGTCTACTTGCAAGCATGAAGCTGCAAACGTTTCATTCGGGCTGGGCAATAATTATCACAACTGTCATAAATCGATATAATGCTTATTGTGCAGAAACCATGAGGAGGTACAACACATTATTGATCGTTCTCTGTCGATACAGAAGAGCTTAAACCCACAACCTTGACTGAGGAGCAGAAATCAGTCTTTTAACTTTTTAACACATATTGTAATATTATCTATATTGAATGATAGCAGCATTTTTATCTTGATATAATTTCTGGCCATATCGTCCAGCCCTAAGTGATAGAAAGACACACAAGCCCGTGCGCCACAGAGCCCACGTGTGTCGGCAGGTACATAAGGATCATTTTATCAAATCCACATATTGTGTATTTTGCAGTGGAATGGTCTGTTTAACTCTGGCTGTGAAACTACTAACCACTAAATGCTGGTAACATATTGTAATATACATGTTCCTTTCTGAAATAAGGGCCTTGCCTACCTATGAATATGATATTGTCTAAGCCAGTAGGGATGTTTGAGTAATATATATATAAGAAAACTGTCCAGCATTATAATAAAGTGGGAAAACCAATCACTAAACAAACATGGGGACTGGATTTAAGTCCACTATTATTCATGCAGCAGCCAACGCCTCACCTACAAGGCACGTACATTTACTTTTTAGCCAAACTGACAGTTTAATTCAAGGTGTGGAACTACAGGCATCCACTAAAAGCTTGTCATGTCTTTTATTAGTTTCCTTTCTGAAATAGTTTACATGTGTTCTGATCGTTATAAGTAAAAACTGTCGTATTGACTTAGGAAAAAAAAACAAAAATGCAGGATCATCAAGAGGGAAAACGTATCACTGAACAAACATGAGGTTTAGGTTTAAGTCCAGTATTGATGTAGCTGCCAACGGCCTCACCTACAAGGCACATTTACTTTATAGTCGAACTGACAACCACTCAATGCTGGTGATGAATTAGGAATTATTACGCTGTGCCAGCCGGTGATGATTACTGACAGAGAAACAGACAATCGAGGAGGGAGAACTGATCCCTGAACAGTCATGGGGACTAGTTTGTTTCTACTAGTGTTCATGAGCGAGCACCGAGCTGACGCTGCACAATCCACCATGCACACAAAAATGATTCAGCTGGATGCAGAACGTGTTGGGTAATGTGAGACGATGGGAAATGTGTGGAGTCGTGACGTTGCAGTAATGGTGTGAAAACGTCAGGTCCTGCAGGAGGAGGAGGACACAGGACGATCTCCTCTGTACACACACACACACACACACACACACACACACACACACACACACACACACACACACACACACACACACACACACACACACACACACACACACACACACTTCCTGACAACAACCCAGGTGCAGCTATGTTGTGGAAAAAATATCATTGTTTAGCACTGATGGATTTAGCAGACCCCCCCCCATTATAAACAGAAACAACCCCCAGGGATATGAACCCCCTGCTGGCGGATCGGGGTACGTCTGAGCTGGGTGTCACAGGAATGTCTGGGTGAGTTCAGGTGTGTCCGCGGCGGAGAGGAGACCTGGAGCTGGGGGTGGAACTTGCCGTTCGCCCCCTGAACAAATGTCCCAAACCGGGCTACTTAGCTAGCTCCCAGCCCTGCCTCGCCCTGCCTCCCCCCCCCCCCCTCCTCGGTCGCCCCGGCTGTCAAAACAAACCCACCTCTCTCACCCGAGCCACACGCAGGAATCACAACACATCCGTCCAGGCTCACAAACACACACATGTACAAGTCGAGGCTCGCGCCCGCCTCCGGACAGGAGGCGAGCTAGCAGCGTTAGCTTGTTTCCCAGCTAACTAGAAGTACAAGTTCTGTGAGGAGACGGGGGGAAACTTACGATGCATTTCCTGCCGAGGTGGTTGAAGAGGCACTCGTTTTGCTGCGGCGACAGAAGCGTGGAGCCGACGTTGGCTTGCCGCCGCTGTTGCGGGTGTCCACTCATGGTGGCTGAGTTTGTGAGGCAAGCAGCGACTCGAACTGGTTATAAAAGCTCCGAGATGACACTTTAAACAATCCCACCGGGTGATCCGTGGCCTTCCTGCGACCCCCTTCCCCCCGTCTCCCCGCACCGGTTCGGCTTGTCCCGCGTGTTCCCCCGGGGGGGGAAAGTGTGCGTCCTTCGGGCAGAGCCGCGAGACGTCGAGCTCGGCAGCGACCGGAGCGGAGACGCGAAATGTTTAAACTTTCCTGGGAAGTCGTGTCGCTGCAGAGCCGGAGTCAGCTCCGACCAAGATGGCAGCGCCGGTGTCGCGCAGAGAAAAGGATCCTCTGCCCGAAAGCGTCCACGGGAGCGCGCGCGCAGGCTGACAAGGCAGCCCCGCCCCTTTTATGAGCTGTTTATAGTTTTCTATAGTTGTGTTTTCTTATGTTTTATGTGACAGAATGATTAAAATTGCACGAGCCTTCCTTATTTCCATCTTGGTGGGATGGTGGCAGTTTATCCCCAGCAGATCTGGAGCTGGTGGGATCTCTGCTGGGAGTGGAAGGGGTCTGTCTGTTGAGCAGCTCCCTAAAATGATAAGTCCATCCCTGGAGTCGACTTTCCTTGATTGTGCTATTTTGTGTCCTTAATGTGTAATCTGTGAGTGGCTGTCTTTGTGGTTAGATAGAGTTCCTCTTATAAAGGACTGGGTGAGCTATAATCTTCCAAACACAACCCACATGGATGGAATCAAGGCTTTTAAAAGCAGAAAAACACTTTTAATTACAAACCAGGAGCTGCATTCACTTTTTGGCAAGAGGAAAGGGGTATTTTAAAAAGAAGTGGCTTTCAACCATCCATAACCTGCTCTTACAGACAGGATTGGCCATTAACTTGGGCCCAGAGCAGGTAACAGTAATGCAGAGTCGTACGGATGATGGACAATAAGGTCATGTCTTTATTTTAAATATAGCTTATCCATAAATCTTGTTAGTTACAGTCTAGTTTCCGAATATTGTCTAATCATGGACAATAGACAAATACATATGCAAATGGGAGACAATGCTGTAGTATTGCCTTTTGCCTAATTGTGATCATTCTGTTCAGATAGACGTTGTTGTCATTATTATTATTGTTATTATTAGTATCACGTTATAATAGTTTGATTCAGATAGAAGCAGCTGTGCACGAATAGAAACGGGGCGATACAACAGCCTGCGCGCGCGCTCCCGCGGACGGCGATCAGTTTCTGGCAGAGGATCGTTTTTGGGCACAACACCGCGACGAGACCACTGTCTGTGAATAGAGTGGGGGCCGCGCTTTCCCCCCATGGTGTCCCACATCACTACTAAGAGGGAAACTCAGCACTGAAGACGACAAGAAGCCTCCACACGAGTCAGTCCAACACGAACATGTATTTATTGAAAGAGTGAGGTGGCCAAACCTAGCTTCACAAAATCATGAAATTCTCCGGACAAGCTCCGCGGAGATGGTTCGGTCCAGTCCGCCCGTGGCTATGATGACAGGAATGTGAGCGAGAGCAGAAACGAGGTGCAAGTTGCCAGGATCCTGTTGTGATGCTGCTTGTGAGAGGAATCATCCAAGTGTACGCTCCTGCAAAATCTAACTTGACACTTTCATTCGAATTTAAACACGAACAGATGCTCATCAATAAAGGGAAAACTATTTTATTTTATTTCTGCTTATATTATTGGTGAAGTCAGAGAGGTCAGGGCATGATCCAGACCTTAGACATGTCCTCGGAGAGGCCTGGGTGGTATGGCCAATAATGTAATCACATTTAAAGACTTGGTTTTAGCTCCTGAGTTTTGGTTTTAAACTCTTCTTTATGAGCAGAGAATAAAAACATTTTATAAATCTGAGGTTGCAAATAAATTGTGTGTCTCCTCACTGTGCTTGCACAATGAATAAGCATAATATTGATAGGCTATATATTGCTAATGATGAAAGACATTGCGATAAGTATTGTTATTGTTTTTTTGCTGGGATATAGAATGATAAGTAATGCCTTCGTTTCATTGAACTAAACTATAAATAGTATATAGATAAAGTGAGGTTAAGATTAAGACTGCTCCAGTTTCTAAATATAGCCTCAGGGGGAGGTTGCCAGATCTGACATATGTCTGACACATATGTGTCTCCAGAATCCGTAAATTGAGACTCTAAAATAAAACACATTGTTCTTGATGTGTGAAAAAGGCTTTTTTACAGGAAACATTTCACTCTTCTTGATGAATAGAGCTCAGCCGTGATCAAACAGGCCTGTTTAGTGGTCGAAAACAAGGGCGGACCACACGAAGCTGTGCATATTTTAATAATGTGCTGAAGGGCGTCTGCAGCATGCTCAGTCAGGCTTGTAAATGGGTTTCGTTTGCGGGACGGGAGACCGTGAGAGGTCATTCGAAGAAAACACTTTCCCTAATGATCAACAGACTTTTCTATTGTTCCCATATGTGCATCTTTCATGTTTTACTTTTTCAAATAAATCCTTTGTCGGGTAACAGAAACAGAACAGGGCTGTCCCTAAGTGTGTTGTATTCAGAAATACTTGCTCAGCACACATCATGTACAAGTCATCTGACCAATACAAATAGTAAGAGTGTAGGTAAATTACATGTACCTCTACCAGGATGTTAATTTATACATTATTACTCTGATTTGCACAATAATTCATGAGGATTTTGAGTTGAAATAAGCTCCTCTATAATCTTCATAACCCAAATTACAACCCCTGTTTGACTCTGGTATATTCCCAGTTGGTTCAGTGTTAAAACAAACTCTTGATGTCTACATGCTACATGTAGATCTCATGTTCTTATGTCACTTTAGTCTAATCATTGTATGCTGTACATTTAAATCAGTGTAGATGCTGTTATCTGCCAAATAATGTAAACACAGTGCGACACAGTATGAAATGTCACCTCGAGCTAAATTATTCTGCCTCAGATTTCATCAAATCTGCAGCCAAGCCGTCTGTAACTGTGTTTGGGCGAAGATTTTGTTCGGAAAATATTTTCCCCTCCAGTTATTTCCTCCCTTATTGCTCCACATTTTGCTTTTGATTGTGTCAAAAACCCTCTTTGCTGTTTCACCATGGTCCTGATTGTGATCATCTGTAAGGACAAGTTTTTTTCTTGCAGGCATCCACGAACATACATGTGTGTGATCATGTATTTTGGATTGAGTAAGTGTGAGTGTGTGATTTAGCAGCTCTCCTCTCTTACTGGGTCAGTACGGGGTGAGAGAAAGTTCCTGTGGCACTTATCACATCGATAAATTATACGAGACACCTGTTGTGAATGACACGGCACATTCACCAAACAGAGCAAGCTTGTTAGTATTTGATCGATGAATATGACCTGTATGAACTACTATTAAAACATTTGACCATTGTTTACAATAACATCTACAAATTACTCAAACCAACCAAATTTTTTTTGCATTTTAACCTCATTATATTAGTGTGAGCATAAGAAACAAACTACATTTTAGAATTAAAACCCCAGATACTTAACATTTTTTGAAACAGCTGATCGTGAGGTGGTAATGTTTGTTTAAAGGGCAGCTTACACAGATTGAAACATGCCACACACACATACGACATAACCTCAACTCCTCCTGTACATTCTTCCACCGGCTTGGACTGAGCCCGCCGCCGTTTCAGCAGAGTCTGGTCGGACTTGAAAAACCCGACCGACAGGCAGAGAAACACCTCGAGAAACTTTGCATCGCTCCACCGAGCCTCTGGTTTAGAGAGATGTAGAAACGACTCATCCTGAATAAAGGGCACCTCCTTAATTCATGCAAGGGGGGTGAGAATAATGGCATTCCGGAGCAGGAGAAAGGCTGAGAGGGGAGAGGAGGGAAAATGGAAAGTAAATGGAAAGAGAAGCAGTAGTTGTTGTTTTGTCGTTTAACTTAAGTTTAGCATTTTCTTATATACTATCTATCTATCCATCTATCTGTCTATCTATCTAGAATGATCCAGATGCTCTATTCACAGGAAGGAGTGACACTGACAATACTGGTTGGTATGCACTTACTCACACAATGACAATTAGAGAGCCGGACGGAGGACACCCTGCTGCTTGTGTTAGATACCTCACTGACGTTTATGAATAGCATGGGGGAGGTGTGATCATGAGCAGGAAATTCATTTCAACACATGTATGATTATATTTTTTTACGTGTGTTTCTGCATATAGGCTAAGATAGTTGAGGAATGGATGTAGGTGTTTACGGTGTGTTTGTTTTTCCGGGGGGGTTATCTGTACCAGCGCAGTCAAACCTTCGGGGGCTGCCCTCGTGAAAAGGTTCACTTGACCCACTTTCCACAACAAAAGAGAATTGAGGTTATGAGAGAAGCAGGGAAGAGGACGACATGAATATTATATTTGGGATTCTGGAGGAAGATATCCCCTGAAGGCCCTTGGTATGAATATTTAATAAAGTTGGCCTTTCCACGTCTCTTCGGCGTGTTCGACAGTGTGGATTTAGGGTAAATGTCACCACAGGGTCACACACTGAACAAGCGAGTGTTGTGATGTGTGCCAAAGGTGGCATTTTACTTCTTTTACTTCGGATTACACAGGTTTGCATACATACACTGCATACACACCGATTCAGAGATAATGGTCAGTGGCAGTGGCTGCAACACTGACAGTGCATTCTATTGGTTCTTTACCAACAAACTTCAGTTTCAGTTTCGTATAAATGCACTAATTTAATGTGAATACAAAAGAAATTCAAAAATCATGGATGCTTTTACCAATTAATGCTTCTGAAATTGGTTCAATTGAACAGTAAGGTGCCAAAAAGTGTGTGGGAGCCCAATATTCAAGATGGTTGGATTTCGTAGTGGCTGCAGAGTCCAAGTCGATGTCTTCAGATGTCTTTGTTTTGTCTTGTGCATGGGCAGCTAAGGCTCAGGAGGGAGAGGGTCGTTAGTTCGAATCCCCAGCACCTCCACTCTCCATTCTGAAGTGCCTTCGGGCAAGATACTGAACCCCAAACTGTCCCTGAAAGCTGTGCTGACGGTGTGTGACAGAAAAAGTGGAATCTCTGCATGAACGTTTGTGTGAATGGTGTTTCTGGTACTCCTGCATTAACTGTATTACCATAAACCACAAGATGGCAGCATTACACCAGATACACCACTGCTGCAGGAGGGCGCGTTCAGCTCATTGGTTAATGTTTCAAGTCACAGCAGAACAACACAAGAACCAAAACACAATACCTGCTCCAAACTGTGGGGCTTGCCTGCACATGTCATCACACAACAAGCAGTTTGATGAGTCACCTGCGCCCGTCTGCAGGAGCAAAGTATGAAGAGTCTCAGTGGAGGTGGACACAGTCTCACAGTTTGGTGGTTGAGGCTTCATGCAGCTTCTTAGGACTGATTTCATCTTGTTTTTTTATTTTATCAAAGTAAAAACTGAGATTTAATCTCTGCAAGTCAGCCTATCTGCAAAGGACGGCGTGGAATATATTTATCTTATGTTGCATCAGTACATTTTTGTTTTGTATCAACATGTTTCCTTGGTCAACCCGGCACAACGACACGACATACCGTCTTTAGTATCGGATCTTTGGGGCTTAAAGCAACACTATGCAATTTCTTGACCTTAAAAGTGCAGCTTCAAAATGAGTCCGATGGTTCACTGACTTGGAAAAGGGAGAGAGGTGCTGCTTCATTCCCGCTGCGCAACTCTGGTGAGCAGGTACGATTTTCTGTGAGAACTGTGTAACGGACTGAGAGTCGCAGCTCCAATCAGGTCCGGCAAGTTGAAGTATATTGGTGAGCTGCAGATCTGTTCAAAAGACTTAGAAGTCTCAAAACCAGCGCTTATCTCCAATATTCAGGGAGGAATTGCAAACAGAGCTTGGTGGATTTTAGCTGTTCTGGTTGAGGAAGCCGGGAATCATGGGTAATATCCATCATGGTTTTCTCTACATGAAAACCACTAAATTGCTCAGACACAGAGAACAGAATTCATGTGGCTGCAGAGGGCGCTGTCGCTCAGTAAAAGTTAGATAGTGTAGCTTTAAGTGGGCATTTGAAAGTGCTGAGCTGCAGCAAATCCTTCTAATCTAATTTGATCCAATACAATAATCCAATCTAACCTAATCTAATCCAATCTAACCTAATCTGGGCTATAATGGACTGCAGCACAGGCTTTTATTCTAGTGCTGTTATACATTGGAAAAACATATAAAGAAAAGTTGTTTGTAATAAAAATCATCATGAAATCATAAACCCCATATGGATCCTAACTGTAGTAGAATTGATTCCTTATTGATTCTTGAATTCTGCATGAGAAAATGACAGTGAACAGGTTTGTTCCATAACAGTAAGAAAGATGGGTGACATGACAGCTCCCCTCAGGTGAAGCCCAAGCGTCTCGATTGCCCCCTGTTGGCTGAATGCAGTATAGGTCATAAATCCCCACTGTCCCCATGTTAGTGGATGGAACATGAGCCAAACTAAAGTATTCATGAAATAAAATTTGGTTTCTGTCATTTTAGGTAGCTCGCCCAAGTTTGGTTGTAATTATTATAATTAAAAAAAAAAAATGTTCTTCTATTATTCAAAAAAAAACACCCTTTTAATTTTCACTGAGACATAGTTTTGTTTACTTTACCACATTTACCTTCCAGTAGGATTCCAGCAGACGTGCACACAGGTGCACACACTTCATTCCAAACAAACACATAGCAGGGTCACAGGTCACTGTCCCACTGTTCACACTGTGCCACTAACATGAGAAACAACCACCACCATTTGGTATCACATGACGCAGACACACAAACACGTTACACACACAGAGTACATGCAGGTGGAAAACAAGTCCTGTGGTCTCTATATATACACTGTACACCCAGGACAATTTGCTGTTATTTGCTAACATGGAGGAGAAATGTGCTGGTGTTGTTTTTTGTCTGTAAACGTCAGTGTGTGTCTGATGTAATTACATTCACACGGAAACTTGAAGTGCTGTTATTAATACCATCCAACTCATGTTTTAGCAGCCAGGTGTCAGACTCGCCTGTCTCCTAACAGCAGGAGGGAGTGTGTAAGGAATTTTGCAGTTTAGCATATGATGCATTCATTTTGAACCCTGCCACCTAATAGAGTTGTTTAAAGACCATTTCCAGCAATAAAATAATCACATTACTCATATATGACATTTATAATATAATTTTGCATCAAAAAAGTTGGATCCACATATGATATAATTTGTTGGTGATGAAACGAATTTAATCGATCAGGCCTCTACAATGTATCAACATGGTGTCGAACCCACAACCTGCAGTCAAAATAACATTGAATGAATGAATAACGGTCCAAAGGGGATGACATTAACCTTAATGTAGTTTTTACATTTCATTTTACTGAACGATTTCAAACTGCAGTTGCCCGTGTTGTTGTTATTTTCTGTAAACCCAGCATCAGCACCAGAGCATCAGCAGCCTGAGCTTCAGACCCGGCTCAGTGGGCCACGGTGCACACTCCCTAACCTCACACCCGGGTGTGCCTCCCTCCTCTGCTCCAACACAAACAAGTGGGGAACATGCTCATGGGCGTCTCAGCCCACCATGTCTCTCCCCCCTTGTTATATCACATGTCCCTCCAGCGAGGACACTCTCACCCGCTCTGCTCCTGTCAAGACGTCTTACGGTGACACGGCTCCTCTGAAGGCATGTCCAGGTATTGTGTTTTTATTTACACTGTTAAGTCAGTTGTGTGTTGATACTGTACGTTGTGCTTTGTGGCAGTTTGTGGTTCATGTGAGGCGGGATTACATTTTGGTGTAGTCATTTTGTTCTGATTAAAATCAGAAGAACGTGAGCAGACTTGTTGTGGGACTGTAGATGTGAAAGTCTCAGGTTATGAATCGAGAAACCGTGCACCTTCTCCTCGTGGCAGAGCTACGCCACAAATAAAGGAAACTACAGCCTCAGTAAAATGACTTATATGATGGTTTGTTAAACTGTATATTTGATTCAAACATAGATTTAACAACAGTCCCCTTCTGAAACCACATTTGAAATCACTAGATCCTGATTTTTATTCTGAATCGGCGACTTATGCACACATGTGCCCTGAACATGTAGAGAAGCTTGTGTTATCTTTCTTGTTTTGATATTCTGAAACATAACAGTCTCGATTCTTTGTCCTCAGGCAGGTGAAAGGATGGTTTCTGTCGCACAGAAGAGCAGAAGCTGTGTGTTGCTTCTCCTCTCGCTCACACAATCCATCCTCCCCCCTCCGCCCCTCTTCTCTTTCTTCTCCGTGGCAATCGTTTCCGTCTGGCCTGCTCTCGCGTCAGCCGACCTGAGGACGACAAAGGCCGCGACCCCTCCTGTCAGTGGCATGAACAAATCCACCTCCACCACGCTTTCTACCAACTTGGTGATCAAAAGCTCATCCCCCACCTCGCAGGCCACAGACTTCTCTTCCCTTACTGCCGTTACTACATCGTCTCTTATTACCCAAAGGTCCACCAGAGATATCAATGTCCTAAACTCGTCCACAACTCCCAACAAGGCCTCTCTCACTCCTGATTCCTTCCACACTCACCCTGCATCTCATTGTCTTCTTCGACCCCATAAACCCATTTTTCAGCGGCTACCAGACCCCTGCAAACATTCGACTGTGTCTCTTAAAACGATGGCGCCTCCTTTTCACACACACCCTCAGACCTCTCTGTCCAAAATGTCTCTGCATCCTGCTCAACCTCAGACTTCCATCTCGCCAACGTCACCGTTTTCTTCCTCCTATTCAGTTTTACCTCCAAAACCTTCCTCGTCTTCTACTTCTTCAAACAAGCCACTCTCCCCCGTTTCAACATCATCTTCTCCCTTGACGTTCTTGTCTCTCATTTCCAAAACACCTCCGCCACAGGAATCGAACCCTCATCGGTCCAAGCTACCTCCGCTTCGATCCCTCCCTCACACCACAGGTCCGCTGTTCAAGCGCCAACCTTTCATTGTGACCTGGAACATCCCTGATCTGGTGTGTAACAGAAACAACATCTCCCTGGACACCTCAGCGTTTAGAGGAGTGGCCACGCCTGCAAAGGTGAGGGGACGAATACTCGGATGATTTCTGTGGGACATTTCAAAATTTATGTCACCTTCTGATTCTCTGGTTTGTTCGGAAAGTAGGGCCAGAAAATGAACAGCTGTTCTTCTTTCTAAAATCATCCTGTTCTACGTATTGAAGTTGATTCCACTCCGCCCTCTCTCTGTCGTAGGTTCCAGGTCAGTTCCTGTCTCTGTTCTACACAGACCGGCTGGGTCTTTACCCACATGTAGACCTTGTTGGTAGAAAACAGTTGTATGGAGGTATTCCTCAGAGGGGGAACCTGAGAGCCAGTATGAACAAGGCCATAGCTGATATCACCTACTACATCCCATCCAAGTGAGTCGCAGAAATCCACCCTTTAGTAACTGGCCATGTTTTGACACAGATTCCTAACCTCCTCTTCCTCCTGTCTTCCTTCCAGGACCAGCCGGGGCTTGGCTGTTATAGACTGGGAGGAATGGCGCCCCCTGTGGGACAGGAACTGGGGCACTAAGAGGATCTACCAGCTTTTATCTGTGGCCCATGCAATGCAGACAAACCGCTCGC
Source organism: Verasper variegatus (assembly GCA_026259375.1). Taxonomy (NCBI): domain Eukaryota; kingdom Metazoa; phylum Chordata; class Actinopteri; order Pleuronectiformes; family Pleuronectidae; genus Verasper; species Verasper variegatus. Next base: position 7,586,022 of record CM048058.1, read on the forward strand.
TCACAGTGGAGCAGGCCACAGAAAAAGCCAAACAACAGTTCCAGGTCCGAGTTAACTACGAGGACAGATTCAAACTAGATATCTGGTTGGTGAATATTCATGAGCAGCTCTTTCTTTGTAGGTGGCAGCCAGAAGTTTCATGTCAGGGATGTTGATGATGGGCAGAGCCATGAGGTCCAACTACCTCTGGGGCTTCTACCTGTTTCCTAACTGCTATAACTACGGCTGGTTGGAGCCCGGCTACACAGGCCGGTGCTCCAAGGAGGTGAGGAGGCAGAATGATGAGCTCCTGTGGCTGTGGGAGTCCAGCACGGCCCTCTACCCATCGGTCTACCTGCAGGTTGGTGTTTAAAAAAAGGGCCGTCCTGAATTTTGCTTCCAGATTTCCGACCTCTCAGGTTGACTTTTTGTGTTTCTGTTCTCAGGCCTCACTGGCAGATAACCCCAGAGCTGCCCTGATGGTGAGGAACCGTGTCCAGGAGGCTCTGCGAGTGTCCACCCTGCCCAGGCGGAGTGGTGGCGCCGCGCCCGTGTTCGTTTACACGCGTCCCGTCTTTGTCGATCAGAACAGACGCTTCCTCAGCCAGGTAAATACGAGCCATGTAAATGTTGATTTGTTTAATACAGGCCTCACTCACGAGATGTAGAGGGCGCACAGCATCAGTCCTATGTACCAATCGTACTAAATAAATAAATAATTATATCCACCATCTTTTGAAAACACCTCATTCCTTTATTATGGTTATTATTATTAATAAAGTTGATTAGATTTTACTAATCACATTAATTAAGGTTGTGCTCTATTAAGATAGAGCCTGAATGAATCTTTTCTTTTTTTCTTTTGTGTTATTTATTTGTCGTCTTTTTATTCTTTTTTCTCCGAGATTATTCTTATTCTTAGTCATTTATAAATAATTGTTGTGATGATGAGAGTTTGTTGTAGTGATCATACTGATCAATTATTATCATAGTGGTTAGATTAATAATACAATGATAAGATTATTATTATTATTATTATTATTATTATTAGTAGTATTAGTATTACAGTACATCTTGAACCTCCCTCCTTACATGTATGCTCTGCCAAATTACTCTGCCAAGTTTTTTTTATTTAGAAAACACACACACACACACACACACACACACACACACACACACGGACATCAGAAAAAGAAATATGTCATCAGGGAGCGGCTACACACTGAACTAGATGAGCTACATCTTGAGTTACACCTTCATCTCAGCAGTGACGAGTTTCCCACCTGAGGTCAAGTTTTAGGTGGAGTTTGGTTTCAGTGGTGTAACGACACCCTGTGCAGGTGGTAACCCTCACCTGAGCGTGTAATCCTCCTCCTCTCTTCTCACCTCGTGCGTGTGTTTTCATACCTGAACGTGTCTAAAGCCTTACAACAGCAGCCTGTCTGTGCAGCGTGCATGTAAACATGTCTTCATCATCTTTAAGTCTGCAGAGGCATTTTATAGAGGCCGTGTTGAACCATTTGTGTCCAGGGGGACTTGGTGAGCACTGTGGGGGAGAGTGCAGCAGTGGGAGCGTCTGGTGCTGTGCTGTGGGGGGCCAGCGCCGACTACGATGACCAGGTAACATCACACCGCAGACCTCCACCGCTCTGCTGAAAGACACGGCGGTGTCGTGACGGCGGCTGGTCAGAAAGAGACAAAGGGTTCAGTTAGATGATATAAGAGTCTGCTACACATCCAAGGCCAAGACTTACCACAAGCTACGAGACTGTGAAATGATGTTAAACTCTACTGTAGAAGCCACTAGTCTTCATGGTATCAGCTGCATTTAATGGAAAATGGGTTTTATTCACACTACCCACAATCCTCAGGGGTTATAGCGATGTCTGTGATTGGTGGAGCTCGCTGTTACGGTGAAGGTGTTTACAACTGCGAAAACTCGTGTTGGCTTCAATCAGGTCATTCAGCGTTACTACACAAGGTTACTATACTAAACACTGTACAATCATTCGCACTGGTTTATGGGATGTGTAGTTCATTCACTCTTAAAATAATATGCATGTTATGTCTATTTTACAATATCTTTTACAGTCACAATTAGCTGGTCGACCTGGTTCCAGACTTAAAACTAAAAGGACCCAAAGGAAGGGGCCCCAAAGTAGCTAAAAAAGGCTCCTGGGTGTATCAATCTCATCCAACCACAGGATTTCCTATAATCACAAGCGACACAGTAACATACATACAACTCTTCAACTGCCGTTCTGTTTCGGATGTATAGTCTCATACAAAACAAATACATGTATATTTGCTTTTTGAATACTTCTCCCTTCTTGCTCTTTAATGTCCTTTCCTCCACTCCCCTTCCTTCCCTCCCCAGGCCTCTTGTGAATCCCTCTCATCCTACCTCTCCTCCACCCTCAACCCTTACGTCACCAACGTCACCGCGGCCGCCCAGCTCTGCAGCAGCTTCCTGTGCCGGGGGAACGGCCGCTGCGTCCGCAAAAACTACAACTCCAACCACTACCTCCACCTGAACCCTGACAGTTTCAGGGTCGTGCATATTCAGAGGCGCTACCTGGCTCTTGGGAGGCCTACCTTTGCGGACCTGAAGGCTCTGAGCAGGGGATTCACCTGTCAATGCTACAGAGGCCTGAGCTGCACTCCCAGGACTCAGCGTGAGCTCGCCAAGGCCCTGAGGTTCAGTGTGAAACAGGGGCTGCACCAAAAAGCCCACACACTTAATAAAGCGGCATTGGATGATATGCAACAAGCTAGTATTGCTAAAGACAATACTGAGAAGAACTTGAAAGTTTAGCTTGTAGCACAAATCAAACCAAACTACTCCTTCAGTTCAGACATGGAAAATGCACAGTCCAGTTGAAATCCAGATGATCAGAAGGTGTGTTTTAGCCTGATTTGCATTTCCTGTGATTGAAATTGAAAAGAGCGGCCGGCTCTTGCTCGACTGGAGTTCAAAAGCAGACGCAACAATACAACATCAGTGGAGCTACAGGCTGAACGGCTCTTCCTACCGGTCTCCCATCACAAATAAATACATTTAAAGGACTCAGGAAGCGTCACCTCATCAAAGCCTTCGCACTGTGACCACACTGACAGAACCTGAACAAATCTGTCAGCAGTCTGCAGTTAAGAACCAAACCAGGAGGAAAACAATCAAAGACACGGTGCCTTATCACACACGTCAGATTATTCACTGCATTTGTATGTGATTTGACTGAACATGTAAATAAATGGAAAGAGAGGGCGCGACAGTGTTCAACCTCTCACGGTAAAAATCGACAGAGTAAATACGATGACTGTTTTTTTAAAAGTCCCAAAATATAATCCAATCAAATTGATTTAAATTTAGACAAATAATTGAGCTTCATTCATATTCTATTTCAAAAGGTGCTGTGTTGTGAGCACACGAGATGAGATAGGTGGCTCACTCTTCCTCACAACAGTGACACAGCTAATTCAGGCTGAAGTAACGTGTGCGACATCACAGCTCTGACACTCGAGCACAATGGAAATGATTTCCTCTTTGCTTCTTCGTCTGTGAAATGTATTTATTCGCGATTTATACCTTTTTTGTTTGACCATTTCTGTGACACTTGTGGCTATTAAATCAGGATAAATCATACATAATAACATGGACTTATTTAACTTGCATGTTTTCCTGCTTTGCCACACGTGGCTTCTATCTGAACACTTTCACATCCAGTAGATGTGGAGCAAAATGTGCATTTCTTGATTCAACTAGTGCTTTTGAGGAAGAAGTTGACAGTGTGTGTGTATGGTGAATCTTTTTTGAAAACAGCTTCTTGTTTTGCGATAATGGGCGGATAATGTTCAGTGTAAACAGCAGAGTTTACCTGTTGCTCTGGCACATTACAAGGTGACATGTTTAGTTGTGGAAACAGTGAAGTCAAGTAAAATGACTGAGGCTAATCGGCAGGCAAACAGAAACGTCTGCCTGTTTGTTTCCATGTGTGTGCGAAAGCCTGTTTTCATGTTTGTCTTCGGAGGAGTTGTGTGTTGTATTCCCATCGTGGCGTTGTCAGCAGATACTGTGGGTCACTGGTGTATTAGTGTGGGTCCTCTGGGTGCTGACTGGGAGGTTGAGACTGAATGTGTGTGTGTGTGTGTGTGTGTGTTTGCTTGGTTTCCTGAAGAAGTAGTTTGACATGTTGATTTTTGCATCACGGCTTTATCACTCAAATGTGTTGCTTGGTTTTTTTGCTTTTGTTTGTTACTTCTCTATGCTGTGGCTCGGGAGGTAGAGGGGTTGTCCACAAACCAGAAGGTCGATCCCAGTCTCCCCCATGCTGCCGGTGTGCGTGTGTGTGAAAAGTGCTGTACATAGATGCAGTGCAGTGACTGGGTGACAGGTAAAACTGTCCTGGAAGGCACCTTCAAATTCATGCAAAACCTGTATTGACTTGCTGTTCAGACCAGGTTTGACATAACAAACAGATTTCTGTTGAACTGCTTCCTCTACACTACCCCTGCAATAAAGCAGTAACAATAGAGTGCACCAGGAACTAGACTGTGTGTTCTACTGTGACTAACAAACAGGCTTAAAACCAACATCACCTGTAATATAGTCTGCTTGCTAGTGTCTTTGGAGTTATTCAGAGTATATAGACAAACACAAAAGTACAATGAAGTGCTATCTGCTGCTGACGACACCATGTCGGTGTTGTGAGTCAACCAGAGAATGGGGCCGCAACAACCAGCATGGAAAATAAACAAGACAAAAGAAAAACCTGTTTTATCTTGCACAACCTCTCTCCGAAGGCTCGGTTTTCCCTTTTTGCAATTCTGCTTTACAACTGGAACAGTCAAATAAAGAGTTCAGAGCTTTTATGTGGACCCTCCTCGTCTGTTTTATGAGAAGAGGAAGTAAAGTTTGTTACAAAGTGGAACACGTTCACTCGGAACTCTGCTGAATGGTGCTCGTCAACATTTGAAGTGAAGAAATGGAGGAGTCCCGTTTGCAGAAAAGAATATTTAATTGAAGGTGTGAGTCATAGAGTACATGCCATTGGAGGTCAGCCATCTTTACTTTCCATTTCTGTTCCAACCTTTTCTAAAAGCACTTTGACTTTTTAATAATCTGTGAATAACACAACACAGAAGGAAATTTGAATTACAGCTATTTGACCATTGAAAATCTTTAGGATACAAAAAGGTCATTGTCGCTCGCTCATGTGACGATCAAAGAAATGAACAGATACAAATTCATTCTAAGAATCCAAAGTGAATAATTCTAATAAATTGTAACGATTGCCTGATCAGTTTGAATGACATTCCAGAGTGTACCAGACCATAGATCTCTTATTTTATTTTGAACTGAAATGGAATATTTTACGACAGATGGATTATCAAACTCTCAAAACAACTTGATATGGTAAATCTAAAACCTTCAACGTTAGGAAAAGGTTAAGACATTCCCACAGTAGTTGAATAGAAATGACCTACATCTAGAGTTGCATTGAGAACAACCTGCGACCTCATTTTACACAATTATATTAAAAGGCAGCTTCATACATGGCAAGATTATGTTTATTCACAGTGCTCATTAGACTTAAGACCACTGTAAAGTCAGGTTTCAAAACAGCTTTAGTAAAATGTGTTCCCCCTGAACTCATATCTACATCAAGATAAGTTGATCAATATATATATATATATTAAATGTTTTCCTCTGTGAGATAGATTTAAATGTCAGCTCTGACGCTGATCGACGGAGATTATATGAAATGTACAAATCCGTCAGCTGGAGATAAACTTGCTCAGTCAAAGTGCTTCGGCATCAATTTGATTCGTAAAAGCTCGGACCTATACAAAAAACTCTTCAGTTTAAGGACGTAGCGATGTTCAAATTTAAACATCACTTGTATTGACATTGGTTATAGTTCATGCTCCTTTCTTCAGAAACAGGTCGAACCGTGGAACAGCCGGAGACCTGTGAGAGACTTGGTCAGTTTGAGTGCAGCGGACTCGGTTTGCAGAGGAAGGCACTGCAGCAAAGTCACGTTTGGTTCATGAAAGATTCACAGTAACATCTCACTCGGCCCCTCGTCTCCGCTCAGCTACAGGTTTTCTCATTGCTACTCTGGGTTTATCTCTATGTGCTAATAGTGGCCATGCGTCACTCTAATACACTCATAAAGCAATAAAATCTGTTGAACATTCACAAACCCACTATTGGAATAAAAGAAAATGGGGCAAATGGATGCAATCCTCTCATCGTAACTTTCTTTTAATATTTAAAGACTGACTTTTAATTTCTAGGTGGTAACATGTGAGTTTTAAATTATAAAACTAAAAGTGTATTTCTACTTCTTTGTGTTATAGCATGCAGATTTCAGCTACAGTTAAAGCATGCCAGTGCATATAATCTGACCCAAGCTAGTCTACCACCGCAGTTATTTAAAAATATTCACACTTTCAAAGTTGTGAAATAGCTTAATATTAAAACCACAGGTCACGTCAGACAGGTAAAAATGGCAGTAAAGTGAATTTAAACATGTTAAAAACAGGCTCCAGTGTTGTTATCTTCAGAAATGGACCCAGAAATATCAGGCCTTAAATGTCTCATCTTCACATTTGTCCTCATTCCCGAATCCCAATTTTGAGAATCTCAGCATCTGCTGTCACAGTAACACATAAATAACTCAAGATTTGAGTTGAAGCCAAGCCTGGTCCCACGTTATAACATACTTTACCTAAACCTTACCTAACTTTTTTCTCATTCAATAAGTTTTTAGTAATAAATATAAGCCCTGTTAACTTTCTGTTAGAATAAATAATTGTTCGTAAGCAGACAAGTAAGGATTCAAACTTCTGAAAGAAAATATTAAAGTATTTTTTTCTTGGAGTCCAGCTCGCCGTTGACCTCTTTGCTCTCCTCGCCCAAGTCATTCCCATCCTTAGTGCACACTTTGACCCTCAGCAGGACATTGGACAGGACGTCCTGGTACAGACTGAGGCAGACCCAGCCGGGCAGGTAGAGCAGGGTGATGAGCCCCATGAAGTTGTGGGGGTAGTGGGAGTAGTCCCACGAGCAGGCGTCAAACTGCCTGAGGACCAGGCCCCAGCAGAACTCCCAGGTGTAGATGAAGCAGACGTAGATGGGGAGCCGCTGCCACGTCCTCCACCCCCTGCTGAAGTGCAGGTGCAGGTAGAGCTTCTCCACCACGAAGCTGCAGCTGCCGTACATCAGGAAGGACCACGGGGACGTGTGGCCGCTCAGGGTCCGGTCCGACTTCTCCACCAGGTTGAAAATGGAGGTGAAGAGCACCTCGTCCAGCAAGCCCTGCATCCCGAAGAAGAAGAAGCGCACCAAGCCGGGGAGACCCTGGGGCGCATGAGGCCGCGCGTCACCCCTGTCCCCCGGGCTCAGGAGGTCGGCGGTGCCCGGGGAGCGATAGCGCAGCCTGGACACCCCTCTGTGGAACACCTGGGTGAAGTAGAGAGCCAGGACGTAGTGCACAGCCAGCTGGGTCCCGGACACCACCCTCACCTGCTCGGTCAGCGTGCTCATGTTGCCGACGAGGAGCTGCAGCCCGATGTAGATGGACGGATAGAAAACCAGATGAAACACCACAGGCCGACCTCGGAAGCTCCTCTTCTGCGCGTACACCTTCTCCAGCGCGAAGTGGCTCAGGGCGTGCACGACGCACAGGTACGGGGAGGAGAAGCCCAGCAGTTTGGGGTCGCGATGGTTCGAGACCCCGTGCAGCGACGACAGCAGCACGTCCAGGGTCACGCCGTGCATCCCGTAAAAGTACAGCCGCATCCATCGCGGCAGCTCCCGCAGCGACCCCGCCGCGTCCCCGGTCTCCCCGGACGGTTCCTCTCGGCGGGGCGTCCGCGCCGTCTGCACCGGCTGCGAGCAGCGGCTGCGAGCACCGGCCATGGTCGGTCAGCGTGTGTGGAGAGATCCAGCTGTTCTCCGGCTCCACATTGTTCTCTGTTGTGTTCCGCTGCACCAGCGCTCTGACGACCGAGCTGCGCCTGAAAGCATCACCCGCTGCTGGAGTGACTGATGCTGCGTTCACGTACTCGCAGGAAAATTGTAATTTGGATTTTTCCGCGTCTCCACTTCCCTGTGTTTTTAAAGAATAACTAATTAAAACCAAACTAACTGAAAAAATAGCACTTGAACATACTTCAGTGTGGTACGAACTAAGTAAAAGGACAGAAACCATATTTGAGAAAAAATTAGGTGTGCTTTCACTTTTTTGGGGGGTCCAAGTCCCATTCACTAACATGGAGGAGGTAGGGTTTTTGAGCTATAATGCAGCCAGCCACCAGGGGCGATTGAGACGGTTTGGCTTTCTCAAATTATAGGAAGGCGTCATCTTGTGCATTTTTGACCGACAATCCAACGAAACGACACAGAATTGATTTTACTTGCAGGTGCTGCGTTCAGAGTCTTTCTAAATTCCCAGCAGCACCTGAAGGTACCACAATAAGGACCTGATGGAGGCTTCATCTCTCACATAAACATGAGTCTTTAATATTAACAACAACAGAAAACCATCATGTTGCTATAAGAGCCCCTCAATAAACTCATCTGTTAGAAAAGTAGCCCATTAAATACTATTTGTAAATTTTCTTATATCACAGTTTTATCAAATCACAACATAGTCCCGTGTGAGTAAAGGTGGATAGATTGAATTAGGTTTTAAAAAGGTTTACAATAATGCAGAAATATAAATATCAATAACTAAAACCGTACAATATTTTCACTCTGAAGTGTAATGGAGTGGAAGTGCAAATGATTACGGGACGTGGGCATGATTACTTTATACTTACTCCAGATTAACATGACATTAATCCTTAATCTAACCCCTGCAGTGGTCAGAGGGTTTGCAGTATACCTGGCTGGCCACAGGGGGCACTGCTTTCAGAGTTATACTGTAGCTAAGGGGAACAGAGTACACAGAGAGAGAGAGAGAGAGAGAGAGAGAGAGAGAGAGAGAGAGAGAGAGAGATTGTGCCATCTGGTGTTCACCTCCTCCATGTCTTCTTGAGATGTGTCCGACTGTAGTAGACATTGTGGATAAAGAGTGTGTGTCAGTGTGTGTTGAATAAACACAATAGTGCGTAGAAAGTCAGATTGGTTTTGTGTTTGTGTGCACACGAAGAGAGAGAGAGGATGAATTTGAGCATATTTGTCGGCTAATTTGTGCTTATTATTTGATCCGTTTTTGTCTCCATGTCTTTATATTGCTGTGTGTGTGTGTGTGTGTGTGTGTGTGTTAACACAGGAAATATCAGTGGTTTCTTTGACACAAAGAGATTATATATTATTTCATTGTGTGGTTTAAAACCATGGATTGAACATAAAGATGGAGGATGTGGCATCTCCCAAAAAGTGAAGCCAAAGTGTCGCAGTCGCCACCTGGTGGCTAAACCAAAGATGTTTATTTTTAGGTAATTCTTATTACATGGGGAGAAAAATCATGATAACAGCTTAAACTGACTCACGATTGGTCGAGTGCACGTATCAACGGGGACTTTGCTACTGCGGCTCCATCCCTCGATCGCTACAGCGCAGAATCTTTCGATGGCTTAATATCTGAATAGTGGGAGAAAGTGGACCATCAGAATCAGGTCCCCACTTACTGTACTGACCCAGCGCCGCAGACTCAGGACAAAGTTAGAAATGATTTGTGTCAAATTTTCCATCTGAGTAGAAATGAGCCTTTTTCTCTCTCACACACAAACACGTCTCCATCTCCTCCTGCTGCTGTCGCACCTCCTCTCCCCTTCATTAAAAGCACTGCCACAGGTAATTGCAGCCATTTTTCTTCATCAGCAGCATATTGACAGCATCCCTTCGCACATCAATAATTCACTACCCCACTCATTCTAAGACATTATTACAATTACTGTAAAGAAATGACACAATCACTGATGGAAACTGCAAATGCAGAACATTTCCCTGAGTGTTAAAAAATAGATCTTTGTTCACAAGTAGAAATTGAGCATTTCAGGTGAGCATTACTATTATTATTGTTGATAGTAAGAATAACAAATATGGTGGAGATCATAAATAAGGATGCTAAAAAACATTCAATAATAATAATAATCTTGGAGAAAAATAAATAAATCAAAAATAAAGAAATTAATAAATTAAAAAAGGGTGTATTAAAACGGATCCTTGTCATGTTGCTACTGGTGTGGTTGTGTTGTTATTAATTATTAATAATAATTCTTATTGTCATAAATATGTAAATTAAGTCAGTGTGCACAGGGGACTTCAGAGTGGGCGACATTAAACTACTTTCATGCCTGATGTCAAAATACCAATTTTCCTCACAAATAATTGTTCATGATTTCGATGATGAATGAAGTTCTAGTCAAGGTTATTGTACGAATTATTCTCTGCAGTGAAGTATCACTCTGTCCCTAATCTGAGTCAGACAGATAGAAAAGGTCGCTGCTGCCTCATATATTAGATTCTTTTGTATTCCTATGTGACGTCCGCTATATTTTACAGCTTCTTTTCATTAACCAGGGGACACAAAGAACCAGACAAATTCATTATGTGATGTGAGGAAAGTCAAACCTAAAATAAGGGGAAAAGGATGTGATGGTACCTTTTGTAATCCACATAAAAACATGTTTTTGCGGAGCTGTAAATTATTTCATGATGTGGCAAAAGGACTTTTCATCTCCCGGGTTTTAGAGGAGATACAAACTAATTCCGTCCTCATGTCTCATTACTTTTATTCAGATGACTTCCAGACTTGCACAGAGGCTGCAACAGAGGCTGCGGATACTCAATATGCTACAAGTCAAACAATGAAGCATGTTCATTCCCCCTGTTGTCACCCAACACAATGTCTGACCTTTGTGCTGTTGAGCTCTTTTGTGCATCAAACAAATTCCTGTAGATGTAAAACGCTGGGTTTGTCTATTTCATGCCATCAATAACAGACTTTATTCCATCTATTTAAGATGGATGACCCGCCTCCACTTTCTCCCAGCCTCCAGAAATGAAGCCAAAATGTTCAGGGCTACGAACGCCGCCATCTTGGACCAATGATGTCGTTGGGAGCCAGAGTCTGCACAGGGGTGATCGGCAAACCGTGAGTCAATCATGACGTTTCACCCTTTCAAAAAATGATTCACCATATTTATGCTCCACAGATATTACTTTGCTTCGGTGGATCCTCGTCATCCAGGCATTGGTGATTAGTGAAAATGGTGCAGAAAGTATGTGACACAATAATTCCTGCTCTTTTATAAAATGTGAAATATAAAATAATGATATATCACCTCATTTACACGTCACAGAGCTCGAACTGCTCCTCCAGCAATCCATTGTGCTGCATGAAAGCAATGATTTCAACACTAGGTGGCAGCATTGTGACACAGTCTCCTATGGTTTGGGTGGGCCCCTCTGACTCTTGTTGTTTTCATTCACAGAAACACAATACTACTGTGTTAGCAGGCAATGAATTTTAATGCAAAGCGGTTAGAGCATCAGTGATGATCAGTGTAGCGTGAAGTGTCTGTACTCATCACTGTGCTGATCGTCATGGGGACAATGGAAGACTCAAGCTTACTCCACTGTACAGTATATTGTTATAAATGGGGAATTAAAGCCATTTACCTTCTGATCGTGATCGGACAGGATCTTGTAAATAGACTTTTCATATCAGGGGCTCGACAGCCTCCGCTCGGTTGCATACACAAACATTTTCTCATCAGATGCGTCCTATTAGGCTCATTACGGGCGGCGAGCGGCTGCCAGATGAAGCTGTGTGATGTTTGATTTATGTGACGCTTGACCGAGTCCCGCAGGAAATGAATGTGAATCTGCCGTAGTGCACTTAAAATGAGAACCTCTGAAAATGTAATTTCAGAAGCCATTTCCTCCAATTTGAGCCATTATTGAATGGACCGCTGGCCCCTCAGTGTATGTGTGTGTGTGTGTGTGTGTGTGTGTGTGTGTATGTAGGCTCATGCTGTGTATGTGTCTTTGTATTTTCTCCAGTTTGTGGCTTGGTTGCTCTCATTTGTTCATTTTTGTCCTGCAAATATTATTTCGTAGAATATCGATTAAATCATTCAGTGCTGCTTTCCTTGCCGCTGTTATCATTGCCATTATTAAATCTGTGAGTATTACTGTTGTTGTTGTCATTATAGCAGATATAGTCTGATGGTGCTTAAAACCATCAACTGTTGAGTCTCTCTCTCCTTTGCCGGATACGACGAAGAACTTAAAACACTTCGCTGCTTCTCAGAGGCTTTGGTGCAGGGGTGCTTCAATGGACTTTGTGGGCCCAAGGCAACAGAGTCCTTGACAGCACATACACAACTGTAATGGCTGTGGAACAACAGAGTAAACTGTTCTTGGGGGGCCCCTTGTCAGTTCGGAGGCCCCAGGCTATTGCAACGCCCCTGTTTTGTTGCCATACTTGTCCATGCAGGATGGCTTTGCTTGCTAGCGTTGGTAGCAAAACAACGTAACATCACCGGCTTTCTCCGATAGGTCAAGAGGGCGTGCAATAGGTGATAGGGAGCGCCCTCTGCTGGATCACAAGGCCAACTACCTCAGACGGCCAGATGCGCTCCTAGACTGTTTATTTTTGTACTTCAAATTTCGACTAAAAAGAGAGATAATGTATGTTTTAATGAGTGTGTGTGTGTGTGTAGGTTAGATGGAGGGAAACTCATCATTCTAACTGATCCCAGGAGCAGCTCAGGCTCTTGTTTGCTGTTTCTCTTCTCATTAGGAATTCTGTGTAACCCTGACGACCCTCCAGAGAGTCACCCGATCACATGGCAACACAACATCTCGACTCACCCCGTCTCACCCCGTCTCACCTGGCTTTACCCTTCTCTACTCCCCCCTGTCTCCCCCCTCTTCTGTCCACTTGACATTGTAATTCATTAAAGTTCTGACTCGCCCTCACACTCCTTCGTCCTCTTCACTCACCGACTCTTCCGAGTGTTTTATGAACCGCATCTTCTCCAAATCCGAGGCAATATGTTTTTTTAAAATATAATATTCATACCGTGACGTGTTGCTGTCGTCTTTTAACCTCTCCTCTAAGTCCCAGTGATCTACTCGTATAATTAATCTGCGCCTTCCCCACCTCTGCTCACCCATCTCATTCTCCCGCTTATCCTCTCCTCCTCTCTCATTTCATCTCATCCTCTCCGCGGTAACCTTAGCGACCTTCCTTTTAACCTTCTCACCGCCTCCTCCTCCCTTATGTTTTACAACCTTCATTTCCTCTCTTACCCCACCTAGCTTGTCTTATCTTTACTAAGACATGCCGTAACGTCTCATGCTCGTTGGGTTGTCGGTGCACCGCTTCGATCCAGGGTGAAATATCTTAACAGCTATTGAACGCAGCTGAATTCCGTGACCTTTTTTTGGGCGACATTTCAAAGCTCCCATGTACGGATACCATTGGATGGATACGTTTTCAACCTCCTGCGCATTAAAATCAATACAAACACACGACATCGCCTTGCTTCAAAGGCCTGTTGCAATGGAAACAGGCCCTTTGCACCTTTCTCACTTAGCCTCTCATCCCTCCTCTTCAACTGAATCATCTTGCTTCTCGTCTAAAACCCGTTTTACCTCCCGACTTACGCCTCCCTCTTCTGTCAGTTGGCTGTGAATTTCTCTCAGCTTAATCCCCTGCACCTGAATAACCCCCTCCAGATCCTCTTTACCTTCCTGTCGACTCATTCCGACTATTACAAGTCTTTTGTTCGTGTTTTGACCTTTTGCTCCGCCCAATTACTTTGCCTCAGACCTACCGCCGCGACTTCGTACCTGACTCTCTCTCTCCCTTCTCATCCTGCGCTCTCCTCCTCCGCATGTCTAATCAGCTCAGAGAAAACCTTGTTAGTTAACTCCGGCGCTCCAGATGCCCTGGGTGTCCCTGTCTGCAGACATCCTGTCCTCTTTTTTGCCCTCTCTCCCTCCGTCTCCTTTAGTCTAGACAGTGGGGGCGGCGGCGGCAGCGGATAGCGTGATTTCATTTCGCTGGGTTGTAAACTCTGGTGAGAAAATGTATGTTTTTAAAGTGGGGACGAGCTCTGCGGTAATTTGCAGTGATGGGTGGAGAGAAGTCAGACTCTGTGTCGTGAGCCTTTTGTGCATCCCGTCCATTTTGCTTACCATCCTTTGTACGCCTCAGGGGGGGTCTGGGAGATTGTAGCCATGGGATACCAAGACTCCATGATGTGTGTCACGCTCTGATTGGTCCAGCCAGCCACCAACTGGGACATTTACTGGACCTGTAGTAATATGGATATGGATCAGTGAAGATGCTCCCTCTCTTTTCAGCCCTGTCTTTCTCTCACTTCTGTGTTTCCTTACGGTGTCTTTTTCTTTGTCCGTGCACGTTCACAGTGATGGAGTGAAAGTGATGGAGAAAAAAAAGGGGGCAGGGGATTGAGAGTTGTCGGTGGGGTGGCTGATGGGTCAGCACTGCGGAGACGTCCAGTGAGAGCCCAGCGCAGGAAGATGTCTGTTAACGGTGGCGCCAGGAGGGAAACAGGAAGAAGCAGCAGGTGTCTGCTGACCTCACATCTCTGACCTTATGGATATATGTCTTTGAGCCTTTCCCCGCAGAGTGTGAGCTCAGGTTTCAAGGAGCAGGCGAGGTGAAATGAAAATTTGAATGCGGGTGTCTGTAAGCTTTGTCACGGACACACGACCTCTCCCTGGAAACCTAAATCTAAGAGTTAAAGAACCAATCCATACATTGTTGAATGGTTAAGGGTTAGGGTTAGATAGGGTTTGATCGGCAACTATTCGGGGCTTATATAATGTCACAGTATATAAAGATGGATGACATGACAGCTCCCCAGAAGTGAAGCCAAAACGTCTCGATCGCCACTGGCTGATGAAGATAGTTTCTCTCGTTTTAAATAGTAAAAACCGCACTGATGGATGACCAAACACGTATAAATCTCTTATTTGATGCTATAAAAACAGGATGATTTTAAAAAGTATATCATAAAAACATCTGTATTGGCTAAAAAGTATAGTGTTAGGCTTTCTGATTTGTTGTTCCGGCTTGAGATGCTGTTCACGTCAATTTTCCCAGTCGGTACCTCATTTTGCATTTCATCACACAAATACACAGATACTTAAATAGAGTTCGTATCTGGGATATTTTGGCTTCCTGTCTGGATAGTGGGAGGATGTGGAGACGCGTCATCTATCTTTATATGCAGCCTATGAATGGAGCTCACAGCAAAATGTTGGTGTTACCTTTTACCTTCTCCACCTGAGCTGTTACCAAGAGCGACACTAACTTCAAGATAAAAAGAGAAAATCTTGTTTTCCACTTGAAGAAATTATGTTTGATTGATATTTGTTCCTTAGAGAATGAGGCACCATGCTCACTACCTAAGAATAGATGAACTCTACTTTTACATCTATCTCTAATGAAAGAATAAAGATGTATGTGCGTAAAACATACCAAGTCTAACAACTTCAATATATCATGCTTTATTCTCATAAGAATTAACTTGGCTCCCTTAATGTATATCACAAGTTATTGATGTACAGTCACAATCACTAAATCCTATTAAAAACAAACACATTTTGTCATTCAGCATCAGTTCCCAAGAGAAATATGCCTCTATTCTTGCTCTATAAAGCCTATTCTTAGCAGCACTAGTGTCTTTTGATGAGCATAACAATGGCTTGAATATGGAAATAAGACACTGTGTTGAACTCCATCATGTCAAAACGCCTCATAACCCTAAAATAACGTCGCCGGATGAAGATGGAAATCGAGATGCGACTCCGCTGTTGGACGGAAACATGCAACGAGGAAACAGAAAAGAAACCCCGGCACAGAACAAACAGAACTTCCCCTCTAATGAGGTCCCACGGTGGCCTCCCTCCACGGGTTCACAAGAAACTCTCTCCAGTGGGTTTTCTTGAATGTTTCCCCCTGAAACTTGAATTCATTGTTCGCCGGGAAAAGCTGTAACGTGGTTCATGAAGAGGTCACGTTGATCTTGATTCACATACTGCATATTTGTTAATTTTTAAAGGTTCGATGAATAGACTGCATATAAAGATGGACGACATCTCCCCTAAAGTGAAGCCAAAACGTCTTGATTGCCATCTTGTGGCTGGCTGCAGTATAGGTCATAAACTGTGCCACCTCCATGTTAGCAGATGGGACATTGGCCAAACTAAAAACTAAAAGAGGACGTCAAATACATTTCCCCACAGTTCTGACATACTCGACATATTAATCAAAATTTTGCTTTGAGTTTGATTTTAATTAGTTATTTGATGCTGTAAAAATATGAATACATCATGATTGACAGCTGAGACTACATGGTTGGTCGAGTGTAGAGATGCTCGGATAGCGATACAGGCGTGAGGCCCATATTGCCATTAGTACACCAGCAGTACCTAACAATCATCTCCGCAATACAGGGTTAGTATACAGCTGTTAAAATATTTTAAATAAGTTGTTATTTTCTTAAATGAACTGGTCTGTGCAAAGTCTTGGAATCAGAGTTGGTATCGGGAAGGGAAATATGGTATCGGAACATCTTGAGTCGAGTTCGTTTCACAGAGGGACCTTGTTACTACGACTCCATCTGGCTGTTGCTACTGTGCAGAGTCTGGCTCCAAATGCACAAGATGGCAGCTTTAGTGTCAGCGATACTTTCTCTTCATTTCTGGACAGTGGGAGGAAGAGGAGACACGTCGTCCATCTTCATTTACAGTCTATGGTTTGGTGTCAAAGCAGGAAAATGCTCATATGTTCTGATCTGTCAGTCTAGTTGAAAGAATAAATCACAATTTTATATATTTTATATTTCTGTGATATAAACACTGAGAATCACAACAATGATGTGACGGACATCCTGAAGCAGACTGATCCTCTTCGCATCAACGTAACTCACGAATGAAAATCTGTGTTTTTCAATCTATCCCATGAATCACTGGGGCCACTCGTTACTTTCTATATTAGCTGCCATTGAAATGATTGCTTTGAAATGAATGTAAATGAATGTCACTCAGTGCGACACGTCTCTGACGTTACTGTCCCTGAGGAATACTGTTTGTGCCTCGTACAGTATCGGCTCATGAGAGCAACACTCCACTCCCTCATCGGTCTTTCTCTCTTCTGCCCCCACTCGCCTTTCTCTCACCTTTTTTAATTGAGCCATTTCCCCTAACAGCTCCATCAACGCTCCTCTCCTCCTCCTACTGTTTTTCTTCCCTTTCATTTCTAACCTCCACCTCTCGCCTCCTCCTCTTCAAATCAGCTTTAAAGTATCCTGCAGTGCTGCTGAATGTTTCAGAGGATGCAGGTGCTGCATGCTCTGCACTGCATTAGCATAGAGGTGGTCACTCTCATCTACTCTCTAAGTGAATGTCCAGGTTGTTAATAAGCGTGGGTTGCATCAGTCATATTAATGAAAGGTTGATTTGATGTTCACATTAGTCAAGTAGCAAACATGGGAAACGGGTAGGTTTTAATGCTTGAATGTGAGTTTTATTTCTTTATCTTATACATACAACACATGAAAAACATTTTCCCATGAAGCCTTGTAAACATTCACAATAAGCTGAAGTGGAAGAGTTATTATCCAGAAACAAGAGCGTCTATTGTCCTAAACCATTACTCCTGACTATCAGCGACGCATTAATCAGTTTCCAAAGGGCACAAGACGCCGAAAGAACAAATCAAAACACACAATTTCCTCAAGAGCGTCATTAAAATGTCATCTCGCTACAGTGCAGTGGAAACAACAGCAAAAACTGGCTGTGGGCTACACTCGAGGACCAGAAGCTGCATCTGTTTTGATATAAGTCAGCTTCTTATACTTGTACTGCACATTTATGCAAAAGCAACACTTGAATACATCCATTTAAAAACTTGTAATACCAAATCATTGCATTTAAAACGTCCCTCACCATCAGTGTTTATCCCATCACAACCAACCCACAGACACTTGACCCTTGTGTCCATGCACACTCATTATTCTTGTTGACAGTGCTACGATGTTATACAATAACAATAAACTATTTATTCAGCACTTTACGAAAAAACGTGATTCAGACATAAAAATTGAAAAATTCAAAGTGCATTTGCAGGTTTAAACACGTTAATGCAATTGAATTGAGAGATGTTTTACATGTTATTTCACATGAAAATGCTTTTTGAAAAGAGGACACTGCACTGATGGCGTGTCTGTCTGACAAAGGAAGGTTATTCCACAGATTTGGAGCCTTTACAGCACAAACTCTCCCACCCTCTGTCTCAAGTCCTGCCCTTCACTGAGAGAAACAGCTGGTTTGCAGATTGAAGTGTATGAGCAGGGGTGTAAAGGGATGAGAAGGTATGACAGTCAAGACCAATTAGCGATTTAAAAACAAGCACTAAAATGTTTAAATCCATTCTGAAAACCAAGGATAACCGGTGCAATGAGGCGAGGATGAGACTAAGCTTTTGTAAGAACCTGCAGCTTCTGTGTTTTGCTAAAGTTGAATGCCGTTGACTGATTTCTGGTCGAGCCCTTCGAGCCATGAGAGACAGTGGCCGAGATGGCCGGAGACAAAAGCATGGGTTTGATGTTTAAGCGGCTGGACGACTGTTCAGATCCTTTTGCACAAACACGTTTGTAGAACCGGAAAAGAGCTGCTGAAGGAGAAAAGAAACCCTCCTACACAGTCAGAAAGTCGTTGGACTCATTGAGCAGCCTCATTAGTAAACTCCCAGCATTCCTTATGGAGAGTCAGACCCTGACTTTGTCTGACCTGCGGCAGTGCTGCCTGAACAGAGACAGTAATTTGAAAAACTTTTCTTTATAACTTTAACTCGAGTTCAATGAACTGGAAATATGTTTAGACAGTTGCTTCTGGAAATCAGGCACAGCAACTCTAGATCCTCTGGAGCGAAACTCAAAGTAATAATTTACACTGCGGTGCTCGATTGACGCCCAAAATATTTACACAGGCCAGTGCCAATTAAGGTCTCGTGCTGACCAATCCCAATCGGCCATGATCAGCAGGTACGTACATGTGTTTAAACAAACAGGACTCTTCTGTTTGGCAACTTTATTCTCTCTGGTTCTGTGTAGTTTTTCATTATGACACAACACGTGCACACAAGAACACAGTTTTTTACATCCCTGCCGTAAAGCTGACCAACCTCAATATCATTTCCCCCTTCATAAGAAACAGTAGGAATAAAGATGTATGAGGGTCGACCAAGAGAAAAAGTTAAATAATACATAAAAGCTTAATTTAAGTTCATCCTCTGCTTGACAGCCTGACATATTATTTTCTTAGCGTAAGTTATTGAGTTCAAATATTCCAAGATCGTAACACATCGAAAATATCCACCCACAGGCCGATGCATCAAACCCAGAGAGAGAAAGAAAAACATGTAATTCAAAATTCTTACACTAAATCGTGGACCTTCAGTTAAATGAAATATCTTAATTGAAAAACCCATCAACCCACTCAGTCATTGATCTTGAGAAAAAAAACATGCGTTTGCAGGTACAAAACGCCTCGGCGCCCTGAGTTGGAGACAAGGACATGATGTTATTGTTGATGTAATGAATTAGAAAAATGTCTCTTTTTCAACCTCGGAGGCCTCCGTCATCACCGCCATTATGCTAAAGATGGAGGGGTCGGGGAGCGTGTTAAGGTCGTATTGACCCGTTTAGCACATGACTGATGCTGGGGGCGCCGGCAGACATCACTATACTTATAGCTGCACACACTGATGTATGCATGTATACAGTGTATCTATACACTAACACACCCCTAAGCTGCACACGCACTACAGTGTCAGTGTCTAACTAGGTTAGGGGCGGGGCAGGGCATTTCTCTGTGTATCACTGACCCGCATTAAGTTACATCATATTCCCCAAGAGACGGAATATGATCCTCTGTGTCACAGGATGATGAATGGTGAACGGAAATAGTGGGGGGAGGAGGAGGAATAGCAGAGAGATGGGAGGGCAAGAGAGATAAGACAGGAAGGAAGGGGCGACATCAACGTGTGAGGGTTGAAATCCAGAGAGAGAGAGAGAGAGAGAGAGAGAGAGAGAGAGAGAGAGAGAGAGAGAGAGAGAGAGAGAGAGAGAGCATCACAGCATGAGTAAATCCTGGAGAGGATGAAGGGACGTCTGATGCAAACACGTAGAGACAGTTTGATATGTCAATCTGCCAGAAGTCAATGAGAAAATGAAAGTTCAAGGGTAAATATGGTATATCCCAAAATAGCTTTTATTTTTTAAGTTCATTGTTCATTGTATTGTCACCTGACTGATGTCAACTGTAAAAAACAACCTGCGGATGCCATGATTTCATTCGCAGCACTATAGGATGCTCATGTGTTTCCACATCTCAGCAGTTATTAGTTATTATCTATTTGCTCTGATGTCGTCTCTTTTTTCTTCCATCTTGACCTCTATGACTCACCTTTGCTCTTTTCGCTCTCTCTGTTTATCTCCCTCCCTTTCTCCTGTCGTCCCCATCCCTGCCACCGCTCTGTCTCTCTCTTCCACACACCACCCACACCCACTGCTGTCTTCCTGCCTGACACACACACACACACACACACACACACACACACACACACACACACACACACACACACACACACACACACACACACACACACACACACTTATAGCAGCTGAAGCCCTTTTCCAGAGAAATGTCAGGGGAACGCTGAGCTAATGCCAACCATTAGATTCTACTAAAATCTGGCAGAATGTGTGCACGTGCACATGAGCTTAAATATGATAAGGACGTGTGTGTGTGAGCAAATGTGCAAAAGTATGTGACTGTGTCGCTGCATTGGCAGACGTTGGTGAACATTAATATCCGTCATCTGTCGTCTATTATCTGTCACATAGGTCTTGCAGACTGACAGTATTTGAGATGAAGAGATGAAAAATGGAGGAGATATAACATATATCATATCTCTTTCTATTTTACTTCTGGTTGTTTCTCCTCCGGGCGATTTCCTCTTCCTTGGATTCAAAACCATGGATGTACCGCAGTGTTTACAGCTGTGTGGTAATTATTATGATCGCATGCATGGTAATGTATCAATTTGTACAGCTATAGAAACATGTCCGATTTGCCATCTTTTAAAGCCACAAATTAGTGTGTGCATATTATATTATGTGAACATGTCAATATGTCAAATATACAAACGTGTGTGACAGTGTGTGACAGTTTTACGTTTGTTTTGTTAATTCAAGTTCTATATATTTAGAATTTTCTTTTCATTTATACTTATTTATAACGACAGACAGACAGACAGACAGACAGACAGACAGACAGACAGACATTTAGAATCTAATGCTTAGTGTCCCGAGCATGTTCTCCGACTTTTGGCAGCATTTCATTTGTGCATGCTGCAAAGACAATTTTCATATTTAAATGTACAAAATAATTCCGGGCCCTTCGAGTTGGAGCTCTCTATTCTCTATTCCAAGAGAAAAGGCATATAAATCTCTTTAAGCCGAGGCCTGCATCAAGGATTCAAGTACCTAAATATATTTTGCTGTGCGCCATAGTGTCGCCTCATTAAATGATTTAAATGAGCTTGATAAATAAACCCAATTTCTTCTTTGTACGAGAGTGCACATACACTCAGCCGTCACTGCTGGAGAAACCAGTGGCCTGTTTATACGTGTGTGTCTGTGTTTAATTTGGGGCAAAGCACTAA
This sequence comes from Verasper variegatus, assembly GCA_026259375.1. Lineage (NCBI taxonomy): Eukaryota > Metazoa > Chordata > Actinopteri > Pleuronectiformes > Pleuronectidae > Verasper > Verasper variegatus. The sequence continues at coordinate 7,607,729 of CM048058.1, forward strand.
TGACCAAATTATAATTCAGCACATGTGCACAGGCAGGAGAGGCACATGGACTCACAAGTGTGCATACACACACAGACACACAGAAAAAGCATTGATTTGCAGCTGTGTGACTGTGTGTGTGTTCATATGTATGTGTGTGTGTTTCTGTGCGTGCATGTGAATACAGTACGTCGATCCCGTCGAGCCCGTCCCCTGCCTGCGTGAGATGACGAGGTCACTGGGCCGAGCCTCTTAACTTCACAGTTCAATTTGGATTTGCATAATCCGGGCGCTAATTTCCACAGGGTGCACCCATCCAGCGTATCTCGACAGGTGACGGGGGTTAGACAGCTATCCCATGATCCACTGCTCCACCGGCAGAGTGGAGCGAGAAAACATGCAGGAGGAGAAGAATGCAAGAAACACGGGCTGAGGAATTACTGACAATTTATCCCTGGAGTCACACACACACACACAGACACACAGACACACAAAACCTAGAAGGATGACTGATCCTGTGAAAGTCAATGAATGAATTTAAATGATGTGACATTCAAAAAGAGAAAACAATGACGACGAAAAAAAAGAAGAAAATATCAACGGAGGAAAAATTAATTATAAAACACAGAGGATTATGATTAATGACAAAAGCATTCACTTTTAATTAGTTTGAATCTCAAGATGTTTCTTGCATCAAGATAAGCCGTTTGTCATCGTGCCACGTTCACATCACTGTAACTACCTCAAATCTCAGGGACGATGTGTCTGAAACTTGTAAACAACATGATGAGGATTAACATTATGAACTCAGCCTGTTTTAGTTGCTAAAATGAGTCATTGTGGTTAAATGTATAATGACATAACACCAACAGTTCCGTATTGCACTTCCATGAAGTTGTACTTTCAACAAACAGGGGGTCAGAATAGCTTGGAGCACTTCCTTTACACTCCACATAGAGATTATATCAGCATTTTCAAACACACTTACTATTGACTGTTCTTGTTATGAGAACATCTCTCACCTCTACAGTTAAATCACAGGAAACAGTGGAAAGTGCTGTACAATATATTTTATTTTTTATCGTATTTACTATTGCTTTTTTTTGGTATTTTATTATGTATAGTTTGCTTTATAGTATATTTTTATTTTTATTTTTATTTTTTTATTTTTTTATTTTTTTTTGTTGTCACTTGTCACTTTGTGTAATGCTGCTGCTGCACTATAATTTCCCAGCTTGGGATAAATAAAGTATATCTATCTATCTATCTATCTATAAACAGCCTCGCTCTGTCAAAAAGCTCCATATTAAATCCAAAACTGACATTTAAAAAAATTTTCACGTCAGGTCTTGTCAACATGCGGCTACTTTTTAAGCTACGTTACACAAAACAAGGAAAACAGAGCGACAGTCATCTGCACTGTTGGTGTAAACCTGGTAAAACTTAGGGATAAGAAACGCGTTGTTTTGTGTCTTCAATTTGAAAGAGCAACGCAGATTTGTTTAGAGGAGGAATGGAATAACTTAATGTCAAGAATCTAAGAAGATTCCAGTTGAATTTTCTCTCTATCTTGAGCTTTATAGATTTAATTTAAGACATAAATATGAGCAATTCTTTATCGTCATGTGTACACCTGTCCAAATTATGTGGATAGGCCAACTTTCAACTTTATAGTGTCAGCATTGACATGGACATGTAAAATCTGCTTAGCCTCCCTTTTAAATACAATTTAGGTTGTAATTTTCTTATTTTATTTTATGTCTAGTTTACTTCAATCCCCCTAATTCTGTTTAGATCAGTTCAGTCTAACCGTCCCAGGTGAATACAAATAATCCCTGACGGCAACTCGCGTTTTTTTTTTTTTCTCCACATCAATCATTTTCAGCAACGGTAATAAGGAAGACCCTCTCATTTTCTTACGGGGTTAATAGAGGTGCTGCCACCTAGCTCGCTGCTACCAAGATGGCCGCCGCCGCCTGAGTTTGACCCAGTGACACATTTCCTGTCCCATCTGTCTGTGGCCCCCAGAGGAGGAGAGAGTCTCCCGGAACACCGGGAGTGCAGGAGTGTGTGTGTGTGTTTGTGTGAGGGTGCATCTCTATGTCGACTTAATGTTTACTCATCGGGCCCCAGCTCGTCTCTGAATAATTCAGCCACACACACACACACACAAACACACACTTTGCCCGGCCCAGTGGCACAAAGCGTGCACTGTCAACCCAAGCTGTTAATTTGTTCCAGACATGCAGGAAGGAAAAAAAATAATAAACACAAATCTCTGCCCTCCTCTTTTCTCCATTACGATCTCTCCCTGCTGTCTCTTTGACCCCTCTCCTCCTTTCTCTCCCTCTCTCCTCATTTTTCTGTTTAATCTCTCTCATCTCTCATCCCTTCTTTCTCTCCCTGCCAGCCATCCGACACTTCTCCCCTCTCTCTATCCCTCTCTTTTTTTTTGCCTCATGCATAAGTAAATGAGAAGCAGGAAAACACGTCTTACTACTCCCAAAGTTCGTCCCCTGAGCTTTTAGAGATGCATAATCGAGGCGTCTGGATCGTGAGAGAGAAAGAATTAGAGTCCTGCCAGAAAATGATACAACGGGTCAAATTACTTCTTGGAACTTCTCTTTCCTACTCGATAGCGTCCTCCACATTGAACTCTCACTTCCTCCGTGCCCTCAGGAGCACTGTTTAGACCAGTGGTTCTCAAATGGGCGGTCCGGGGGCCTGACCATGGCACACAAGGGGGTCAGGATGTGGCCTCATAGCTTCACACATATCATTTAAAGCTTTAAGTGACGTGTTCAGTAAAACAGGACTAACTACTCCTGCACGTTGCATTTGTTTAACCATTTTGTGGCTCACTTTAGTATGTTGAGGAGAGACTCACGACCTTTTGTGTGTGTGCTTTATGAATCATTCATCTAATCATTACATCATGCCTTATTTAACTGAGCTACACTAAATATTGATGTTTGCTGCCATAATGCAAGAGCTTCAAAGATTATTGCTCTGCAGTGAAAAGATGAATCAATACATCTAGATGGAGAAGGGAGGGAGGGAGGACGGAAGGAAGGAAGGAAGGAAGGAGAAAAAGGGAAGAGCAGATAATGCAGGGACGTGTACAAAGATATGGGATTGACAAAGAATGGCAGATAAAGAGAGATCGAGAGGAGCTACACACACACACGAGGCAGGAACACAAACGCACTCCCTGACACAGTCATTTTCAGTGATCCCCGTTTCACCGTATCTCCAGCTAACAATCCTTATAATCCTCCAACGCTCAGAAATCTAAGATCAAAGTGTCGCTCCTCCGAACCTCGGTGCTATTCAGCGCTCCGAGATGAAATACATCAAGCTCGAGTGTGAGTTTACACGTGTGTGTATAGGTGTGTGTGCCCCCCTGTCTCTTTTCTCTCTCTCCCTCCCTCCTTCCTCCCTACCCACCCTCCTCCTCCTCCTCCTCCTCACTTCTTCAGTGCTGATTGTAGCATGATGCAGCAAAATGCAAAAAAACGCCACCAATGATTATAATGCTGTCACTGTTTGTCTTCGGGATTGCTTTTGTCTTTGGAATTCATTTCCATGTCTGAAGCTCAGACACGATATGATGTCAAATATAATATTTCACTCCTTTTTCTCCTCTTCTTCTCTTTTCTAACTCCCCTCTCTTTCTCTCCTCTTCCCCTCTATTCCACGCCTTATTTCTACTTTAACTCCCCTCTCTTCCTCTCCTCTCCTCTCATCTGTTCCTCTCCTCTCTTCCTCTCCATTTCTGCCCTGCAACAGAGAAACTAAGGGGTGAACATTTCTCCACAATTTATTCCGAATTCTCAGACTGTCTGCTGAATCCTATTTATAGCCACCTTCACTTCTCTCTACTGTAAATCGGCGTGCACAGGATTGCCGTGCACGTGTGTGTGTGTGCACGCGTGTGCTTCTAATCAGTGTGAGGAATGATATGTGCACTTGTATGCATGTGGGTGTGTCTCTGTGTGATCCTGCATAATGAATATGTGGGTCCTGTCTGGGCTACCTCACACTCTGATTGGGTATAATTGATTAAATGGTTATTATATGCTAATCTACCATTATATATGATCCATAGAGTAATGTCTTACTGTGGTATTAGCGTGTTTGCTCTGTATCCTCTGCAGTATCTTGCCTGTAGGGCTGCTAAACGTGCAGGTCTGAGTGTGCACAGTTATGCGTGCACGTGTCCGAGTGCACTGATGTATTTCTGTCCAATTAGCCAATGACCCAATTCCATCTGGCTGTCTCGGAGTCATTCTGTGGTCGTAATGGATTCACTCTATCATTATATCCAATCTCCCTGTCTGCATTACACTGGAACACCACTCAATTTAACTCACACATAACGCTCCTGTTACCAAGGACAGTTCAATCAATACCCGGCAGCGAGACCCTCCCACTTGTGTCTCGTCAAGCTTGCGAGCGCTCAAGACTCAAATCAGTGGGATTTTTATCAGCTTTTACAGGTCGGAGCTGCTCCACTGACACCGATATGTTTTGTGGCTTTAAAAGGTGAAAACATGTCACAAGGCAGCGCTCGATAATTCATCTGATCTCAAATTGGTCTGGTCTTAAGGCAGGTGGCAGTTGGCTCGGGCGGTAGAGAGGGTTGCCCGCTGACCGTGAGGTGAGTGGTTCGATCCCGATTCCGATGTGTCCATGGGCAAAATACTGGACTCAAATTTGCCCCTGAAGGTTGAACTGACAGTGGATGGATGGTGTGTGATAACAGTTTGTGTGACTTAAGACCGATAATAAAATACAAACCATTCACCACTTAAAAACTATTCTCTTTCCTTTGTAGGGACGGGGTACAGAAGCCAGGGGCTACATTATTTAACACTGTGGTGTCGAAATGCTCCAAAAGTATCTGCTATATTTGTTTCCTGCTGAGATATCATATCATATTTTGTTAACATGCTCCATTTAAGTTGCCTTAAACATTTAATCTTATCAAATCTGTTATTAATAGATTTTTTTACTATCAGAAGAGAGATCTCTTTCTTGCTGAGACACACACACACACACACCCACCCGCACGCACACGCGTTCTATCTTAGTGAAGACACTCATTGGCATAATGCATTCCCTATAGCCCCTTACCCTAACGATCACAACTAAAGGCCTCACCCTAGCCCTAACCCGAACCTAATTCTAACACTGATCCCAAAACCAAGTCTTAACCCTCAAACAGTCCATTGTAAGTGGGTCAGAAAGTGAGGGCCAGCCAAAATGTGCTCACTCTGTAGGTTATAGGCTCAAAATGGTCCTCACAAGATATCTGTAAGAGGACATACACACACAAACAGGCTGAACACCTGCTGACATTCGCCTCCCATTTACCTTAAAAGACTAACATTCATCTTTTCATCTCATTCTTGGCAAGAAAACAAATGTGTTTTTCCCTAATAGACGGAGAATTGACCTTTGAGGATGTAAAAAACAATGGTGAGTACATAAATGCTGGTGTAAATCTATTTCCTGCCTTACATGTGTGTGTATATATATATATATATATATACACACATGCATGTTTCTCATTAAATAGATTCCTGCAGAATGCATAAATATCATATGATTTACTGTTCCTCACAGTGCTGTGATCAGCCTGCAGGAAGTGAGCGAGTAAGCCTGAGGGGAGCTGAAGTCAGCATCACGTCCACAGCGACTCGCCGAGCGCTCCATTACGCCGTAACACGGTTATATCCTGAAATACTTCTAAAGTATGGGTTGCATTTATTTGGTTTCCTTGATGTGATGACACCAGTGGCCTGCGCTCGCAGCTAACAGACACTCTGCATCATGTTAAGAAGAGCCGGGTGTCAGGAGACGCCCCGTATTTCCAGCGACGGCACCTAATTACAGATTTATGTCACAACACTTTGAGTTCACCTTTTTATCCTCGCTCTGCTCCTCTCATCCAGGAAACACTCCTGTGTCGTTCAGATTGACGATCGCTGACTGACGGCACAATCACTTGACGTCAGCATCATTATGGATTATATTTCTCTGAGACGTTCTCTATCATACAACATTCATAACCTCCAGGCTCCTATAGATTGAGTAGTTGCACGTCCTCCTATACAGGCACTTTATTTTATGCTATATTATTTACTATATTAACCAGCACCAAGAAAGTAATTACTGCCCTATAATAGGCATTTGTTTGTTTGGTGGTTTGTTTGCAGGATTACGCAAAAACTACTCAGCTGACATGACTCAAGGAGAAACCTGTTAAATTTCCGAGCGGATCTAGGATGTTTCTTTTTCACTTTCTTTAACATGGTGAGATAGAGCATTAGCCTTGGCAGAGGAATGCTCTCTGGGTTCTCTTCTAGCGTTTTCATTAATGTTTGTTTATCTGTCTGTTGGCAGGATTACACAAAAACTACTGAACCGATTTGATTGAAACTTGGTGTCAGGGTGGGGTACGGAGCAGATTGGATTATGGCGGTGGGTCCAGGATGTCTCTCTTTTAATATAGCGAGATGTGGTGTGTTTTTTAAAAAACTTTTTTGCGAATTAAGTCAAGAAAAATGCAGAGATCTCGATGAAACAATCAAGCACATCTGCTTCGTCCGAGGGGGTTTATGTTTTCATGTTTGTCTGGATTATGACAAGATTATGCAAAAACTACTGGACGGATTACCACAAAACTTGATGGAAGGGTGCGTCAGGAAAGAACCCATGAAAGTTCTCGGGATGCGCTCGACTGAGGGCGATTCCAGATTTGACACGCTCTCCTCAAAATCATCAATATGTCTGTTTAGCCTTAATAGATTTGTTTTGTGCTACATGGATGTTTTTACATTGTCTGAACACACATCTACAGTAACACACAGGACAAAGGACAGGCATGTTCTCACTGTTCAGATGTGTAAGTTTATACCTCCCTTTCTACTTCAGTGTGTGTGTGTGGGTGTGTTTGTGTGTGTGTGTGTCCGTGCATGCAAGTTTTATCTGTTCACACACCTGTGTCAGCCAGAGACTACATCCTGCTGCCCCACTCTCCTGTTGCCATGGTGAACTCCCTTTGGCCTACAGCAAGTGCATAGGTGTGTGTATGTGTGTGTTCATGTGTGCAACTTCATGCTTCACTGTTAATAAATGTGTGTTTCTGATGACATGCATGTTCATATGTGCACGTTGCTGTTCACCTATATGCAGGTTATCGGTGTTTGCGCAGGTACACACACAAGCACTGTGCACAGCAGGAGCATCAGCCTGTGTTTTATTGGGGGCACGTGTCCTCTACGAGCGAGCGTTCAGACAGATGTGGGAGGAGGGGTGTGATGACTCACAGAGATGGTGGGAGGAAGAGGTCCTTGTCCTCTTTTAGTCCGGCTGTTTGTTGTCCAGACGCCTCTCTCTCTCTCTTTCTCTCTGTCTCTCCTGTCTTTTTTCACCATCACCTTCCAATCATTTCTCTTTCTGAACAAAAACAAGGCCCGAAACACAAAAGCGCCCACATCATAACAAGCCACAGATTACAGGCGAACATGAAGTTGAATAAACAGGTGTCGCACAATCAATACACAATTATGTCAGACAAAGTAATCTTTTGTTTGACCATTTCAGAAAAGGAATTATTGACAAACGAACGCGAGGGAGTATAGTGGATGGATATTGGACTTGAGTCTGATGGGACCGGGCTGGTTCAGGTGCAAAACTAAAATATAGAAATGATGTTCGACAACATCTGGCTGTGTTTTAAAACCATAGACTGTAAATAAAGATGGACAATGTGTCCCACTATCCAGAAATGAAGCCAAAATATCCCTAACACGAATGCTGCCATCTTGGAGCCAGAGACTGTGCTGTAGTGCAGCCATTCCCACACCTTTAATCATAACTGAGTACTATACCATACATATTTATCATTTTATATCAAAAATAATTGTATATATATTCTGGACATTGAATCACATATCGGGTAAAGTGACATTGAGTCACCTGGCTCCGATGCTCTCTCAGCGTGTTTTTAAAAAGATTCTCGAGGCCTGGATAAATATTGTCCATGTGTAGTTTCTTACACGGTCCCAGGGCCTCGTTAGCGAGCATCTCCGCGCGCACACACGCGCGCACACACACACACACACACACACACACACACACACACACACACACACACACACACACACACACACACACACATGTTAATGCGGCGTGGATTTCGTTTCATTACCTGTGATGATTACCTTTTTTTTTTTGTTCAATCATAAATGTTTTGTGCTAATTTAATGCTTTTTTTCTTTATGCATTTTGTGGTGACCTCTCATGGCCCACCAGGGGGCCGCGGCCCTCACTCTCGGGAAAGGAGTGCCATAGTGATAGGTGTGTTGTGTACTTTGACTTTTTGGCCATCCAATCACAACACTTTGGCTTCACTTTCGGGGGAACACTCATGTCGGCCATCTATATACAGTCTATGATTAAAACTGTATAAGGCTAAATCCACACTACTACATTTTGGTTTTAAAGCGATCCCAACAACACGTGTGTTTTGGCTCCGTATCAGATTTAATCCATGTTAACGTATATCCTGTGAGCGCACACACACAGATGTATGTATGTATGCATCTATGTATGTATGTATGTATGTATGTATGTATGTATGTATGTATGTATGTATGTATGTACACAGATTGCTTGGGCTTCAACACGGCTGTTTGAGGTGCAGGAGTGTGTGAATGTGTTACTCTGTTTGTGTCTGTGTGTAAATGCAGTCGTATGATATGCTCATAGATATGTTTGTCTATTACTATGTGTGTCTTGCGAGACAGATTTTCAGAGTGTGTGTCTGTGTGTTAGTGCCTGTCTGTCTGTCTGTGTGTGTGTGTGTGTGTGTGTGTGTGTGTGTGTGTGTGTGTGTGTGTGTGTGTAGTGTGCTTACAAACATCTCTGCTTCAAAGCATCAGCCCTGCTCCACCTAGCAACAGCCTGTTCTCTTACCCAGCGCTCACTCTCCCTGTTTTCTCTCATTCTGCCCCCTCTCCTCTCTCTTTCTGTCTCTTTCAACCCCCCTCATGCTGTGACTGGGAACACTGGGAATGAATTTACATGCTCACATGCAGGTATACTGGCACATACACACACACACATGCTCTGTTACTGGTCTTTAAGCAGATCAGGCTTTGGCGGCGTGAAAGCCTCTAAAGAGTGATATTCAAAAAGAGACCTTTTGGTTACTATGGCAATGACAGCGATATGAACGTGACAGGTTCCTGATAAATGGAGTCAGATTGAGAACATCTATGTGTAATTATACCTGGGTGGAGAACTTGCTCCAAATCCATGCACGCACACACACGCATGCACACACACAGACACACACACACACACACACACACACACATGCCTCAGAAATATTCATTTGAGTAAATATTGTAAGTGTAATGAAGTCATTTTTAGAAATGGAGGGCTGGTGACCTTTTAATTTGAATATGCTGTGTTCCCCTTCACTTTCTCTCTCTCACACACACATACAGTCTAAATAAGAAACTACATTTATCTAACATGCACACACAGGCACGTCTTGCATTTGCATAAACTTGAGCCCAATTTACATTCACATTGCTGTGGCGGACGTCCAGGTGATGTTTTTATTTTTTGTTATTTACTAATTTCATGCAGACAGCTCATATTTTATAATGATTATAATCTCATAAACCTCAATGTTGGCAGGTGGAGGGGACTCAGTCTCTTTTATAAAAACACACTGGAGGGAAGAAGTCAGTCCTGGTGACATTTTGCCTTTTTCTGACAGGACACACTGTGTTCTGACATATTCAAGAGGAGAGTCAGCTCCTGTGTTGTTCCCCCAGGTGGGATGTAACACAAAATAGGGCAGACACCTCCGAGTGAAACCTCTACAGCCACTCTCCTCGACACATTTAGAGCACACGACCCAAATGAGAAATGCAACTTTCACGCTGTGACGAAGGGTCGGGGAAAATAAGGTCTTCGACTCTATCGAATATCTCTTTTGAGTAAAAGCCACTTGAAAACAGGTGATTGACTCCTTTCCCGTTGCCAGTAGAGGAGTGTGCCTCCCTTGTTTTACCCCCCCGGTGCATCATGTTCAATGTCACAAACTGAAACTGAGACGCTGAGTCGCTGTCTTGCCAAATGAGCTCTTTCACCCAGTTGTCATGTTTCCATCAGAGTCACAGCTGATAAAAATCTGCGTCTACTGCAGAGTCACTTGATCCAGGAGAGCATGCTGATTGTATTCCTTCCCAGACAAAAGCCAGATGTTTGTGGGTTTTTTCGACCAGTGGAAAGGGGGCTACTGGCTTTCATGAGTAGGAAGATCTGACACCACTCGATCATACCACAGTGATGAAGAGGTCATTTGACCATCACTAGGTGTTTCCACGGGAACTGTTTCTTTACTTGGTCACTTATAATGTATTGCTCCTTAGTTATATTTGATTTATTTGGGGTATGAGGTGTATGAGTTTGTATATGTTTACATATATATATATCCCTATTTTTATTATTTATATTGTATTAATTATGACATATATTTTTGGTACATTATATACAATATAGAGCACAGGTAAACAACATTTGTATAGATATATAGGAAGCTGGTTAAGCATAAGATAATTATTAATTAATAACTTATGGAAAAGGGGTTAGATTAAATAAGTTTCTACTTCTCAATCCTTTCCGAATCCGTAGATTAAATCATTAAGTGTTTTTTTCCCTCATGCTTGTGAACTTTCTTTTCACCTGTTTGTATAATTTCTCTTTTTTTCATTTACATGTTCGAAATAAGTAAAACTATATAATTATTTCAGGAATCGTTGTTTAGATTCGAGCCTTGACTGAGCACTAAACACTTCACATCTGAAGAACTTTTGTTTGTGAGGAGCCACCCAGCGGAACAAAACCGGTTTTGCCCACGGCCTGATTGGAGGGCACTTGAGATGGGTTGTTATCCATTGTGAAAAGCATCTTGCTAATTAACTCCACAATGAAATGAACTTGAGGCAAAACAGTGCTTTGTCATTGGCAGCATCCCTCTGGTAAAGTGTCCTCGACGTGCGGCCCTGAAGCAGCGAATATAGACCGAACATGATCGATGTAAAATAAGTTTAACCTTTGTAAAACACTACTTTTCAAAGCTACAAATAGGGTATGGTGCATGTTTTAGTTCAAACTAAATCACTCATTTGGAAGTAAAAATGAAGGGGGGGGGGACCACCATGTACTTTTCTCAAAATACCTGTATCTACATACACAGTAATTCAACACTTTCTGTAAAAAACAACTGACATTTTATTTACCATACGACAGTGGCTTCATTCTTTCTTTTAGCAAAGTACTATGATGTGCTTCGAGCTAAATGCTAACATCATCTTGCTAACACACGCCCCAAGCCAATGCTCTATGGCAGCCAGGGATAACCTTAGTTTAGTTTAGTAAATATCTCTGGATCACTCATTGACCCGATGATGGCGCTACATCAATATCTGCACCACATTTAATTGCAATCCATCCTATAGCTGTTGAGAGATTTCAGTCAGACTCTCGTGAATGAAAAGATGATCTTGAAAACGGTCAAACCTTCAGCTATCTATCACCGTCAAAAACACAAGACAAAAGATGAAAAGAATATAAAAACTCCAGTTAATTAACTTTCCCGGCCACATAAGCGCTGAAGGCATCTTTCACCTTGAAGAGTGAAGACAGAGGGACCATCTGTGAGGCCCATATGTCTTCACACTTCCCTGAGTCTAATGAGTCTAAAGGTACCGTAGTCAAATTAACATCGCCACGCACAAAGGAAAAGCCTGTGTGGGTGTTTGCTTGTGCATGTGCACTGTGGCGGATGTTTACAAGTACACGAGCACGCTTGGCTACATCTGGTTACATCTGCACGGAACAACATCTGCTTAACGTTTCTGCAGTTTGCTCTTGAAGCTGCTCAGGCGCGGCCGAGGCTAACAATGTGATGGCGCTGTGCGCTTTTCAATTTGCGTGGGTACGTGTTCGATGACGCCGCACTCGCTGTTTTCATGAGATCAAGTGTATTTTTGGAGGCTCTGTTGTGTTGTCAAGTAGCAACCGGACGCAATTAAGCTTTTTTTTTTTACTCGCAGCCGACAAGTAGTATTTTGTTGTTTCGATAAAGAAAGAGTTTGTGTGGAATTGTAATAATCACGCACCTCTTCAAATGTCTGTAATTAACACGTTTTCTGAACAGGGATCAGCGTTTCTACCTCGTTTGAATACAAATCGACTCTTTCTATTGTTTAATCATGAATTGAGACTCATAACGGTCTGGTGCTTGTATAAATATGTGATGAATGGATTGTTTTTATCAGAGTTGATCAGTATCACTCAGTCCAGCAGCACATTTAGATAACTATTCACTCCTGTATGAAACCAGCGAAGCCTTTGTGTGTGTCCGCTGGCTGTGCTTGTATGCGCCAGGCATACAAGACTTTGGCCATTTGCAGTCCCAGTGGGAGGAAAAAAATCCAGTCGGAAACAGTGCGACCACTGAGAGCGAGAACAAGAACAAAAGGCAGAAAGAACAAATGGACACAAGCTAAAGAGAAGAAATGAGAGATATAAAAGGCAGAGAGACATACACACAATGTGTAAGGGAGAGAGAGAGAGAGAGAGAGAGAGAGAGAGAGACAGAGAAAGAAATTGGAGGCGTTGTGCAACACAGAGCGGGACTGTAGTGTCCCACTTTGACCTTGGCCGCACCTCCTCCTTTAATTCATTCACAGTGACGCACAAAGTGGACACAAGGCAGTACACAACACATGCACAGACAATACACGCAATGATTGAAGACCACTAAATGGAAATTGTTGTTGGGCGGCCAAGCTTAAATCAAATGCTCCAGCTTTCCTCACTTCCTTCATCTGTTTTGTTGGTCTTTCTTTCTCTCTTTGGTGTTTGTGTGTGTGTTGCACTTTCACACACGGTGTAGTTGAATTTCTGCATGTGCTGTTGTGCGTGGTCCTGCACATGCTTGTGTGTGTGTGTGTGTGTGTGTGTGTGTGTGTGTGTGTGTGTGTGTGTGTAAGTGGGTGAGTTTGTCGGACAGACGTCTGTGTGGAACGCTGTGACAAGGAACCGCCGCGGTCCTCTCGGATCTCTCCCACACGCCATCACACCACCGAGGCGACACAAACACAAACGCAACACAAGCGCACAACACAACACGACACACACAGCGGCCATTGTCCCAGCTCGTCCATGTGACTGTGGAAATGACGCCTTTTTTTCTATTTTCGCCGCCTTTTTAATAAAAAACCAGCAGAGCCGGGTGTGAAATTCACACCGAGAGCCGTTTAAAGCAGGTCTCAGAAATCACACTCACATTATGGAATATTAAACAGCTCTTCTTAACACTTGTTTTGAAAAAAAAAAACCCACACGTCTGATAAGTTGCTACAAAATGCCACATTCTGCTCTCAGTCTGACAGATAGAGGGACGAGTGGTTGCTGATATGTGTCAGTCACAAAGAGAGAGAAATACGCCGCACTCAAACCAGCTCATGTGATTACATTACTTCCTCTGGTCCCCATCTGCTTGTGTGTTCAGAGGCGTCGCAGAGGCCAGCATCACAGACTCGGTACGCGATGTGCCTTCAGTCCACAGGAAATTATTTGTTTCAGGGTTTTTCAGTTTTTATAATTATATTTAGTTCGTTTGCTTGTTTGTTTTGACCGATGCTTTTCATTTATTGCCCTAAGTTGGGACTGGTGATATCTTGTTTCTTTCAGAGGGCTGGCAGGAAAGGTTCCGGAAAATCTCAACAGCAACTGACACAGACATTTGCGTTCTCACATACGGCCCCTCTGGAAAATGTCTGGAAAAGATGGTGGTGTTCAGTGCATGTCTAGCAGCAGCATTTTTAATTGAAGTTTTAATTGTGTAGTTTACCCTCAGCTCGGACTTGACTTTTCGCAACAGATGAGCGATGACACCCAGAGTTCCCCATCCTTTTCATCCCTTCCAGCACACGTGCACACACACAGACCACGGCCACACCCTTTCTTTCTTTCTTTCTTTCATCCAGCAGCCCCATCACACATGCTGCTGAACCATATACAGTAGTGTGCACACACACACACACACACAAACCCACCCAACAGTGCCTAACACAAACAGCAGGGGCAGTGACTAGTGTACTGACCCTCGCATTCTCTCTCTCTCTCTCTCTCCCTCCCCTCTGTCCAGAACGATGACCCCCTCCCTCTCCATCCTTCTCTTTCCTCTGTTAGTCTTTCAGCACAAACACTTGACACACACTTGTACAATGGCCACTCTGTGGATGGAGGGAAACCTACGTCTGCATTGTACTGCAGCGTTTTGTCTCATCTCACATCCCTCTCTCTCTCTCTCTCTCTCTCTCTCTCTCTCTCTCTCTCTCTCTCTGTGCTTCCTGCTTCACTGTAGCCTCCAGGCGAGAAGTGCGTCGCTCCCCCGGGTGCTGTATTCACAGAATTATGATGTCGAAACTCTTGACTTGTGCTGAAATTGTACAAAAATAGGGCTGAGGAGGTACAGAGCAGGACCATGAGGGAATTAGGTTTTGGAAGACAGTGCCCAGAAAGAGTTTAAAACACAGACACTGTCATTCCTCTTCCTCCTTTGTCATCCACCTCCTCTTCTGGTATCTGTGTTCCCATCAAAGTGGCCGACGATGATCTCTTTCTTTCTCTCCATCTTCTCCAACAAATCACTGTGACTTCATGTGCCCCCTGTTGCCTCCTTCTCCATCCATCGCTCCCTCTCCCATAGCAACTGAGAGGGAAATGGGAAAAAAACATGGAAATGGCCAAAACTTAATTACTTTAATTGACCAATGAAAACAGGATAATCTATAGAAAAGAACAGGTTATATTGCCAAAGTTATTCTATCGTATCAGTGTAAATAACAAATTCTTCCCCCAATTGTTTTTTATAACAATACTATGAGAATAAAGTTGGAATACTACAAGATTAGTATTTGATTTAAAATATACAAGAAGACATTTTCTATTATTTCAAGAATAAAGTCGAATAATATATTCTCAATTTGTTCTCATGGTACTACAAATTTATTCAGGTAGTATAACAAAATAGTCCCGCACTATCACAACCCTTTCATAACATTGTGACTTTATCGAAACTATATTTTTGACATTCTTGTCAACATATTTCTTCTTGAATTGGACCTAATACTCCATCGTAGTTTGAATCTGTCATGGATTTCGGTTCGATTTGTTTTTACCATGTGATTCAACACACACCCAAAGGATCATCTTGAGCCTTCAGCACCTTTTAAAACCACTCACCTGGAATTAGTGGGGATTTTCTGCAGGGCCTTCGACTGGCAGCCTCGGCTAATGAGCTATCTGTGCATCATGCTAAGGGATTTTTCTAGAAATCAATGTGAACTGTTCTGTTTGTGTTCACGCATGTGAGACCGACAGAAAGCATGAGGGGATAGAGGAAATGAAATGAAATGAATGTGTGTGTGTGTGTGTGTGTGTGTGCCGTTTTGGATTGTTTGCTTTGTACTTATCTGCGTCTGTGATGAACTCAAGGCTCCTTTGCCAAACAACCTGGCACAGATGCTCGGCGTGCGTCTGTGCGTGTTGTTTACAGGTCTGTGATTACTTTCTTTTGTAGTCTCTCCCTTTGTAATTTAATTTATGTCGTTAGGGTTCCTACCTCGCCGAAGCATTACAGCGGGACTTTATTTCACTGTGGTTTAATCAATCCACCAAAATGCTTGATTTAAGTTGGTGTGTGACTGTGCACACGCCTGACTGTGTGTGTTTTACATGGTTCAGTAAATCCCTCCAGTCTCGCTGCTCTGCTTTCCCCATGACAACAGTGAGTCATTTTTCCTGTGGCTTACAGGGACACACACCGAGCCACAGTGCTTATGTAAATAACACTTTTCTATGTGCATCAGTAGGAGGCTGAACATCCAATTAATCTTTTCCTATGACGCACCGTTTACATTCAACTGTTTTGTCCTTGTGGGTCTGGGCTGATTATACAAGTTTGTGTGAGTGAGGGCCAAGACATCTTACTCCCAAAACACATGACAGGCCGCATTAAAACAATTTTCCTTCTAGGAACAGAAGAATACAGGAAGTGAAATCTTAGAGTGCTAACAACCAGAGCTTTCGAGAGGCTGAAGAAAAATCTGAAATACTGAAATATTGGTCGATATTCTAAGATGTCATCATGAGACCCTCATGACAAAGAAATAAAACTGAATTTCTAAGATGTTTATCGATAGAACAGTTGAAGGGAAGCATGAGGACTCAAGCCTGTGCGCCGGGCGAGCTAGCAGGCGCTCTTGAAGCGATATTTAACAGTTTATTATAAATAAATAGAAATTTCGATATCAAATTTAAATATAAAAGTGTTTCTTTCTGCATTGTTTTATTTGTAAAGTGAAAGTTTTCGTATCGGTGTATATTAGAAACATTTTTACGTAAAGCACTTGAAATTACCGTGTTGTTGAAATAAAGGTCATGTTAAGTAAGTGGAGGAGGGGAAATTGACACGTGTATTCACTTACCACAGTAAATGAAGTAAAAAACTGAAGTACCTCTGCAGAGATGGAGGAGCTCTTCTGTCACTGTAACAGCTGGCGTGGCTGTGAAGTACACAGAGAGTGAGACAGACGGATGACGGCCCAGAGGGGGTACGGACAGTGAGGTCTCGCAGAGGTCACAGCCAGGCAGAGAGTGTGTCTGTGGGTGTTGTGTCAGTGCACGGATGAATAACTAACATCTGAGTGTGACCTCTATGTGCATGAAGCTGCAGATGGTTAGCTACCTGGCTAACAAGTGAGCCGGCTCTAAGTGCAGCTGAGGTTATTGGGACGAACGTTTTTTTGACCGGCGGCGTGTGTTTGATGTAATTTGACTGCGAGCTGAACCGAACTGACTCGTCTCAGTTTCGCTTTTTCAAACCGCACACGCCATCTACACACAAACACACACAGGACCACACATTCATGTCCCGCACACCTAACACACACAGAACAACCACACAGAGCGCTGCAATAGTAGGTCAAGCTGTCTGTGAGTCATTAAAAATGGATAACCGTATGACAAGCTGAGCCGGTGTGTGTGTGTGTGTGTGTGTGTTGCTTGTTGTAAAGTGTTTTCACTGGTCTACCACTGAGGAAATAAAGTCCCTCAGTCCCTGATCTTCTTTGGGCAGGTATGAGCAGATTCAGACTAATGTGAGGCTGTGTGTCAGTGTGTGTGTGTCAGTGTGTGTGTGTGTGTGTGTGTGTGCAAGATGATGCTTTGAAGTGTGTGAGTGTGTATTTGTGTGTGTGTGGATTAGACTAATCTGTTTAAATGGTAAGTAAAAGGTAGACGTTGAAGGAAAACTGAGAATTAAACAGAGCTGAGTTTAATTGAGGCTTCGTATTAAAAAGCAGAATGTAGAGAAATTATAGGTGGGATGAAGAGCCACTGTGTATCTTCCTATAAGCCAAGGAGGTCCAGTTTGACGGGTCGAGGTATAAAGCTACAAGTGGGATTCATTATCAATGTTAACGTTGAAAACACAAGACGCTCTTTCAGTTTTCTTCTAGTGTGTTGCATGTTTTTTGTGTGTGTATGTGAAAGTCTCCTCTCCTCCACAGGAAGAAATCTGCTCCTGGAGTTTCTGAAATGCGTCTTCAGTAGTCACATGACATCGCAATGCCCTACATTTGCATAATTCCCACCTAGCGTCTAGTCAGACCGCACAGTAGGTGTGTGCACGTCCTGTAAACCTTCATATTTAACCCCATTTTGAATATGTTAAGGTGGCGTATCCCTCCCATGCAGAGGCTAAAACAACCAGTTCCTTGTGCGTCTGGAACAGTGGTGCGGAGATGCTTCCTTTCTGATTATCCAAATGAATTTGTTGTGGACCAGGCAGCGGGGTGCACAAAAAAACCCCCTGACATCAAAATCCCGATCTGACTTTTAATTGGACCACAATATTCAATTTTCTTGGCCAGAGAACTGAAAAACAGCATTTGCGTTTGTCTCGGAGAGAAATAATTAAACCTTAAGCTACACGATGGTTTATATTTTTACACTCCCTCATGCTGAGACCCGGGGGTTAAAAATGGCATAATGCAAAAACAGCACAAACACATGGAGACAAACATCATCAATCTCAATCTTGCATCCCATCATCCCACTTTCCGTCTTATCCTCAAGTGTCTGTATAAGACACAGATGGTTGAAATCCTATAAGATTACAGTGTGGGCACAGTGGTCGGGGTCACGTGTCTCTCAGCTAAATTTGAATCAAACAGAAAGTAGAAATCAGTGTCCAAATCAGGAGAAACACAGCGACGGATGTGGGTGTAAGTTATCAAGAGGAGAGAGAGAGAGAGAGAGAGAGAGAGAGAGAGAGAGAGAGAGAGAAAAGAAGGATGGATGAAAAGTTTCTCCTCTTCTTGTCACAACAGTTTTCGACTCCTCTCGACCTCTGGAATCTTTCGAACAGAAATAACCATTCGTCCTCCTGATGTTCGAGAAAAATCAATCAGCTGCATGATGAGACAGTCGCTCGGGGTGTTTCTCAACAATAAGCAGAAAGTCTAATCTCATATACACAGAATATAAACTCAAACAGGAAACTGTATTTCTAATTCAAGCTCTGATGTTTAAACACAGCAAGGTATTTGTTAGACAAATAACACAAAACAGCAAAAGCGTTACAAACACCAATACTTATTTATTGTATATAATTTGACTTGACATAGGAGGTAAAGCACCGCTGTAACTGTTACCATTAATGATGGTTCCCTTCTATTCACTGTAGGTGTAAGCCAGTTATCAAGCATAATGGAATTTAACCATCGTTAACGTTACTCACTGTGTTTGACGAGTCAAAATGTCTATGGGGGTTTCTGTCTCTGTTTTCTCTAATGCAGTCTCCCACCTCTGATCCTATTAAAGGCTTAACACTGATCAACAGTGGAAAAATGGTCTAACGTACCTGAACATGGTCCAAGATGGAAACGCAACACGGTTAATGGCTCAGGCTTTTAAATCCATCTTGATGGCCACAAAGCATCATTGACAAAATTATAATAAGAAATGTTTTTTTCCTCATCATAGTATCTTTAGGAACTGTGCATGTGTTAATAGGCATTGTAGATTTCATATATAGATTTAATATAGTTTAATAATGATGTGCTGAATAACACTCACTCTCCAAATTGAAAATAATATCGCACAATTAACAGCGTTGATCACAGCCAATGAAAAAGTGTCAAATGTTCCCTTGCAACAATATCAATACCTTGTATACACATGCATGCTAACTATCGTATGTTGCACTATAAATGTCAACATTAATTGGGACTATGAGATCCTATGCTACCTCCTCATTCACTCCTCACCTCACCACAGTCAGTTCAGTGGCTGGACTTTTATTGTCTCGCCATCCGAGGTGAATGTGATCCTGCGGGAGACTGAGCACAACAACGCGTGACCCCCGCACAGCCTGGAGCCAAATGTGGTCATCTGTCCTCTCAGGTAGATTCTGGCCCACATCAGCATGTTTCCTGTCACGCGGAGGTCAAGTCGTGAAATGTGACGACATAAAACGCAGCCTCTTTACGCCGCCATCATCAAAACAACTCCCCTGATTGTCCACAAGGGCCTTTCCTACTACGACTGCTACGTATTTTATGCATTCAGCGCGTTGAACCCATCCTAACCTTGTGTGACACACCTGAGTAATATTCAACCAGCGAGTTTGAGCATGTGACCCCCCCCCCCCCCACCCGAGCATGTGACTTGTCAGGCGGTGACAGCAGATGTCAGTGGGACGGACAGAGAGACAGGAGGGCAGGAAGGAGGATGAGCTTTGTCCCCGGCATTGACATTTTGCCGTTGAGAATGTGAAATATTGGCTGACATTTGTGTCTCTGTGTGTGTCTGTGTGTGTGTGTGTTTGTGCGAGCGAGTCCTGGTGAAGATAGTTGTATAAGACACGAGCCTGCGAGCAGCGAGGAAGAAAGAGCACGGAGGGAGACGACACAGCCGACTACATCGGAGGCATAAACATCCTGTTTCCACGTCCACGCTGTCAGAAACATGGAGCTACTGTCCCACTTTTAACACACTCGCAGTAGGACAGTTTCAGCGCTCACTTGCCTCTCCGTGGTCCAGTGGCCGTTCGGATAACCCAGACGAAATCAACGCGACTTGCTGTGTCCGCACATGCAGGATGGATGGCTTTAGTTCCATAATCAGTGTCTGTTTGCTTGAATGATGTGACAGACGAAGACGTTGGCGGCAGTTTGTCTCTCTGGCATCACAGCGACAGCATTCAGGCCTTCAGCCTCCATGTGTCAGTGATGCAGTGAGCAGTTACCATAATGTGTGGAGGTCAGTTGTTAGTGACTCTGGCCCTTCATTCCCTTCACATAACAGTTTGTCCATATAGTTGAGGTGGTTATTAGTATTATTCCACAGTGTGTTTTAAAAGTCCAAGATTTAGGTGAAAGGGATCTCTTGGCAGAAATTAAATATGAAATAATCCCAGTGATGTTTTCATCTAAATTGTACAAAATGTTGTTTTCTTTACCCTAGAATGAGCCCTTTATATTTAAATACTTTATATTTACAGGAAGTGGGTCCTCTCTACGGAGGCCGCCATGTTTTTTACAGTCATCCAATCTGGACAAACTAAACACCTTTTTGTTTTTATGACAACTGAAGGATTCCACAGGTTCTCTTTCATGTTTGGAAGGGGAGGGGGAGGTGAGGGGTGTTCAGCTGCAACATGCAACTTCACCACTAGATGTCACTACATTCTACACACTGAACCTTTAAGTTGGGAAAAGGAATGCCGTTCTAAATTATCCATGACAATTAAATTCACTATATTAAATTGGTGATTATACAGTGGGAAGACAAAATGAATTTGCTAAAGCTGTTTTCAGACAAACCCCAGAAAATGTCCAGAAAATTGGGCCTGGACATCTCTGTCTGCGTCGTCTACGTGTCTTTGATCCGGAGATATTTGTATCCTCAGGATTCAACCTTTGTGTCCGTATAGTGTTAGAAACGTCATCAGCTCGCTCACTGTCCCACAGGATTTGGATGTTACAGTAATACAGGTGTGAATGGCAGCACCAGACTCGTCACCTGTAGCCTTCTCTGAAGTCGACTGGTCTCTGCCGCTCCTACTGTGTGAGTGCTGTGAGGTTGCCGGGCAACCAGCAAAATTGGTTCAGGTATTCAGGTTTTCATTATTTAAATATCAGTTGCATTTGATGTACTACAAATCCCCTCCATTAGCATTTTCAGTGCAACAAAGATGAAGATTAAAATGTCTGGAGAATGTGACAATCCAACACAGAGGACATTTGATTGATTGATTGATTGACATTGATGAATCATCCTCAGACTGATGCAAATGTAAGAAAACAGCGGAACAAGAGAGAAGAGGGTCACAGTCACCTCAACAACAGACCAGAGCGTCATGGTCACCTTCATATAGAAATTACACTCAGTCAAAAATGGCCCAGTCAAAGGAGCAGCTCAAAATATCAAGTTTTATGATGCATTCATGTTTTAGTGGATTAAAAAAAACACTTACCCAGATTGAAGCTGAGTACTGAGACTCCAGGTCCCATGATGCATGACACTGCAGATAGCACATTACAGCACAGTGCTGCAGGGGCACTGCAAGGCAACACACCTGCAGCCTAAAAAACCTGGAGGTAATAATCTGGTACAACCTGACAAAATATATCATTATGTGCACCGAAGAGGAGGATTTGAGTGACAGCACGAATGGGGGCCAATGGCAATAATAACATTTTTTTTTGGAGTAATATGAAAAACCAATACAATAGAAAACAGTTAAAAGCGTCTGTGGCCGCACTGGAACCAGGACAGTCAAGGACAATCCAATGTAACCCTCCAAGCATGACTGCTGCACAGACGGAGCGTGAGGAAAAGAAACAGCACAGGGCGGCTAATGCATTGCAGATAAACACAGTCAATCTGACAGTGGTATCGACAGTGCTTTTTTCATACCTTTTGGCAGGTTAGGCTTTTTGTAAGAGATGCTGTGTGCCAGGGATAACAACAAGAAAGTGTGTGTGTGTGTGTGTGTGTGTGTGTGTGTGTGTGTGTGTGTGACAAAGAGAATTAGGGTGGGGGGGCAGGAATACAGAAATAAGGGAGGTGGAAGATATGGGATGAAGAAGAGAGAGGAAGTCTTTAGGGGAGGAGGGGGAAAACAAGGAAGAAAGGTGATGCCAAGGTACCCTGCTGCTTTCTCTCTGACTAGAGGGCATAGCTACACACACACACACACACACACACACACACACACACACACACACACACACACACACACACACACACACACACACACACACTGGCTGGCTTTGAACACTGGTTCCCCGGGAGCTACAGTAACCTGAATTATTGACTGTAAACGAACAACATATATATACGATGGAGTTTTCGCACTGTAACTGAAGTGAATGTTACAGCCGGGATAGAAAACAGTCAGTGCGCACGAGCATCCGGGTGCATCCTGCTGTTTGTGGACTCTGGCAGACGTGTGTTCGTAGTGACTCAAAGAAATGTACCTGCTCTGAAAACAATCCATCAAAAAACCTGGATATTGTCTTCGTGACTATATGAAAACATCCACAATATGACTGGACTGGTGGCATGTGTTATTAAGATAAAAATAATAATAATAATGTTATTTGTATCTTAATACCACATGCCACCAGTCCAGTCATATTGTGGATGTTTTCATTAATAATAATTGTTGTAATTGCTTCCTGCTATGATTTCCCAGTTGATTTCAAACCTGCCATATATACAGTATATATATAAAAAAAGAGGAACAGGAAGTGCAGAGTTGTGTGGTAATTATTTGTGGATCCATCCCTATAAGCAGCCTGTATCACATTATACAATCAGCTGATGCATTGTAAATGTAAAGCCTGTGATAAACCAATTGATTGACATTTTGACTCTGATATACGCCATATAAATACAAAACCATTTACCACCCACTTTTAGAACTTCTCTGGTTCTGGAAGTAAATTTCAGTTATAAACCTGGAACCGGGCCGATCCCTTTCCAATGATGCTAAGCTAATGCTGACCATGACTGAGAATATACTGGGTTAGCCAAACACAACACAAGCAACAATCCTATAAGCCGACAATGATGGAGTTATGATTTTGAATTGTTTGTCTTTTCGCTGCTTCAGAGCTTAGTGCAACTACTTATTCGGAGTGTGCATGTAAACATTGTTCGTCTTGACTGTAAACATGGACTGTAGCAATGTCTTGAAGAAATCAGAGCTGAACAAGTTCATGTTCAGATACTTTATATTGGATTCCAGCCTCTTGCCTTTGTCCCCTCATGCCAGTAGTAGTTAACCCCCCCATCAGCTGCCGTCTGCCCAGCAGGACTCGGGTCTGTCTGTCGCAGCCGAGTGGAACAATCACACAGTCACACCTCAGGAACACAAGGGGCTCTATTACATTGTCCAGGTGATGCAGCGGGTTACTGCAAAGAATGAATTCTCACAAGGTTGAAGACATGAATCTGGCTTTGTCTATATTCCGCTTTGCACTGACAGGGTGGAGAGGAAGGTGCTAATTAATGGTCAGGACCTTTTACTGGGTCTGATCGCCATGATGAGTTGTTGTATTGGACTTGTCATTGACTATGTTTACATGGACACCACATATTCAGATTTTAACCTGATTAAGTCAATACTCTGAATAAGACACTGCCATGTAAACAACATTGTCTGATTACCTTGACCTCAATAAGGTCATAGTCATAAGTCGCAATTAAGTTTTTTATGTTTGTGCCTTTATGGCTTTATAACGTCTGATTGGAGCTTTCACAGCATTTTGAGACATTGACACAAGAAGGAGTTAATTAAAAAACACCCAACATGATTTACATTAGCATCGTGCATGAAATTATTTCAAGTGAGGGTTTTAAAATTGGCAAAATAACGTTGGACATAATGGCGTCGTGGACGATATGACATGAGTCATTATCGGGCTGTGCTTTGTAACATGTGAACAGGAATATGAACGGAATATTCAATGAAGATAAGATCATTATTTATTAGTCCCACAGCGGGACAGCCGCAAACAGGACGGTCAAAAAACAGACATCAGTAAAGTAATCAGTAAAAATGCAATATAAACACAAGGGAAATATAGATAGACTTAATAGACTTATTTTAAATAAGGTCAATCGTGGGAATATTGATGTCCAGGTAAATGTTGTCATTAATTGAATCTGCATTGAAGACATTAGACATTAATTGGTTTACCTGGATTCTTCTTCTTTCTATTTGATTCAGTCTCTGTTTCATATGTTTTCTGTGTCTTTGTGCCTGCTGGGCTCTGATTAGCTGTCTATCAGCCGGTTTGTCCATTTCTCTTCCCCTCTCTCTTTCTCTGTTCCACTGATATGCTTATTGATTTATTCTCAGCTCCTTTTGACGACACTTCTGCCTGTAGATTTCCATCCTTTATCCTTTCTCTCCCTCTGTCTCCCTCCAGCCGCAGTGCCGGCCCCTTACCCCTGATTTGTCTCGCTTTTGTCATTGTGAATTTTGTCTCTATTCCATCACCCTTCTCTCCTCATCTCTCTCTCTCTTCCCCTTCTCCCTCTCTACTCTTATCCCCAGTGAGTATATATGTGTGTGTGTGTGGGGAAAGAGTGTGAGGACCCAACCTAATGCACTCAGTATGCTTTGGATTTACAATTAGCAAGTTGGCTCAAAGCCTAAGTGGAACAATTACACACAGACACATATATTCATCCTTTCAAACTCTCTCCCTCCCTG